>JAOTON010001627.1:600000-1015000 GCA_034440635.1 Lepas anatifera | reverse complement strand
CTGATTGTGTGACTGACTGTCTGCCTGTCTGAAAGACTGTCAGACAGCCGCCCCGGTAGCTCAGTTAGTAGAGCGTTGGGCGCCGGCCCACTGCTCAGAAGCATGCAGTGGCAGTGCATGTGCAGGCTTGGGATGGGTTCACCTGAGACGCTCCGGCGCTCAATAGTTTACCCGACGTACAGGTCGGCTGGCAACTGACTGGTGAGAGGGTGACCTGAGCGGGGCGGCCGTCCCTGTGCTTTGTGGGACGTTAAACTTTGGCTTCTAAATCAACCCTTCATTGTGGGAGTTGCTAGTTGGGGTGGTGGGGTCGGGGTCTCCGTGACAAGTCCCTTGATGACTTTAGTGAGACTCCGACTCCAACAGTCGAACTGAGAAACAACTTGGTCAAAATTTATAAAAATAAAAAAGGCTGTCTGTCTGCATGACTGTCTGTTCATCTGACAGTATGTATGTCTGCCTGACTACCTGTCTGCCTGACTGTCTGTCTGCCTTACTATCTGTCTGTCTGTCTGATTGTGTGACTGACTGTCTGTCTGTCTGTATGTCTCCCTGCCTGCCTGACTGTATGTCTGCCTGCCTGACTGTCTCTGTCTGTCCATCTGTCTTCCTGACTGTCTGTCTGTCTGTCTTCATTCTGTCTGTCTTCCTTACTGTCTGTCTGCCTACCTGCCTGACTGTCTGTTCACCTGACAGCATGTATGTCTGCCTGACAGTCTGCCTGTCTGACTAACTGTCTGTCTGTCTGATTGTGTGACTGACTGTCTACCTGCGTGCTTGTCTGAAAGTCTGTCTGTCTGTTCACCTGACAGTATGTATCTCTGCTTGACTGTATGTCTGCCTGACTGTCTGTCTGTCTGATTGTGTGACTGACTGTCTGTCTCCCTGTCTGTCTGCCTGCCTGCCTGTTTCCCTGTCTACCTGTCTGCCTGACTGTCTGTATGTCTGCCTGACTCTGTCCGTCCATCTGTCTGCCCGACTGTCTGTCTGCTTGAATGTCTGTCTGTCAGACTCTGTCTGGCTGTCTGCCTGCCTGTCTGCTTGTCTGCCTGCATTTTTCTGTATATCAGTCTGACTGTCTGCCTGGATGTCTCTGTACTTGTCTGTATGTCTCTGACTGTCCCTGTATGTCTGTCTGGCTGTCTCTGTATGTATGTCTCTCTGGCTGTTCTGTCTGTCGGTATGTACTTAGACCTGGCTTCCTCTGTCTGTCTGCCTACCTATCTGTCTGCCTCTGTATTCTCTGTATGTCTGTCTGCCTGGATGTCTCTGTATTTTTCTGTATGTATGTCTGACTGTCTCTGTATGTCTGTCTGACTGTCCCTGTATTTTGTCTGTTCTGTCTGTCTGTATGTATTTAGATCTGGCTTCCTCTGAATATCTGGCAATGTCTGTCTGGTTGTGTCTTTGTTTATTTCTGTCTATGTCGATCTGTCTCCGTTTATATGTTTCTGTCTATCTTGTTCTCTCACTGTTTGTCTGTGTTTCTGTTTATCCCAGTCTATCTCTGGCTTTCTGGAAGTTTTTCTTTCTCTGTCTGTATGTCTCTGTCTGTGTGGCTGACTGGCTGGCTGGCCCACATATAGGCTTAGCAGTCTACATGTCCTAAAATTCCAAGGTCTGTCTCTGTTTGTATGTTTGTGTGTTTCTGTCTGTCTTTCTGTTTTTCTGTCGCTTCAAAATCCGGCAGGCTTAACACTATCCTCTTGAGACCCGAGCCCAAAATATTTGATGGAAGTGCAAACCCTTTTTTATTTTTGGGGGTTTTGGATGCAAGGAACTCAATAATGAACAAAAATTTTAATTCAAAAATTTATAAATATAATTTATTGGATGTATAGAAGTCTATACACCAGGACTCAATGACTATAAATAGTGCACTAATGATAAACTTTTTCTCGGGATGCGCTGCGTGAAACATGATGCATTTGTCACTATCTCATAATGAACGTTGTATTTGCTTTCCCTTTTAACTAAGATTTTAATCATTATTATGACGTAGGCATAACAAAATTTGGTACCTTCGCCGGTTGAGTCTACTAATACGGATCGTCACCTTAACACGCGCATTGACGGGGGCGGGTACCCGCCCCCCTCGGGTTTTTCGGAGATAGCAGAAAAACGGCGGCGCGTAGCGCCGCCGTACCTGGCATACCTTTTCCCTCATCATTTTTACAACTTCTGTGAAAATTTTAAGGTTAGGTCATCCAAGGTCAGGTCACCAGTACAGGTGAAGTGACCCGACCTCAAAAAAAATGTTTAAGATAGCATAAGTCGGAGCAGGGTGAACTTATCCGATTGAAACTCATATCACATAATGGCCCTACCTAGTTCTCTAAAATATGTTCCGGTATTTTTGATATCGATGACCTAAGGTCAGGTACGAGGCATGACCTCTCCATTGGAAATACATGGGAAAAATAGTTTTTACAGAGTAACTCAGTAACGGATGGTGATAGAGCATTTATTTTAGCTGCATTAGACTCGCCTGGGCTTTGCGGTTCTAATGATATGCATTTTATATAATTTGACCCTGACCTGACCTCAGGTCAGGTCAAATCCTTGATTTGAACTAGCAAGGTCAAATTATATATCATTCGATTCGGCTTGCTGAGAGGATTCATATAGTTCAAGTCGTTTTGCTCTATCTTTGCTTGTTCAAATGTAATGGCCGAAAAACTGAATTTACATGTTATCCTTATGACGGCTGTTTTTGACCTCTCGTGACCTTAAATGTGACCTGACAAAAAATGGTTCAAATGTTTTCGATGGAGAAGTGGATGGGCAACCCAACGCCGTTTACCGTTTTTCGCTACCTACCGTGGTTCTCGAAATCTTAGGGGGCGGGTGCCCCCCCGTCAATGCGAAGGTGGCTCAGATCCCCGTCAATGCGCGTGTTAAGCCACTGTTAGTAAAGTCCTAATTCCTAAATTAGATACCACCGAGTATTAAAGCACGTTCTCGTTAGGGATCAGTCAAGGACTATCGTTAGACCCAAGCATGTATGTACCATATCCAGGTTCCCAATAGAGATACATTGTGTGCGCTCCATGACCTTTATGCCTCGTGGATCTTGGTAAAAAGATCGTTTCAGTAATGAATTAGAGAAGCACTCCAAACGTCTTGGACTTGACGAGAGCCAGCTTGTTATAGGACGGTCATCGGCATCTTCGGTACGATTCCTTACCAGGGATAATTTCGTGCATGTACTGTGTGCTAGCACTTTTGATATCCTTCGACTACATTGCAACCTTTGGTCGCTTTGTGGGAAGCTCGTCAGCTGGTGCCTCTGAAACATTTTCAGTGTATTCTCGCCTGGCCTCACAGTTCATATTATTACCTTCAGCCACGAGCTGATCGGTGAGCTGGATTTTAATTCCAGGTACCTGATCTCCTCGAAGTCCTCGTGAGACTTGTACTCCAGCCAGGAGTTACCGTGTTTAAGATATCAAACCTGCTACTCCCAAGCAGGAACAGATGTTGTAGCCACAGAGGGCCGAGACCAAAGGAATCCCGCAAGCAAGGCAGGGGGCTGACTGTATCCACAATATGTCTGAGATTATCGTAGGGGGCCCGGTCCCCGACACCAAGATCGCAAGTGAGCCACATGGGCCCCCCGGAAGCATTTCAGGAGGCCCGGATGGCCACAGAAGGCCTGGGTGAGCCGCAGGGGGGCCCGACTTGGGTCACAGAGGGCCCGGGTGGGATACAGGGAAATTATCTGCAACTGCTGAGAACAGGGGCCCGACTTCGTCATCAGTGGGCTTGGGATAATTCTGAGGGGCCCGGTCGCAGACTCAGCGGTTTCAAGTGGACTGCAAGTGGCCCGGAAGAATATCAGGGTGTCCAGATGGCCAAAGGAGGCCCGGGTGAACCGCAGGGGGTCCAGTTGCAGTCACAGGGGGCCCGGGTGGAATACCGGGGACCTAAAACTGCCGAGGACAGGGGGCCCGGCTTGGACAGCAGTGGGCCCTGAGACGATTTTTAGGGGCCCGGTCGCGGGGTTCGTGGGACCTCAGAGGTAGGGACCCCGAGAACAACTCTGGGGGCCACCGATATTAATTTCGGGGGCATAATGAGGGGCCCCCTAGACCTACCTTCGCGTGGTATTTGGAAGACAACTTGCGGGATCGGGGTATAGCTGCAGCTACCGCTCCCCCCTCCCGCGGGGGCCCGGCGGCTCCAGCGGGAGGCGTTTTATCAGTGCTTAAGGTAGGCCTAAGAGGGGCTATTACCCCATCCCCCCTCCTCGGATCTGCCCCTCGCTTCAGTACCAGAATGATAAGCATCGCCTGTTCCAATCCATATCTTGTAGTTTTATAACATTAAAAACAAAGGAAACCACGAGGAAAACATATTTGCTTAACATGTGCTCCTCATCAATGATGTCTCATTACATCAAAGGAGTATGATATGCCTGGGATGCCCTCCAAATGGTTAAGTATAATGTCACTTTTGTCGTCATTGAGTCCTGGAGTATAGAATTCTATACATAGCATTTTCGAAGGAGATTGTTTGGCAACAAAAAATGTTAAAAACACCGGATAAAAACTGAGATACTTCCAATAATTTAAGCTTTCTGTTCATATACTTATCAAAACTAGATTCTGTCAGTAACATTTTTAAACTACATACCTTCTTCGGAGCAACCGCGAAACCGTCCGGCGCTCACGCCTATCGTCGAACAAAGGGAATTTTGACTCACTTGCCCTTGGGTTTAGTTTATGATTTTGACACCAGAAGAAAGCTAGAATGTCCAGCTTTCTATACATAATTTGCTACGACATCGGTAGGAGGTGGTAGAGCTATTCAAACCTGCGTATAGATACCTATACGTGGGGACTCAGGAGGCTAGATGTAAGATAGCATATTAAGACCTCCATGGGGAGCACAATGTATAGTACTATATGTATGTAATTTTTGTTTAATCTAATGTGTGGTGGGGTGTTTTCTTTGCCCTGTCTATTGCCCACCAGCGCCCCGTCGTATTTTCTCTTTTTTAGTGCATTCGTAACACCGCCGTACCTCCCTTCTCCTCAGCGTGGTGGTGGTGCTGATGCGATCTTCGATGGAGGTCAGCTCTAAACAGAGCTTCACCTGTACTGAGTTGTGTTTCAATGGGCGCGCTACTCCACCATCAACTGGGAATGGCCCGTGAGACGCTGCTGAAGACAACGTGACTGGTCAATTGCGGCATGCTGAAACATCATGCTGCGGCATCTATGATATCCTCAGTGCAACACAATTTACCAGGTAACTTTATTTGGAGGCTAATTGAATGAAAGTCTCAAAAGTAAAAATGTTCAAAACCGCTGGATTGTTGATGTATTGTGCTGGTGGGGCAGACAGTGATCAATGCTAAAATGTGTCCTTTTTATGGATTTTTGTGGTAAAAACAGTGTCCTGTTCTTTTCATCCCAACCGAAACGCCTACTGCGTTTCCGTAGATGAGCTTATTATAAATACATGAAACCCGGCATCTGCCCCTGTCAAAACGTTACACTTGCACTGATGCCCCTCCCCCCATTTGGGTTTTCGCAGAAGCCTGTAAATGGTTTGGGATGCATTTTCTTCTGATCAGTTTTGCAAGTTGTGTCAAAATTTTAGGTCCAGTTCGGGTCATCTCAGCAGTGCAGGTTAAGTGACCACCTCCAACAAAAATGTAACAGCATGAGTAAATACGTGGAGTCGATTTATCTAAAATGTATCTCAATACATGAAGTCATCGGCTACTATGAGATGTTAATTGGTATTTTTATTTCGATAACCCAGGGTTGGGTACGAGCCATGACCTCTCTTTTGAAAATTCGTGGGTAATATGATTTAGCTAAGTAACTTCGTCTGGAACGGAGATACAGCATTTATGTTGGCGTCACTGGATTTTTGTAATCACTGAGATGTCACCTAGCAAGATCGTACTATATATCATTTCGATGGAATTTGCTGAGAATATTACAAATGTTTAAATTGTTGTGTTATGGCTTTTGTACGTCAGATGCTGAGACAAAAACATTCATCCTCCTTATATCCGTATGGTGACATGGTTTGGCCTCTGGCGACGCTGGATTTAGGCTGATAAAAATCGACAACTTTATTTTTCAGAGATTACGTCAGGGTGCCCAACAACGTTTACCACTTTTCATTCATTAGTGTGATTTGTGAGATCTTTGCTGATAAAAATCAACAACTTAATTTTTCAGAGACTACGTCAGGATGCCCCACAACTTCTAACACTTTTCATTCATTAGTGTGATTTCCGAGATCTGTGGGGTATCACCCCGCCCCAGCGAAGGTGGCTCAGGCCCATGTTCATGCGCTTGCTGAAACAAACACATGGTTTTAGTTGGCCTTCCAGTGGCACGACCTGTCAATTGCTAACGCATTTTCTTTTTCAGGGAAGTGCTCTCAAGCAGACGCCTGTCACGGAGGAGCAGTCGGTGGATATGTCGGGGCGCCCTCGAATACGCCACTGCTGTATTGCTACTCGCCGCTGGCCGTCGCCGTCCAAATGGAACTCAGCTGCCCCGAGGTGCGGGACGTTGCGGGGCCGACGCCCTGCGGCCCCGCCGTCCCGGAGCTGCCGCGGCTGCGCGGCGACTGGCAACCGCTGCGCTGCCGCCACCATTGGCGACTCTCCAACATCTCCTACGCTGTTCGTGGGTCCGGGCGCGCCGACTGACACTCGGTGCATCCCGGCCCGCGTAGATAAGTGACTCCACCGCCCCCCGCCGGGAGGCCCGCCGGTGGGGGAAACCGCGATCGCGGCGGAACGGGCCCTCAGGGTGGCTTCAGCCGACGAGCCAAGTACCGGTGATACTGCCACAAATGCCAGACCCGAGGCCTACTGCTGCTTGTCAGTTGGAGCGCGGAGGGGGTCCGCAACAAGACCGCGGAGCTCAGCCGCTGGCTATCGGACGTCAGGACGGACGTGGTGTCTATCCATGAGGATCAGTTGGCTGGAAAGTCCCTATCGGTCCCGGTGTTTCAGACCGCCGCTATCTCGCGAAGGGCTAGAGGCAGGAGGGTCGTGGGGCCTGTCTGTGGAGGGGACGTCGCAATCCTCGTCAGAGACGGCCTCAACTTCAGTGTCATCGAAGAGTCGCCTCTCCAGCCTCAAGACGACACAACCGAATGGTGCGCCGTCAGAGTCATCTTGAGCGCACCCAAGAGACTGATTTCACCCACCATCGACATCTTCAACATCTACCGCCCGCCTATACGCTCGTCTGGCGGGGACGAGCGGGTGAACAACTTCTCCCTCGAGGCCTTCCCTGCTGGCGACCCGACCCTCATCATGGAGGATGTGAACGGACACCACCCTGCCTGGGATGTCGTCTGTTTAGACCCGGACAGGGTGGACCGCCTGATACATGGCTGGTCCCTGCGCAAGAACTGGCGAATCCTCAACAACAGCGCTGCCACCCGTGCCAGCTATGGAGTGGAGACTCGCCTCTCGGCCCCGGATATTGTCATGGCCCACCAAGACTTGGCGCGCCGCTGTACGTGGTCGGTTGGCACCGACCTTGGAAGCGACCACCTCCCCCAGGTGGTGTCGGTGTCGGTGTCGGTGGCCAGCAGTCGCCCCCGGCGTATCAGGAAGACGCGCTGGGCCCTCCACAAGGCTGACTGGACTGGCTTCACCGCCGACTGTGATGAGGCGGTGGCTGGCACTGTTACGCCGGACCTGCCGGTCGAGGGAATGGCTACGCGCTTGACGAACGCCATCCTCGAAGCGAGCTCCTGCAGGATCCCCGCGGAGCCCGTGCCGACCCCGTACCCTGGGCCCTCGACCCGGAGTTGCCAGTGCGGTGGCTTAGCGCCGGACGGCGAGGGATTCATCAAGGGAAACCACGGACATTCATCGGGTCCCCTCAAGGGAAACCACGGACCGATGGAAGGCCGCCAAGAGAAGAGCTGCAGAGGCCGAGGAGGAGGCAAGACGGCGCTCTCTCCGGTATTTTGTCACCGAGGAGCTGAACAGGCCCGCGGCCATTGGCTGCGTCACGAATATTATGAGGCGGATGGAGGGGGGCGCGCGGGACGTATGCCCCGGCCAGACGGTCAACGGTGACTGCGGCCGTGTCGCTGTGGACGACCGAGCCAAGGCCGAGGCCTTCGCTCGCGAGTACTCCCTCGTGAGCAAGCACACCCGCCACCGGAGGCGTGACCGAGCCACAAAGACCTGACTGTGCGCAGCGTGGTCACGTCCATGCCCCTGTGACAGCTCCTGCCAGCCTTTTAGCAGAGATGAGATGCTGGACCAGATTAAGAGGATGAGGTCCAGGAAAGCGCCCGATCCCGATAACGTGTGCACGGAGCACCTTCGGTACCTGGGACCAGCAGCCCAGGATGCCCTCCTGCACCTCATCAACTGCCCGTGGCGCACCTCAGTGGTGTCTAATGCATATAGGAGGGCGACCATCATACCGATCTTGAAAGCAGGGAAGAACCCACAAGACGTCTCCAGTTTCGGGCCCATTTCACTTACCAGCGACATCGCGAAGCTGGCCGAGCGGATGGTCGGAGCGAGGCTAACCCACCTGCGGGAGAGGGACAGGACAATCCCAGAGGAACAGGTCGGCTTCAAGCGCGGCCGATCCGCTGAAGAGAACCTGGGACGACTCACCCAAGAATTCCAAGACGGGTTTAACCTCCCGAGGCCGCGAGACCGCCCGTCAGACGGCAAAACTGCCGCCAGGTTCGTCCTCGTCGCCTATGCTTTCTCCCGCAGTTATGACAAGATCGATTACCGGATGTTACTGCTCAAGATGTTGTGCCACCTCCCCAAGTGTATGGCCTCCTGGGTCTTCCAGTTCCTGCGCGACCGCCGCGCCTGCGCGGAGATGAACGGGGTGCGCAGCTCCGGCCGCATCTTCCGCGCCAGGCTACCGCAGGGGTCGGTCCTCGCGCCGACCCTGTTCACCCTCTGGGCAGCGGACCTGGTGGAGGCAGTGGGGCCCGTTCCGAGCACCCCTGTGTACATGTACGCCGACGATACGGCTACATTGAGCACGGGGTGCACCGTCGACCTCGCCAGAGAGCGCGCCCAACAGGCTGCTGACACCATGGTCAAGTGGGCTCGGGACTGGAAGATGACCATCGCGGGATCCAAGATGCAGGTGCTCGTTCTGTCCCAGCGCTACCAGGACGCTCAGAACCTCTCCATCAAGGTGGACGGCGCTGACGTCAGAGGTGGGCAGCATCTGAAGCTCCTCGGTGTGACCTTCGACAGGCAGCTTCACTTCGGGGAACATTGCCTCAACCTTCGCAAGAAAGAAAAGCCCCGCATCGCTCAGCTACGTAGGATGGCGGGCCGCTCCTGGGGGCTTAGAGAGCCACAACTTCGCACTGTGGCTAGCGGCTACTTGCGCGGCGCCATGGAGTACGCCGCCGCTGCACGGCTGCCCGCTGCGTCGGAGTCACACGTGGAGCTCCTGAGTGCGAACTCAGGGCCTGCACCCGAGCCATCACCGGATGCCCTGTCAGCACCCTTCGTCACTCGCTGCTGGCAGAAGCGGGCCTCACGGCTATCAGGGTGCGTCGTCAGGTGCTAGCAGCAAGACTGGCAGGTTCGGCCCGAGCCCTACGGAACGAAAGGACGACTCACTCCTCGTGACGGCGGAGTCTACCGCCCCTCAGCGCCTGATCACCACCACCGGCCGGCGGGCTGTTGGTGCGAGGGCGCTGGAGAGAGCGGGGGCGTCCGACGTTCCCATCGAAGCAAGGCTGCACGTCACCATCCCCCTTTGGGTGGATAGGACTCGCGTCCACATCCGCCTGGATGTCGGCCCGGACGCCCTGCGAGGGGTGCCGGATGCGCGCCGCCGTGCCGCCGCGGAGGAGCACCTGTCCACCCTGCCAGACCAGGCCACCTGTGTCTGGAGTGACGGCTCTGCGGAAGGAGGAGTGAGTGCCGGCGGAGGAGGGCCCTCATTGTGCTCCCCTCTGGGGATGAGCACTTGGTCACCGCCTCGGCCGGGAGGCTGTGCAGCAGCACGCGCGCCGAGCTCGTCGCCATCCGAGCGGCGCTGGAGAAGCTGCTGGAGATGGGGAGCGCCCCAGCTGAGTGCCCCATCGTCCTCTGCACGGACTCCTAGGCTGCCCTGTCGACTCTTGCGAGCGGCGCCGGCGCCTAGCAGACCACGTTGGGTGCGTCGGTGTGGCACCTTCGCCTCCAAGCTGTGGCCAGGGGATAAGATACGTGCCTTCAGTGAGCAGCCTCACCCGAGCTGTCGACCGCGCCGCCTCCAGGGCCTGGCCATGCTGCTGGTCGGACAGCCTGTTCAGGCGCATCATGGGGGACCGGATGCCGACGCCGGTCCTCACCGAGAGCCGGGAAGACGCCGTCAACGTGCACCAGCTGAGGACAGGTCACTGGGGGCTCTCCAGACAGTACCTGTACCGCATCGGCCGTCTTCCCTCCCGCCAATGTCAGCAGTGCGCGGACCCGGCGTGCCTTGCGGCGCGCTGCCTCGTCTGCTGCCGCGAAGGCCCGGATACACCCGAGCACGTCCTGCTCCGGTGCCCGTGCCTGGCGGGATTGCGGCTGCCCCTCATCGGCACCATTCATCCGGACCCGTTGCAGCTCCGGGACGGCGGGACCGTGGCGGCCTTGGCCCGCAACTAGCTACGTCATCGAGAGCCTCTCGGCTACGGCCGGCCGTAGGCTGGCCCGAGGGACTGCAACAACAACAACAGCTGATTGATATGGAGCTCCGTGCCGCAGCCAGAGTGGTCACAGGTCGCCCACAGTCGAACCCTGTGGCTCTCCTCATGGCGGAAGCGGGCCTACCTACGGCCCACTCTCGCCGTGGCGTCCTGGTCGCCCGCATGATTTGTTGGGCGAAATTGTTTCCCGCAGAAGACCCGCTCCGAGTCACGGTGGAGACGACAGCCCCGACACCCCCGTTCTGTACCTCGGAGTGGCGTTGGTGAGGCCTAGAGGTTCTGAACATGGCCGGCCTGACTGATACGGCGGTGGAGGAGCGGTTGGGCTCTGCCCCGCCGTGGCTGACTCGGGAATCCGTTCGCTTCGATCTGGATGAAGGACCGGGTGGCCACCGCTCAACTCCCGACTCAGTCTGACGCACAATCGCTGAACAACACTTGACTAACCTACCGACCCGGGCCACCTGGATCTATTCAGGTGGATCCGCCACCGCAGGCACGACGCTTCGAGGCGGAGGCATCCACATCATCCTGCCGTCCGGGTAGATCCGAGAGGTGCGTGCACCAGCTGGTGCACTGTGCTCCAGCACTTGAGAGGAGCTTGTGCCCTGCGAGTTGCACTAGTTGACTTCAGACGTCTAGAGGAAGAACCAGCCACGGCCCCGGTCATCATTTGCACAGACTCCCATGCCGCCCTCTCTCTGCTCGCTTGGGGCGCCGCGGCACAGACGGCACCTCTGGGAGCGGCCATATAGGAGATGCTCACTGCCATCGCGAATCACCCACCGGAAGTCTGCCTGCAGTGGGTCCCGGCTCACTGCGGCCTGCCGGGAAATGAGAGGGTGGACACAGTGGCGACAGAGGCCTCTGGCCTGCCCCAAAACACCGTCCAAGTGCACGCCCGTACTGTTGGACACACTGCCAGAAAGGCTTGGGTCCTACCACAAGATGACGACGGAGTCGACCCCAACACCTGTGAGAACAGTTTCTAGGTCGGCGAAACAACATTGGTCTAATTACTAGCACCACAGTAACATGCGGGACCACGCGCTGTCATCCATCGGTCGGTACAACCGTGACACCGCGGTCACGGTGTGCCAGCTCCAAACCGGGCGCTGGACAGGCTTGGAGCAGCGCCTTGACCGGATGGGACACCGACCGACACCTACCTGCGCCCACTGCTGCAACGAGGCCTACTTCGTGGCCATCTGCCTGATGTGTAGCACTCAGTGAAGAAGTGGGCACTCAGACGCACGTGCCGCTGCGCTACCCGTGCCTGCGCGGGATATGTCTTCTGGGAAAACATCTACGGGTGCCAAACTCAGCATGATATGAAGATGCTAAAATGATAAGGTATTCCACTGAGAAGAGCCATCTTATTGTCGGATCAGATACAGCATCTATGAGGCGTCAACAAATTACGCTGGGTGTTTTCCCAAAACAATCATTTCAAATGCAACCAGTTGTTTTCCGGGCTCGTTTTGTCTTCCGCGCGTTTCTTTTTTGTTCTCTTCTGTTTGCAGCTTTTTGTTTTTTGTTCTGTTCGTTGGTCTGATTCGATTAGTGTCTTATTCTTGATCTCGCCGAACACTTCTTCGTCCTGCTTACTTGCTGAAATATGTCTTCTCCTTGTTTTCGTTTTGTTTTGTTTTGTATTTGTATATGCTTCGGTTTGTTCCTCCTTATTTTCGCTTAGTAATGGTTTCGTTAGACTAAACAACTCAACATATGTGGGTCCGCTACTTATCTACTGTACTTATCTATTAATAATTTAACTACGTTGATTTGTATTTGTTCCTGTCTGTATTGTTTGCGCTCAACTTTCACTGCTTGCAAGTGTGTTTTGGCATTATGTTTTCTCCTCAGTTCGTTTGTTCTGTTTCGTTTGTTTTTGTATCGGCTTTTCTCGTTTTCGTAATCTAACTACGTGCTCGCCTGCTTCCTTTGTTCGATGCTGTATACCTATGTCTTCCTTTTGTTGCTCCTTATTGCTTTGCTCTGCTCATGTCATCTTTTGCTGTTTTGTTCCCTTACTTCTGTTCCCTATCATTATGTAAAATGAAATAAAAAAGATGATGAAAATAAAAAAAATGTTTTAGCTCACAAATGAGCATGTGAAGTCCTCGGTATAATTCAGTTGACTCCAGCACACTTCTGCCCCGTGTTGTGCACTGCATCAAGAGACGTTTGGTGATGCCACTTTACTACACATGATAATTTTGCGTATTCCACCCGAATGACAATACACGGAATTGTTATTGCAGTGTGTCTTACGTCTATGGTTTGCAGCTCAAACGCGGAAATATGTGAGTAACATGCAATGAACAGCACGAAACTATTTTACGAACATTTTTGACATTGAGAGCTAGCAAAGAACGTGCGAATCGTGCTGATGCAAATATAAAGACTAGGTCAGCCGCCTCTTGACACGGTAGAAGGCAGTGGCCTCCCCATTCCGCAAGACAAAGCTGAATACATCCATCCTTAGATTATTTACGTATTATGCGTATTTCGATAGCTTTCCACCGTTTGATATGTGCTCTGAGTTCTGGTTCTGTACAGAAACTGTCTTCGTCTTCGCCAAAAGTCAATTTTCCCTCGCTAGACACTGGACAAAATGAACTTCACCCAAGGCACCAGTCATTCACTGCTGGGACCGATGGGCAGGCCAGTGGTTCATCTGGGTATTACAGCAGAGTGGGATAAACGACCACCCTCCCCATGGTGAAGACAGCGTGATTAAAGCCGTTTAACTTTTAGAATGAAAATCGGAACAGTTTAACAACGGACTGAGTACAGGGCAGCTTTATCTCACCCATAAGAAGAACAATTGATCCACTGGTAGTCTCGGTGTCCTGTGGCGATGACCTTGTTGGGAAACAGTGGGGATATAAAGAGCCGCGATGTAACACTTCGTTTCGCATAAATGGCAAAATGATGTGATAACATGTAAGAACAAGTTGGGCTTTACGCCCACCTTCACCATGTCCTCGCTACACACCGACCGTTTTCACCTGAACCGAAATTCAGCGGTTGAAACACCCTTGAAACCGGAGAAACAAAAATGGGGCTGAGGTACCGGCATGTATATCAGGTACTTACATGTATATAGGTACTTACATGTATATAGGTACTTACATGTATATCACCACTTCTCATAACACCACTCTACAAATAATGAGCTTTACTCCGGTGAAATCACGGTAGGTTCATGCCCCTATTTCCAGAGGGAAAACCAGGAGAGGTACGAGCTTAGCGACTCTGGCGGCGGCGATGTCCTCGGCGGCGCGGGACATGACCTCGCAAAGTGGTCTGTGGCGGCGTGGCCCTGTCACATCCCCTTCAACGGACCAAGCTGGCGCACTGCTGTGGAAGACGGGTTGGCTCCGGTTAAAGATGGGTTGGCGGATATTCTTTACTTTACTGACGTCCTGAGAAGTCCTTGCACTACTTAGCGCAAATCTCACAGGGGGACGACCCGTACGGCTCCGGGACGACGTGCTGTGTGCGGGATCGATGGTAGTGGTGGTAGCTTGGTGGACTCTTCGGGGGCCGATTGTGGAGGTCACCAATAGCGGTGACCCACGATTCCCTCTTCAGCGGGCCGGGACTGCTCCGAGAACTGGCATGGGCTAAACTACGGTAGCGTAGAATCTGTTTACATTCTGATGCATCAAATCCCATTAACTTGGGACCCACCGGGAGTGTCAACTGTGGGACCAATCGATTTGGCGCGCAATTTTCTTACACAATCGCAATTTTCTGACAGCCTAGCCAGAGGGAACAAGTAGGCTCGAAGGGTAGAAGGATAGTACTGAGTTACGAAAACAAACGGCTCAGGTAATGTAGAGTCAAGGTCGGGTCAAGGGGAATCACAATGCACGTTTGGCGCCTCCGTGACCCCCAGGAAGAGGAGAGCTATTCTAATCCCCTTCCGAGAGCCAGTAAGCCCGAATGCTAAACGGATAGTACCGGGTTACTAAGACCGACAGATGAGCTCATGTAGAGTCAAGGTCGGATCAAGGGGACACATTGCACGTTTCGGCGCCTCCGTGACCCCCAGAAAGAGAACAGACGTCCATGAAGTCAGCAACAGATTGGCATTCGGATTCATTGACGGATTCGCCCGGAAAGGCGTCTCCTGCGATTTCGTTCAAATTCACACCATAGGCTCCCCGGGCTCTCAGCAATTCACTCCTAAAGTGATTTAGATCACCTTCACCCGTTCAACCGCTAGAGGTGAAAAAGTGAAATTCAATCGAAACGGCGTCTCATGCTATTTCAATTAAATTCACACCACAGGCTCCCCTTGCCCTCCAGAACTCATCCCTAAAGTGATTATGCGTAACATTCACCTGTTCACCCGCTTGAGGTGAAAAGTGAAGTTCACCTGAAACGGCGTCTCCTCCGATTTCGGTCAAATTCACACCATAGCGTCGTCGGGCCCTCAGCAATTCACCCCTAAAGTGATTGTACGCCACATTCACTCGTTCACCCGCTAGACCCGCTTTACCCGCTTTAGTACCACAATAGCATACGGTGGAGTGATGTTAGCTGTCCACACATCCATACCATGTCATCAAATCACTTTAAGAAGTACTCTGCAGGCTGTAGCAGCCCGGGCCGACTTGGGTTTTATGAAGCTGACCGTTTGTTCCATTTATTTACCACCAGGAGGCAACACAGACATCAGCAGTTTAAACAACCTTGCTGATCAGCTCCCAACTCCTTACATGCTATTGGGTGACTTCAACGCCCACAACGCCGCATAGGGAGAGACTGGAGGCCGTACGTGTGCCCGAGGTCGAACACTTGAACGCTTCCTCCACCTAAACTCTTTATGCCTTTTGAACTCCGGCAGCCCCACCCACGTATCTCTTCCATCCGGAAATCATTCTGCTATAGATCTTTCAATTTGCACACCGTCTCTCCTAGCCCAGCTCCGATGGGAACCTCTAGATGACCCACACGGTAGCGACCACTTCCCTATTATCATCTCCCAAACCCGGACATCCATCCGCGGAACAAATATTCCACGATGGAACACGCGGCGCGCGGACTGGACTGGTTTTGAGAGTGCGTGCAGTCTGGTAGACCATTCTCCGGAGACCTCGGCAACCGACTGCATAAGGGACTTTAACAACATGATCCTGGAGGCTGCAAAGATCTTTATACCCATGACCTCTGGCAAACTCAAGCGAACGCCTGTTCCGTGGTGGAACCCTGAGTGCAAGCAGGCTATTTTAAGTAGGAAGCGGGCTTTTAGAGCTTTTAGGAGGAGTACGACAACCACGACCCTAGTAGCGTTTAAGCGTGCCCGAGCACTCGCCCGCCGCATTGTGTTAAATGCGAAGCGGAGGTGGTGGGTGGAGTTTGTCTGTACTGTGAATAGATTCACGCCAATTACACAGGTTTGGACCAGAGTCAAACAACTCCAGGGTAGATCACAATATACATCCACACCCGTATTAGACGATAACGGCATCAAAATAACTGACACAAAAGAAGTATCGAACCGTATGGCGGCAGCCTTTAGTATGCGATGTAGCTCCCACGTCCAGGATGCTAGCTTCAGGCGTCTGCGCGAACGAGCAGAGCAAACAATTGTTAACTTCGGAAATAACCATTCTGCCTCATATAATGTTCCATTTACAATGCTTGAACTGAAAGGAGCACTTCGTTCTGTTAGGCCAGTTTCGCCTGGGCCTGACACTATTCGAAATGAAATGCTTTCCCATCTTCCTGACAGCTCATTGGCATCTCTACTTCAGATCTTTAACCGAATCTGGGTAGAGCATGATTTACCCGAGCAGTGGCGAGACGCGGTTGTTGTTCCTATACTGAAGCCTGGTAAGGAAGGTAGCTCACCTGGGGACTACCGCCCAATTTCACTGACCTCTTGCGTCTGCAAGCTGCTGGAGAAGATGGTTAACGTCCGCCTCATGTCGTTTTTGGAGACCAATAATCTATTTTCAAACATTCAATGTGGATTCCGGAGGGGTCGAAGCACCATTGACCACCTTTTAGCTCTAGACTTGTCTATCCGGAAAGGCTTCAGCAGAAAGCAGCACACAATTGCCGTCTTTTTTGACATTGAGCGAGCTTTCGACCTCACCTGGAGGCACGGTATCCTGCAGAAGGCCTTCGATCTAGGTGTGCGAGGTCACCTGGGATGGTTTCTGTCCAATTTTCTTAGGAACAGACGATTTCGATACCGCGTTGGCACATCAGAATCTGATGAATACACGCAAGAAAATGGAACACCGCAAGGCAGCGTCCTCTCTGTTGCACTGTTCGCAATCGCTATCAACGACATAGCAGATGGTATCCCTCCGAATATAAAAACAGCCCTCTTTGTCGATGATTTTACTATTTGGGTCACGACATCATCCACACCATCGGCCGTGAGGCAGTTGCAGATTGCCCTGGATAAATTGGAGCGATGGAGCGGACAGAATGGTTTGAAGTTCTCAATGCAAAAAACAAAATGTGTACATTTTTGTCGTAAACGAAATGATTGCACTGGCCCTGTCCTAACAATGTATAAACAAGCCATAGCTGTAGTAGAACAAACCCGCTTTCTCGGTGTAATCATTGATAGGAAATTAACATACGTACCACATTTCAAGGATCTAAGGGATAGATGTTTCAAAGCTCTAAATATCTTTAAAGTTCTAACCAAGCTCAAGTGTGGCGCGGACCAGAAAACCCTCCTTATGTTATATAGATCTTTGGTCCGATCTAAAATAGAATATGGTTCCATAGCATATGATGCCGCCACGGAAAGCTCTAAACGCATGCTGGACACAGTTCATTATCACGCCATCAGGATAATAATTGGTGCTTTTCGCACATCTCCCACCTCCAGTATGCTCGTGGAGGCAAGTGAGATGCCGTTGGACCTAAGGCGCAGAATGCACGGCATGCAGTATGCCCTAAAACTTTTTCAGTTCCCAAATCATCCAACCTTCCGAAGGCTGTTCTCAGATGAACAACGGCGTCAAATTGAACACTCTCCTCAATATGCCCGGCACGCAGATTACAGGATAGCTAGTTGGCTTGATGACGCCCAAGTTAACTTGGAACAGGTGGAACTTTTTCAGGCCCCGTCCATCGAACCTTGGATGGTAGCCGAGCCAACGATAGACACAAGCCTGGTCTCAAAAACCAGATATTTGACTCCGGTAGCCTCACAACAGGTTTTTCTGGAGCACTGTCAGACTTCTTATCCAAACCACAGGCTCTTTTATACGGATGGATCCAAGGGTCAGGATGGTGTCGGATGTGCCTTTGTAAGTGATGATGTTGCAAGATGTTTCACTCTACCGTCCGCTGCTTCGGTTTTCACTGCGGAGTTATACGCCATTCTACGCTGCCTGGACGCCATTCTTTTATCGAGACAGCTCCGATGTGTTATATTCACTGACTCTCTATCTTCGCTACCGGCCCTCGAGTGTTTCGGAACTAAGTCATCATCATTTTATTTAGATGAAATCAGACACAGACTTCACCGAACGCATGTCAAGAAAAAAGGAGTTATACTAGCCTGGGTCCCCAGTCATTCAGGTATCGTTGGAAACGAGCGCGCCGATCTCGCTGCAAAGCAGGCAGCACAGGGCACCGTACCATCGGGCCTTCGGATCCCGTGCTCTGATTGGTTCCCACATATTCGAAAACACGTGACTAAATTATGGCAGGACAGGTGGGATACGGACCCAAAGGGTCAAAGGCTTCGGGCCCTGAAACCGCTGATCGTTAAGCGCTTTTCAGGTTCTGCGAGTTCAAGGAGGGAGGAGGTGATCCTCTCTAGGCTCCGCATTGGTCACACCCACGCAACACATTCCTTTTTACTTTGTAGAGATGTCCCGCCGGAGTGTACTCGCTGTGGGGAGCGCCTGTCTGTGCGCCATGTTCTCGTGGATTGTCGGGATTTTCAGGTTGAGAGACAGCGATACTTCCACGGGTCGCCCTCACTGGATTCGCTGCTTGGAGAGCATCCAACTGTGGACTTCACGGCCATTGCTGCTTTTTTAAAGAGTGTCTCATTTAATGTCATTTACTCACCATCCTAGGACGTAATCACCAGTCTTTTTCACTCTTTGACTAGTTGAAGCACGTGCGGTGTATTCACATTTTACCCTTGACACACCTTAAGCCCCTGAGATGTTGAAACTCTTTTATATATATATATCTTGTCTAGCGTTATGGGCGCCACATGACCCTTGTTGTCGGCGCGCCCTAAAACAACAATGATGATGATGATGATCACCCGCTAGAGGTGACAAACTGAAATTCACCCGAAACAGAGTCACTTATTTTGCTCAAATTCCTACCATAGGCTCTCTGGTCCCTCAGCAACTCATCGCTAAAGTGATTTTCAGTCACATTCATCCGTTCACCCTCTAGAGGTGAAAAAGTGAAATTCAACCGAAGCGGCGTCTTCAGGGTCGGATTCAGCGACGGATTCACCCGAAATGGCGTCGCCTGCAATTTAGCACAAATTCACACCATGTGCTCCTCAGGCCCTCAGAAATTCACCCCTAGAGTGATTTTACGTCACATTCACCTGTTCACACGCTAGAGGTGAAATAGTGAAATTCACCCGAAACGGCATCTTCAGCGACGTGTTCGCCCAAAACGGCGTCTCCTGCGATTTAGGTTAACTTCACACCACATGCTCCTCGGGCCCTCAGCAATTCACACCTGAATTGATTTTACGTCAGATTTACCCGTTCATCCGCTAGATGTGAAAAATGAAATGCCGGAACGGCGTCTTCAGCGGTCGGATTCAGCGACAGATTCGCCCAAAATGGCGTCTCGCTGTGATTTAGCTAAAATTCAAACCATAGGCTCGTCGAGCCATTAGCAACTCACTTCTAAAGTGATTATACGTCACATTTACCCGTTCACCCACTAGAGGTGAAAAGTGAAATTCACCCGAAACAGCGTCTCCTGCAATTTAGCTCAAATTCACACAATATGCTCCATGGGCCCTCAGCAATTCACACCTGAATTGATTTTACGTCACATTGACCCGTTAACCCGCTAGAAGTGAAAAAGTGATATTCAACAGAAATGGTGTCTCCTCCGATTCTGCTCAAATTCACACCATATGCTCCTCGGGCCCTCAGCAATTCACCCCTAAAGTGATTATAGGTCACATTCACCCATTCACCCGCTGGAGGTGAAAAAGCGAAATCCACCCGAAAAACGGAGTCTCCTTCGATTTTGCTCGAATTTACACCATAGGCTCGTCGCGCCCCCAGCAACTCACCCCTAAATTTATTTTCCGTCACATTTACTCGTTCACCCGCCAGAGGTGAAAAAGACAAATTCACATGAAACGGCGTCTCCTCTGATTTCGCTCAAATTCACACCAAAGGCT
This sequence comes from Lepas anatifera, assembly GCA_034440635.1. Taxonomy (NCBI): domain Eukaryota; kingdom Metazoa; phylum Arthropoda; class Thecostraca; family Lepadidae; genus Lepas; species Lepas anatifera. Next base: position 994,947 of record JAOTON010001627.1, on the reverse strand, counting down.
TTTCGGGCCCACAGCAACTCACCCCTAAAGTAATGATACGTCACAATTACCCGTTCATCTGATAGAGGTGAAAATGTGAAATTCACCCGATTTGGCGCCTCCTGCGATTTAGCTTAAATTCACAACATATGCTCCCCGGGCCCTCAGTAACTCACACCTAAAATGATTTTATGTCACATTTACCCGTCATCCGCTAGAGGTGAAAAAGTAGGATTCAACCGAAACGGCGTCTTCAGCGGACGGATTCAGCGACGGATTCGCCCAAAATGGCGTCTCGCTGCGATTCAGCTAAAATTCACACCATATGCTCCTGGGGCCTTAAGCAATTTACCCCCAAACTTATCATACGTCACATTCACCCGTTCACCCGCTAGAGGTGAAAAATTGAAATTCACCCGAAACAGCATCTTCAGCGACGGATTCGCCCAAAATGGCGTCTCCAGCAATCTAGTTTAAATTCACACGATACGCTTCTCGGGACCTCAGTAGTTCACACCTAAAGTGATTTTACGTCACATTTACCCGTTCATCCACTAGAGGTGAAAAATTGAAATTCACCCGGAACGGTGTCTCCTCCGAGTTTCGCTCAAATTCACACCATAGGCTTGCCGGGCCCTCAGCAACTCACCCCTAAAGTGATGATACGTCACATTTACCCGTTCGTCCGCCAGATGTGAAAATGTAAAATTCACCCAAATTGGCGTCTCCTGCGATTTAGCTAAAATTCACACAATATGCTCCATGGGCCCTAAGCTATTCACACCTGAATTGATTTTACGTCACATTTACCCGTTCACCAACTAGAGGTGAAAAGTGAAATTCACCCAAAATGGCGTGAGCTTCGATTTCGCTCAAATTCACACCATGGACTCATCGGGCCCTCAGTAACTCACCCCTAAAGTGATTATACGTCACATTCACCCGTTCACCCGCTAGAAGTGAAAAAGTGAAATTCACCCAAAACGGCGTCTTCAGTGACAGGTTCAGCGACAGAGTCGCCCAAAATGGCGAATTTTTCACCTCTAGTGGATGAAAAAATGAAAAAATCCCAACTTCACTTTTCACCTCTAGTGGGTGAACGGGTAATTGTGACGTATATTCACCTTAGATATGAGTTGCTAAGGGACCGAAGAGCCTATGGTAGGAATTTGAGCAAAATCGGAGCCGCCGTTTCGGGTGAATTTCACTTTTTCACCTCCAGTGGGTGAACGGGTGAATGTGACGTATAATTTTTCTAGGGGTAAGTTGGTTAGGGCATGGGGAGCCTATGGTGTGAATTTGAGCAAGATCGCAGGAGTCGCCGTTTCGGGTGAATTTCAGTTTTTCACCTCTAGCAGGTGAACGGGTGAATGTGACGTACAATCACTTTGGGGGCGAGTTGCTGGGGGCCCGAAGAGCCTAAAGTGTGAATTTGATCGAAATAGTAGGGGACTCCGTTTTGGTTAAATTTGACTTTTTCACCTCTAGTGGGTGAACGGGTGAATGTGAGGTAAAATAACTTTCGGGCTGAAATGCTGAGAGCCCGAGGAGCCTATGTTGTAAATTTGAGCGATATCGGAGGAGACACCGTTTCGCTTGAATTTCACTTTTTCACCTCGGTTGGGTGAACGGGTGAATGTGACGGAATATCACTTGAGGGGTGAGTTGCTGCGGGCCTGACAAGACTATGGTGTGAATTTGAGCGAAATAGCAGGAGAGTCCGGTCCGGGTGAGTTTCACTTTTTCATCTCTAGCGGGTGAACGGGTGAATGTGACGTATAAATACTCTGGGGGTGAATTGCTGAGGGCATGGGGAGCCTATGGTGTGAATTTGAGCGAGATCGCAGGAGACGCCGTTTCGGGTGAATTCCAGTTTTTCACCTCTAGCGGGTGAACGGGTGAATGTGACGTACAATCACTGAAGGGATGAGTTGCTGAGGGCCCGAAGAGCCTATGGTGTGAATTTGAGCAAAATCGGAGACGCTGTTCGGGGTTAATTTTATTTTTTCACCTCTAGCGGGTGAACAGATGAATGTGACGTATAAACATTTTAGGGGTGAGTTGCTGAGGGCCCGACGACGCTATGGTGTGAATTTGACCGAAATCGGAGGAGACGCCGTTTCAGGTAAATTTCACGTTTTCACCTCTAGCGGGTGAACGGGTGAATGTGACCTAAAATCACTTTAGGAGTGAATTGCTGAGAGCCCGAGGAGCCTATGGTGTGAATTTGAACGAAACCGCAGGAGAAGCCTCCCCGGGCGAATCCGTCCCTGAATCCGAATGCCAATCTGTCGCTGACTTCATGGACGTCTGTTCTCTTCCTGGGGGTCACGGAGGCGCCAAAACGTGCATTGCGATTCCCCTTGACTCGACCTTGACTCTACATGACCTGAGCCGTCTGTTTTCGTAACTCAGTACTATCCTTCTAGCCTTCGAGCCTACTTGCTCCCTCTGGCTAGGCTGTCAGAAAATTGCGATTGTGTAAGAAAATTACGCAATCGAATACCAAATCGATTGGTCCCACAGTTGACGTTCCCGGTGGGTTCTAAGTTAATGGGATTTGGTGCATCACAATGTAAACAGATTTTACGCCACCGTAGTTAAGCCCTCCTAATAACACAGCAATATTGTCACAATGTTGTGAAAATGTTACGTATATATTGTGACAACATTGTCCAACAATGTTGCCGGAATATTTTTTGTGGACACGGGACAATGCTGTGACTATATGTCAGGACAACATTACGGGAAGTCAAATGCTGGTATAATTCCTGTATTTAATATAAAATCCCTACAAAAACATGTTTTTATGGTATTATTGTTACGCAAGAGTTTCCAAATACTCCTGTCTCCTTTGCCAGACAAATGATTCCTTGCCATAATGCCTTGTTGTGATAGCAATGCTGCAAAATATTGCAACAATGTTATTTGGGGCATTATTGATTGGTAAATATTGCTACAACATTGTTGCAATATTATGGCAATATGGTTAACATATTGTTTTGTTTTTGTGACAATGTTGTAAAAAAATTGCCTCGTTTTTGCTACAATGTTGTGGATATCTTGCGGATATGTTGTGTAGATGTTGATATGACAACATACCTACCTCCAACATTAGTTTTTAATATAGCTGTAATATTGCTTCCTAATATCGTGGGAATGTCCACTTTACTGATCGTAGTCACATTTGTTCGAGTCCGTCAGGAAGAAGGCTGGAGTTTCCGTTGAGCAGTTTATTACAGTCGGACGATATGAATACATTGCGGCCGGCCAGTACTGCTCGCAGACGACCCGACCCGTAAGGCATTGAGTAATTTATTGCAGTCGGACGATGTGAACACACGGGGCCAGCCAGTGCCGCGAGCAAACAGCCCGACCCATGTTATAATCCCGTTTTGCTCTGCGGCTTTGTCTCGCGCGCACATAAATACTCAGTGCAGTAGCAGGCTGTATTAGGCCCGACTCCCGAGCACCGACTGCTGTGGCCACAAGCATGCAAACACACACCGGCCACGGTCACCGCCGCCGGCCAAGCCCGGCAGGGGCAGCGCAAGCACGCCGGCCGGCGGGGGATCACAACATCTCCCCCCGACGATTGCTGCATATAATTAACATGAACCTCTTGATGGGACCAAACGCAGCAGCAACTCGTCTTCACACACATATGCGAATAGTTTGAAACACACTAATCATACGAGCGGTCGTTCCAGCGGACCTGGAGGCGCTGGGGCAGCCGACGGGCGCGTAGGCTGGATCTGTCTGGCTGGCCTGGGCCGAAGCTGTGCCTGTTGTAGCGACACCACACGCTCCATCATTGGTGGGAGTCGCTCCTCCCGCTCCGCCGATAGCTGCACCTGTTGCAGCAAAAGCTGAGAGAGTTTCTCCACATCAACCATATTAGCACTGAAGCGCAGAACAAGAGGAGCGAAAACTAAACACTAACATAATTCACGACCGTGCCATGTTATAATCCCGTCATGCTTTGCAGCTTCGTCTCGCGCACACTTAAATGCTCTGTGCAGTAGCACGCTGTATTAGGCTCGACTCCCGAGCACCGACTGCCGTGACCACATGCATGCACACCGGTCACCGTCGCCGGTCAAGCCCGGCAGGGGCAGCGTAAGCACAACGGCCGGCGGGGGATCACAACAATGAGGCGTTGAGCAGTTTATCGCAGTCGGACGATGTGTACACACGCACCCGGCTAGTGCCACGTACAGACTACCTGACCTGTGAGGCGGGTCAGGCCACGGTTAATGCCATGACGTCACGCTTGACATGCCATCTCATTGGTTGGCGCCGGTCCGGTGACATGGTCGGCGCGGAACACCGAGTGTTGCGAATATACAGAACCCGCACAACGTTATGAGATAAGGCGTGTGACCAAACCAAACAGTGACAAAAATAGAAGAATTAGCCGGTGGAAAAATTAAATTAGTCGGCGGAAGGTCTCGCAGCTTTGAGGGAGACACACTTTCACCAGGGCTTGTCGGTGTTGGATTGTGGCGCAACTGTCCTTTATTTTCCATCCCCATCATCTCTGACAGTCCAGATGAAATTATCGAGTGCACTCAACTTCCATTGTTACAATGTTCCCGCTACAACATTGTCACTAGGTTATTTCGAAATTTTGCTGCAATATTGTTTTCACACCATCGTCACAAACATTGTTTTCATAACATCGCCGCAATGACAACAAAATATGCGTTGCTGGACCCACAATATACCGCCTAAATTTTCAAACGTCGCACCCAGAACTGAATGTCTCGCTGCACTAGTTTTATTATAACATAAGTATGCCAATATATTGTTTTTTGAATATTGTTACAATAATGTTGTCACAATATTGCTGCAAAGTTGCTGTGGAAACATTGTCACAATGTTGCACTAACAATGTTTTTTATCGTTTTTATTCGATATTGAGGGACTGCTTGGAACACTGGATCAAACATGACTATGCCGAATTTCAAAACATGCATTTTCTTCACAAATACCTCTTGGTTGTATCAACAACATTGTAGAAACATTTATACAATATTGCCGCCCCTACGTTGAGTTCAGGCGTTCTGAGCACCTTGTTTGGTTGTATCTACAATGTAGGCTATATATTGAGACAATATTACACCCACAATTGTTTTGCCCACAATATTGTGACAATGTTAAAGCAAATGTTGTGATGACAATATTGTTTAGACAAGATATTCACGATCATTGTCACAATGTTGTGTGCTACTAGGGCCATGCCAGTTCTCGGAGCCGTCCCGGCCCGCTAGAGATGGAATCGTGGGTCACCGCTATTGATGACCTCCACAATCGGCCCCCGAAGAGTCCACCAAGTTACCACCACTATCATCGATCCTGCACACAGCACGTCGTCCCGGAGCCGTACGGGTCGTCCCCTGTGAGGTTTGCGCTAAGTAGTGCACGGACTTCTCAGGACGCCAGTAAAGTAAAGAAAAAGTAAAGAATATCCGCCAACCCATCTTTAACCGGAGCCAACCCGTCTTCCACAGCAGTGCCCCAGCTTGGTCCGTTGAAGGAGATGTGACAGGGCCACGCCGCCACAGACCACGTTGCGAGGTCTGTGGCGGCAATCCGGGCCTTCGCGGCAGCAGACGAGGCAGCGCGCCGCAAGGCACGCCGGGTCCGCGCACTGCTGACATTGGCGGGAGGGAAGACGGCCGATGCGGTACAGGTACTGTCTGGAGAGCCCCCAGTGACCTGTCCTCAGCTGGTGCACGTTGAAGACGTCTTCCCGGCTCTCGGTGAGGACCGGCGTCGGCATCCGGTCCCCCATGATGCGCCTGAACAGGCTGTCCGACCAGCAGCATGGCCAGGCCCTGGAGGCGGCGCGGTCGACAGCTCGGGTGAGGCTGCCCACTGAAGGAACGTATCTTGTCCCCTGGCCACAGCTTGGAGGCGAAGGTGCCACACCGACGCGCCCAACGTGGTCTGCTAGGCGCCGGCGCCGCTCGCAAGATTCGACAGGGCAGCCTCGGAGTCCGTGCAGAGGACGATGGGGCACTCAGCTGGGGCGCTCCCCATCTCCAGCAGCTTCTCCAGCGCCGCTCGGATGGCGACGAGCTCGGCGCCCGTGCTGCTGCACAGCCTCCCGGCCGAGGAGGTGACCAGGTGCTCATCCCCAGAGGGGAGCACAATGAGGGCCCTCCTCCGCCGGCACTCACTCCTCCTTCCGCAGAGCCGTCACTCCAGACACAGGTGGCCTGGTCTGGCAGGGTGGACAGGTGCTCCTCCGCGGCGGCACGGCGCCGCACATCCGGCACCCCTCGCAGGGCGTCCGGGCCGACATCCAGGCGGATGTGGACGCGAGTCCTATCCACCCAAAGGGGGATGGTGACGTGCAGCCTTGCTTCGATGGGAACGTCGGACGCCCCCGCTCTCTCCAGCGCCCTCGCACCAACAGCCCGCCAGCCGGTGGTGGTGATCAGGCGCTGAGGGGCGGTAGACTCCGCCGTCACGAGGAGTGGGTCGTCCTTTCGTTTCGTAGGGCTCGGGCCGAACCTGCCAGTCTTGCTGCTAGCACCTGACGACGCACCCTGATAGCCGTGAGGCCCGCTTCTGCCAGCAGCGAGTGTGTATTGGGGTTTATAGGGCGCCTTCAGCGTCTAGGCTATATCGCAGCCAGCAGCGAGTGACGAAGGGTGCTGACAGGGCATCCGGTGATGGCTCGGGCGCAGGCCCTGAGTTCGCACTCAGGAGCTCCACGTGTGACTCCGACGCAGCGGGCAGCCATGCAGCGGCGGCGTACTCCATGGCGCCGCGCACGTAGCCGCTAGCCACAGTGCGAAGTTGTGGCTCTCTAAGCCCCCAGGAGCGGCCCGCCATCCTACGTAGCTGAGCGATGCGGGGCTTTTCTTTCTTGCGAAGGTTGAGGCAATGTTCCCCGAAGTGAAGCTGCCTGTCGAAGGTCACACCGAGGAGCTTCAGATGCTGCCCACCTCTGACGTCAGCGCCGTCCACCTTGATGGAGAGGTTCTGAGCGTCCTGGTAGCGCTGGGACAGAACGAGCACCTGCGTCTTGGATCCCGCGATGGTCATCTTCCAGTCCCGAGCCCACTTGACCATGGTGTCAGCAGCCTGTTGGGCGCGCTCTCTGGCGAGGTCGACGGTGCACCCCGTGCTCAATGTAGCCGTATCGTCGGCGTACATGTACACAGGGGTGCTCGGAACGGGCCCCACTGGTTCCACCAGGTGCGCCGCCCAGAGGGTGAACAGGGTCGGCGCGAGGACCGACCCCTGCGGTAGCCCGGCGCGGAAGATGCGGCCGGAGCTGCGCACCCCGTTCACCTCCGCGCAGGCGCGGCGGTCGCGCAGGAACTGGAAGACCCAGGAGGCCATACACTTGGGGAGGTGGCACAACATCTTGAGCAGTAACATCCGGTAATCGATCTTGTCATAACTGCGGGAGAAAGCATAGGCGACGAGGACGAACCTGGCGGCAGTTTTGCCGTCTGACGGGCGGTCTCGCGGCCTCGGGAGGTTAAACCCGTCTTGGAATTCTTGGGTGAGTCGTCCCAGGTTCTCTTCAGCGGATCGGCCGCGCTTGAAGCCGACCTGTTCCTCTGGGATTGTCCTGTCCCTCTCCCGCAGGTGGGTTAGCCTCGCTCCGACCATCCGCTCGGCCAGCTTCGCGATGTCGCTGGTAAGTGAAATGGGCCCGAAACTGGAGACGTCTTGTGGGTTCTTCCCTGCTTTCAAGATCGGTATGATGGTCGCCCTCCTATATGCATTAGACACCACTGAGGTGCGCCACGGGCAGTTGATGAGGTGCAGGAGGGCATCCTGGGCTGCTGGTCCCAGGTACCGAAGGTGCTCCGTGCACACGTTATCGGGATCGGGCGCTTTCCTGGACCTCATCCTCTTAATCTGGTCCAGCATCTCATCTCTGCTAAAAGGCTGGCAGGAGCTGTCACAGGGGCATGGACGTGACCACGCTGCGCACAGTGAGGTCTTTGTGGCTCGGTCACGCCTCCGGTGGCGGGTGTGCTTGCTCACGAGGGAGTACTCGCGAGCGAAGGCCTCGGCCTTGGCTCGGTCCTCCACAGCGACACGGCCGCAGTCACCGTTGACCGTCTGGCCGGGGCATACGTCCCGCGCGCCCCCCTCCATCCGCCTCATAATATTCGTGACGCAGCCAATGGCCGCGGGCCTGTTCAGCTCCTCGGTGACAAAATACCGGAGAGAGCGCCGTCTTGCCTCCTCCTCGGCCTCTGCAGCTCTTCTCTTGGCGGCCTTCCATCGGTCCGTGGTTTCCCTTGAGGGGACCCGATGAATGTCCGTGGTTTCCCTTGATGAATCCCTCGCCGTCCGGCGCTAAGCCACCGCACTGGCAACTCCGGGTCGAGGGCCCAGGGTACGGGGTCGGCACGGGCTCCGCGGGGGATCCTGCAGGAGCTCGCTTCGAGGATGGCGTTCGTCAAGCGCGTAGCCATTCCCTCGACCGGCAGGTCCGGCGTAACAGTGCCAGCCACCGCCTCATCACAGTCGGCGGTGAAGCCAGTCCAGTCAGCCTTGTGGAGGGCCCAGCGCGTCTTCCTGATACGCCGGGGGCGACTGCTGGCCACCGACACCGACACCGACACCACCTGGGGAGGTGGTCGCTTCCAAGGTCGGTGCCAACCGACCACGTACAGCGGCGCGCCAAGTCTTGGTGGGCCATGACAATATCCGGGGCCGAGAGGCGAGTCTCCACTCCATAGCTGGCACGGGTGGCAGCGCTGTTGTTGAGGATTCGCCAGTTCTTGCGCAGGGACCAGCCATGTATCAGGCGGTCCACCCTGTCCGGGTCTAAACAGACGACATCCCAGGCAGGGTGGTGTCCGTTCACATCCTCCATGATGAGGGTCGGGTCGCCAGCAGGGAAGGCCTCGAGGGAGAAGTTGTTCACCCGCTCGTCCCCGCCAGACGAGCGTATAGGCGGGCGGTAGATGTTGAAGATGTCGATGGTGGGTGAAATCAGTCTCTTGGGTGCGCTCAAGATGACTCTGACGGCGCACCATTCGGTTGTGTCGTCTTGAGGCTGGAGAGGCGACTCTTCGATGACACTGAAGTTGAGGCCGTCTCTGACGAGGATTGCGACGTCCCCTCCACAGACAGGCCCCACGACCCTCCTGCCTCTAGCCCTTCGCGAGATAGCGGCGGTCTGAAACACCGGGACCGATAGGGACTTTCCAGCCAACTGATCCTCATGGATAGACACCACGTCCGTCCTGACGTCCGATAGCCAGCGGCTGAGCTCCGCGGTCTTGTTGCGGACCCCCTCCGCGCTCCAACTGACAAGCAGCAGTAGGCCTCGGGTCTGGCATTTGTGGCAGTATCACCGGTACTTGGCTCGTCGGCTGAAGCCACCCTGAGGGCCCGTTCCGCCGCGATCGCGGTTTCCCCCACCGGCGGGCCTCCCGGCGGGGGCGGTGGAGTCACTTATCTACGCGGGCCGGGATGCACCGAGTGTCAGTCGGCGCGCCCGGACCCACGAACAGCGTAGGAGATGTTGGAGAGTCGCCAATGGTGGCGGCAGCGCAGCGGTTGCCAGTCGCCGCGCAGCCGCGGCAGCTCCGGGACGGCGGGGCCGCAGGGCGTCGGCCCCGCAACGTCCCGCACCTCGGGGCAGCTGAGTTCCATTTGGACGGCGACGGCCAGCGGCGAGTAGCAATACAGCAGTGGCGTATTCGAGGGCGCCCCGACATATCCACCGACTGCTCCTCCGTGACAGGCGTCTGCTTGAGAGCACTTCCCTGAAAAAGAAAATGCGTTAGCAATTGACAGGTCGTGCCACTGGAAGGCCAACTAAAACCATGTGTTTGTTTCAGCAAGCGCATGAACATGGGCCTGAGCCACCTTCGCTGGGGCGGGGTGATACCCCACAGATCTCGGAAATCACACTAATGAATGAAAAGTGTTAGAAGTTGTGGGGCATCCTGACGTAGTCTCTGAAAAATTAAGTTGTTGATTTTTATCAGCAAAGATCTCACAAATCACACTAATGAATGAAAAGTGGTAAACGTTGTTGGGCACCCTGACGTAATCTCTGAAAAATAAAGTTGTCGATTTTTATCAGCCTAAATCCAGCGTCGCCAGAGGCCAAACCATGTCACCATACGGATATAAGGAGGATGAATGTTTTTGTCTCAGCATCTGACGTACAAAAGCCATAACACAACAATTTAAACATTTGTAATATTCTCAGCAAATTCCATCGAAATGATATATAGTACGATCTTGCTAGGTGACATCTCAGTGATTACAAAAATCCAGTGACGCCAACATAAATGCTGTATCTCCGTTCCAGACGAAGTTACTTAGCTAAATCATATTACCCACGAATTTTCAAAAGAGAGGTCATGGCTCGTACCCAACCCTGGGTTATCGAAATAAAAATACCAATTAACATCTCATAGTAGCCGATGACTTCATGTATTGAGATACATTTTAGATAAATCGACTCCACGTATTTACTCATGCTGTTACATTTTTGTTGGAGGTGGTCACTTAACCTGCACTGCTGAGATGACCCGAACTGGACCTAAAATTTTGACACAACTTGCAAAACTGATCAGAAGAAAATGCATCCCAAACCATTTACAGGCTTCTGCGAAAACCCAAATGGGGGGGGCATCAGTGCAAGTGTAACGTTTTGACAGGGGCAGATGCCGGGTTTCATGTATTTATAATAAGCTCATCTACGGAAACGCAGTAGGCGTTTCGGTTGGGATGAAAAGAACAGGACACTGTTTTTACCACAAAAATCCATAAAAAGGACACATTTTAGCATTGATCACTGTCTGCCCCACCAGCACAATACATCAACAATCCAGCGGTTTTGAACATTTTTACTTTTGAGACTTTCATTCAATTAGCCTCCAAATAAAGTTACCTGGTAAATTGTGTTGCACTGAGGATATCATAGATGCCGCAGCATGATGTTACAGCATGCCGCAATTGACCAGTCACGTTGTCTTCAGCAGCGTCTCACGGGCCATTCCCAGTTGATGGTGGAGTAGCGCGCCCATTGAAACACAACTCAGTACAGGTGAAGCTCTGTTTAGAGCTGACCTCCATCGAAGATCGCATCAGCACCACCACCACGCTGAGGAGAAGGGAGGTACGGCGGTGTTACGAATGCACTAAAAAAGAGAAAATACGACGGGGCGCTGGTGGGCAATAGACAGGGCAAAGAAAACACCCCACCACACATTAGATTAAACAAAAATTACATACATATAGTACTATACATTGTGCTCCCCATGGAGGTCTTAATATGCTATCTTACATCTAGCCTCCTGAGTCCCCACGTATAGGTATCTATACGCAGGTTTGAATAGCTCTACCACCTCCTACCGATGTCGTAGCAAATTATGTATAGAAAGCTGGACATTCTAGCTTTCTTCTGGTGTCAAAATCATAAACTAAACCCAAGGGCAAGTGAGTCAAAATTCCCTTTGTTCGACGATAGGCGTGAGCGCCGGACGGTTTCGCGGTTGCTCCGAAGAAGGTATGTAGTTTAAAAATGTTACTGACAGAATCTAGTTTTGATAAGTATATGAACAGAAAGCTTAAATTATTGGAAGTATCTCAGTTTTTATCCGGTGTTTTTAACATTTTTTGTTGCCAAACAATCTCCTTCGAAAATGCTATGTATAGAATTCTATACTCCAGGACTCAATGACGACAAAAGTGACATTATACTTAACCATTTGGAGGGCATCCCAGGCATATCATACTCCTTTGATGTAATGAGACATCATTGATGAGGAGCACATGTTAAGCAAATATGTTTTCCTCGTGGTTTCCTTTGTTTTTAATGTTATAAAACTACAAGATATGGATTGGAACAGGCGATGCTTATCATTCTGGTACTGAAGCGAGGGGCAGATCCGAGGAGGGGGATGGGGTAATAGCCCCTCTTAGGCCTACCTTAAGCACTGATAAAACGCCTCCCGCTGGAGCCGCCGGGCCCCCGCGGGAGGGGGGAGCGGTAGCTGCAGCTATACCCCGATCCCGCAAGTTGTCTTCCAAATACCACGCGAAGGTAGGTCTAGGGGGCCCCTCATTATGCAACCCCCCGAAATTAATATCGGTGGCCCCCAGAGTTGTTCTCGGGGTCCCTACCTCTGAGGTCCCACGAACCCCGCGACCGGGCCCCTAAAAATCGTCTCAGGGCCCACTGCTGTCCAAGCCGGGCCCCCTGTCCTCGGCAGTTTTAGGTCCCCGGTATTCCACCCGGGCCCCCTGTGACTGCAACTGGACCCCCTGCGGTTCACCCGGGCCTCCTTTGGCCATCTGGACACCCTGATATTCTTCCGGGCCACTTGCAGTCCACTTGAAACCGCTGAGTCTGCGACCGGGCCCCTCAGAATTATCCCAAGCCCACTGATGACGAAGTCGGGCCCCTGTTCTCAGCAGTTGCAGATAATTTCCCTGTATCCCACCCGGGCCCTCTGTGACCCAAGTCGGGCCCCCTGCGGCTCACCCAGGCCTTCTGTGGCCATCCGGGCCTCCTGAAATGCTTCCGGGGGCCCATGTGGCTCACTTGCGATCTTGGTGTCGGGGACCGGGCCCCCTACGATAATCTCAGACATATTGTGGATACAGTCAGCCCCCTGCCTTGCTTGCGGGATTCCTTTGGTCTCGGCCCTCTGTGGCTACAACATCTGTTCCTGCTTGGGAGTAGCAGGTTTAATATCTTAAACACGGTAACTCCTGGCTGGAGTACAAGTCTCACGAGGACTTCGAGGAGATCAGGTACCTGGAATTAAAATCCAGCTCACCGATCAGCTCGTGGCTGAAGGTAATAATATGAACTGTGAGGCCAGGCGAGAATACACTGAAAATGTTTCAGAGGCACCAGCTGACGAGCTTCCCACAAAGCGACCAAAGGTTGCAATGTAGTCGAAGGATATCAAAAGTGCTAGCACACAGTACATGCACGAAATTATCCCTGGTAAGGAATCGTACCGAAGATGCCGATGACCGTCCTATAACAAGCTGGCTCTCGTCAAGTCCAAGACGTTTGGAGTGCTTCTCTAATTCATTACTGAAACGATCTTTTTTACCAAGATCCACGAGGCATAAAGGTCATGGAGCGCACACAATGTATCTCTATTGGGAACCTGGATATGGTACATACATGCTTGGGTCTAACGATAGTCCTTGACTGATCCCTAACGAGAACGTGCTTTAATACTCGGTGGTATCTAATTTAGGAATTAGGACTTTACTAACAGTGGCTTAACACGCGCATTGACGGGGATCTGAGCCACCTTCGCATTGACGGGGGGGCGGGCACCCGCCCCCTAAGATTTCGAGAACCACGGTAGGTAGCGAAAAACGGTAAACGGCGTTGGGTTGCCCATCCACTTCTCCATCGAAAACATTTGAACCATTTTTTGTCAGGTCACATTTAAGGTCACGAGAGGTCAAAAACAGCCGTCATAGGGATAACATGTAAATTCAGTTTTTCGGCCATTACATTTGAACAAGCAAAGATAGAGCAAAACGACTTGAACTATATGAATCCTCTCAGCAAGCCGAATCGAATGATATATAATTTGACCTTGCTAGTTCAAATCAAGGATTTGACCTGACCTGAGGTCAGGTCAGGGTCAAATTATATAAAATGCATATCATTAGAACCGCAAAGCCCAGGCGAGTCTAATGCAGCTAAAATAAATGCTCTATCACCATCCGTTACTGAGTTACTCTGTAAAAACTATTTTTCCCATGTATTTCCAATGGAGAGGTCATGCCTCGTACCTGACCTTAGGTCATCGATATCAAAAATACCGGAACATATTTTAGAGAACTAGGTAGGGCCATTATGTGATATGAGTTTCAATCGGATAAGTTCACCCTGCTCCGACTTATGCTATCTTAAACATTTTTTTTGAGGTCGGGTCACTTCACCTGTACTGGTGACCTGACCTTGGATGACCTAACCTTAAAATTTTCACAGAAGTTGTAAAAATGATGAGGGAAAAGGTATGCCAAGTACGGCGGCGCTACGCGCCGCCGTTTTTCTGCTACGCCGCCGTTTTTCTGCTATCTCCGAAAAACCCGAGGGGGGGCGGGTACCCGCCCCCCGTCAATGCGCGTGTTAAGGTGACGATCCGTATTAGTAGACTCAACCGGCGAAGGTACCAAATTTTGTTATGCCTACGTCATAATAATGATTAAAATCTTAGTTAAAAGGGAAAGCAAATACAACGTTCATTATGAGATAGTGACAAATGCATCATGTTTCACGCAGCGCATCCCGAGAAAAAGTTTATCATTAGTGCACTATTTATAGTCATTGAGTCCTGGTGTATAGACTTCTATACATCCAATAAATTATATTTATAAATTTTTGAATTAAAATTTTTGTTCATTATTGAGTTCCTTGCATCCAAAACCCCCAAAAATCAAAAAGGGTTTGCACTTCCATCAAATATTTTGGGCTCGGGTCTCAAGAGGATAGTGTTAAGCCTGCCGGATTTTGAAGCGACAGAAAAACAGAAAGACAGACAGAAACACACAAACATACAAACAGAGACAGACCTTGGAATTTTAGGACATGTAGACTGCTAAGCCTATATGTGGGCCAGCCAGCCAGTCAGCCACACAGACAGAGACATACAGACAGAGAAAGAAAAACTTCCAGAAAGCCAGAGATAGACAGGGATAAACAGAAACACAGACAAACAGTGAGAGAACAAGATAGACAGAAACATATAAACGGAGACAGATCGACATAGACAGAAATAAACAAAGACACAACCAGACAGACATTGCCAGATATTCAGAGGAAGCCAGATCTAAATACATACAGACAGACAGAACAGACAAAATACAGGGACAGTCAGACAGACATACAGAGACAGTCAGACATACATACAGAAAAATACAGAGACATCCAGGCAGACAGACATACAGAGAATACAGAGGCAGACAGACAGGTAGGCAGACAGACAGAGGAAGCCAGGTCTAAGTACATACCGACAGACAGAACAGCCAGAGAGACATACATACAGAGACAGCCAGACAGACATACAGGGACAGTCAGAGACATACAGACAAGTACAGAGACATCCAGGCAGACAGTCAGACTGATATACAGAAAAATGCAGGCAGACAAGCAGACAGGCAGGCAGACAGCCAGACAGAGTCTGACAGACAGACATTCAAGCAGACAGACAGTCGGGCAGACAGATGGACGGACAGAGTCAGGCAGACATACAGACAGTCAGGCAGACAGGTAGACAGGGAAACAGGCAGGCAGGCAGACAGACAGGGAGACAGGCAGGCAGGGAGACAGACAGTCAGTCACACAATCAGACAGACAGACAGTCAGGCAGACATACAGTCAAGCAGAGATACATACTGTCAGGTGAACAGACAGACAGACTTTCAGACAAGCAGGCAGGTAGACAGTCAGTCACACAATCAGACAGACAGACAGTTAGTCAGACAGGCAGACTGTCAGGCAGACATACATGCTGTCAGGTGAACAGACAGTCAGGCAGGTAGGCAGACAGACAGTAAGGAAGACAGACAGAATGAAGACAGACAGACAGACAGTCAGGAAGACAGACGGACAGACAGAGACAGTCAGGCAGGCAGACATACAGTCAGGCAGGCAGGGAGACATACAGACAGACAGACAGTCAGTCACACAGTCAGACAGTCAGTCACACAATCAGACAGACAGACAGATAGTCAGGCAGACAGACAGTCAGGCAGACAGGTAGTCAGGCAGACATACATACTGTCAGATGAACAGACAGTCATGCAGACAGACAGCCTTTTTTATTTTTATAAATTTTGACCAAGTTGTTTCTCAGTTCGACTGTTGGAGTCGGAGTCTCACTAAAGTCATCAAGGGACTTGTCACGGAGACCCCGACCCCACCACCCGAACTAGCAACTCCCACAATGAAGGGTTGATTTAGAAGCCAAAGTTTAACGTCCCACAAAGCACAGGGACGGCCGCCCCGCTCAGGTCACCCTCTCACCAGTCAGTTGCCAGCCGACCTGTACGTCGGGTAAACTATTGAGCGCCGGAGCGTCTCAGGTGAACCCATCCCAAGCCTGCACATGCACTGCCACTGCATGCTTCTGAGCAGTGGGCCGGCGCCCAACGCTCTACTAACTGAGCTACCGGGGCGGCTGTCTGACAGTCTTTCAGACAGGCAGACAGTCAGTCACACAATCAGACAGACATGCAGACAGTCAGTCAGACAGGCAGACATACATACTGTCAGGTGAACAGACAGTCAGGCAGACATACTGTCAGGCAGGTAGGCAGACAGACAGACGGACAATCAGGAAGACAGACAGACAGACAGATACAGTCAGGCAGGCAGGCAGACAGACATACAGGGAGACAGGCAGACAAACAGAGATACCAAACATTCAGACAACCAGACAGACATACAGAGACAGTGAGACATACATACAGAAAAATACAGACATCCAGGCAGACAGACATACAGAGAATACAGAGGCAGAACAGAGGAAGCCAAGTCTACATACATACAGACAGACAGAACAGACATACATACAGATATAGCCAGATAAAAAACATACAGGGACAGTCAGAGACATACAAAAAGTACAGAGACATCCAGGCAGACAGTCAGACAGATATACAGAAAATGCAGGCAGACAAGCAGACAGGCAGACAGCCAGACAAAGTCTGACAGACAGACATTCAAGCAGACAGGCAGTCAGGCAGACATATGGACGGACACAGTCAGGCAGACATACAGACAGTCAGGCAGGCAGGGGTCAGTCACACAGTCAGACAGTCAGTCACACAATCAGACAGACAGGCAGGCAGACATACATACTGTCAGGTGAACATACAGACTGTCAGGCAGACAGACATACTTTGAGACAGGTAGGCAGGCAGACAGACAGAGACATCCAGGCAGGCAGACAGTCCGTCACACAATCAGACAGGCAGACAGACAGTCAGTCAGACAGGCAGACTGTCAGGCAGTTATACATACTGTCAGGTGAACAGACGGTCAGGCAGACATACAGACAGTCAGGCAGGTAGGCAGGCAGGCAGACAGACAGTAAGGAAGACAGACAGTCAGGAAGACAGACAGGCAGAAAGACAGTCAGGCAGACAGACAGGGAGACAGGCAGGCAGACAGGCAGACAAACAGAGACAGCAAACATACAGACAACCAGACAGACATACAGATACAGCTAGACAGACATATGGAGACAGTCAGACATACATACAGAAAAATACAAAGACATCCAGACAGACAGACATACAGAGAATACAGAGGCAGACAGAGGAAGCCAAGTCTACATACATACAGACAGACAGAACAGACAGACATACATACATACAGATATAGCCAGAAAAACATGCAGGTACAATCAGAGACATACAGAAAAGTATACAGACATCCAGGCAAACAGTCAGACAGATATACAGAAAAATGCAGACAGACAGACAGACAGAATCAGTCAGCCAGTCAGTAAGCCAGGTCAGGTCAGGCAGGCAGGAAGACAGACAGACAGACAGACACAGTCAGTCAGGCAGTAAGGAAGACAGTCAGGAAGCCAGTCAGAAAGGGAGACAGACATACAGTCAGGCAGACAGATGGACAGACAGTCAGGGGGACAGACAGACAGTCAGACAGGCAGGCAGGTAGACAGTCAGACATACATACAGAAAAATACACAGACATCCAGGCAGACAAACATACAGAGAATACAGAGGCAGACAGAGAGACAGTCAGGCAGACAGAGGAAGCCAGGTCTACATACAGACAGACAGAACAGCCAGACATACATACATACAAGAGATAGCCAGACAAACATACAGGGACAGTCAGACAGACATACAGAAACATCCAGGCAGATATACAGAAAAATAAAGAGAAATCCAGTCATTTTGTCAGTCAGTCAGTCAGTCAGTCAGTCAGACAGTCAGTCAGACTGTCAGTCAGGCAGACATACAAACTGTCAGGCAGACATACATACTGTATAGCCAGAAAAACATGCAGGGACAATCAGAGACATACAGAAAAGTACACAGACATCCAGGCAAACAGTCAGACAGATATACAGAAAAATGCAGACAGACAGAATCAGTCAGCCAGTCAGTAAGCCAGGTCAGGTCAGGTCAGGTCAGGTCAGGTCAGGCAGACAGACAGACAGACAGACAGACAGAGAGACAGACAGACAGACAGACAGACAGACAGACACAGTCAGTCAGTCAGTCAGTCAGTCAGTCAGTCAGTCAGTCAGTCAGTCAGTCAGTCAGTCAGTCAGTCAGTCAGTCAGTCAGTCAGTCAGTCAGTCAGTCAGTCAGTCAGTCAGTCAGTCAGTCAGTCAGTCAGTCAGTCAGTCAGTCAGTCAGTCAGTCAGTCAGTCAGTCAGTCAGTCAGTCAGTCAGTCAGTCAGTCAGTCAGTCAGTCAGTCAGTCAGTCAGTCAGTCAGTCAGTCAGTCAGTCAGTCAGTCAGTCAGTCAGTCAGTCAGTCAGTCAGTCAGTCAGTCAGTCAGTCAGTCAGTCAGTCAGTCAGTCAGTCAGTCAGTCAGTCAGTCAGTCAGTCAGTCAGTCAGTCAGTCAGTCAGTCAGTCAGTCAGTCAGTCAGTCAGTCAGTCAGTCAGTCAGTCAGTCAGTCAGTCAGTCAGTCAGTCAGTCAGTCAGTCAGTCAGTCAGTCAGTCAGTCAGTCAGTCAGTCAGTCAGTCAGTCAGTCAGTCAGTCAGTCAGTCAGTGAACAGAAATTCTGTGGATGGGGCACTTTCCCTCCACTGGTGCTTAAAAGGAATGTGGCACCTTCAAAACATGATTTTAAATGAGATAGCCAAGTTTTAAAGCAAGTGAGAAAACCCGGTATTCCATTTATCATTTGTCTTGGAACTCAATATTTCAGTAGAAAAAGCTAAAACCTACCTGACACCAGCCCCCTCATCAGCCCCCCACCAGGCGGCCATTGTTGTGAGCTTCCGGGGTGATGACATATGCTGACGTCACAATGAGCATCAGCGAATCGAAGCCCTTAAAGCGTTTCAAGTATGGTAGTGGCTGCCAGATCATGTCATCCACAGGCAGATATTTATTTTCATAGAGGAGTATTTTTAAAAACAAAATATTGAGCTTATTGAACATTTTTCACAGAAATCATGAGTGGTTTCATTATTTTTGGCTAAAAGTACGCCTAATTGCACTAAATTCCACGATTCGACCAAGGTGCCAAATTCCCTTTAAGAATGTTCATTTCACACCAGTTTGCAAAGTATGACATTTCTGACGAGATCTCGTCAGTGTGAGTGCCCTTAGAGATAGAAGCAAGTGGTGCAAATTGTATCAACCTGGTGCGAATTTGTAAGACTGGTGAGAGGAAGGAGACAATTAAACCAAACAAATACTAAATGGTTATTAAGACAGACGAGGTGGCTTGAGAAAAAGTCCCTTAGTAATAAGAGGTAGCATTGCATTGGATGGGTAGGAATGGGTGGGTTTTCTCCCATGTATATGAAATATTTCTGCAACTTCTTGGAGGCTGGTGGTGAGAGAATTTTAGATGGCTGGTGCGACTCGTCCGGCCTGTTGCCATACTTTGCAGGCTGGATTTTACACAACAGGAGAGTATCTGGAAAACAAAAATCACATGCCTATGTCCACTTCAGGGTCATTTTCTGCCACAAAATTTTCTTACCTGCCCCAAAAAGGGGCAAAAGCAGCCCCAAACTGGTGGGTCAGCCTCTCTCGAGGCTGCCCCAACAGGACGTCAAAACTTCCCACCTTCGGAAAAGTGGGAACCAGCTTCATTCCCTTAAGCTGTTGATCACAATGTATATAATAAACATACTGTACCAAGCCTTATAAAGTTCACAACCCAATAAAGTAGGGACTGGGTCCTCAACTCGTTGTTCCCCACCTGCTTCAAGAACATTGACGTACACTGGGCAGAGATATTGTACAAAATCCTGACTTAGTCTGGTGATGGCTCATCATGAGCTCAATGACGGCGCAAATGAGAGGCACCGGGAATACCTAAAAATACCTGTACACCTAGGGTATTCCAAGGTAATCATGTGGCCTTCCATCTGGCATGCAATTCCCTTGACAGAGCATAACACGTATAGGTACCTTCCATTCTGACCTCTAAATCTACCAGCCAGGGTTAAGTAGAAAATACAATGTTACATACTCAGACTATGCTTTAAATAATCGCTTACAGCCTGTATTGAAATCCGTAATGATCCCTAGTAAAT
The DNA here is from genome assembly GCA_034440635.1 of Lepas anatifera. Lineage (NCBI taxonomy): Eukaryota > Metazoa > Arthropoda > Thecostraca > Lepadidae > Lepas > Lepas anatifera. The sequence goes on along the minus strand of JAOTON010001627.1, from coordinate 974,723 downwards.
TGTGAAAGACAGGCCGAAGCAATCAAGCAACCCCTCGCGCTCACCTATGCGCTTCCAAAATGGCGTATTCAAAGCCGTGGACTTGCTGAAAGCTTCCTTTAATTCAGTCCACCTCTTTTCTGAAACGCATTTCCGCTCCAGCAACGCTAGAAACCCTTGCAGTATTTATGACCTATTCGTCATAAAAACGGCGGTGTTTATGACGCATCCGTCCTAAACACCGCTTCCTCTCATATGACCTATTCGTCATAAATACCGCGGTGGTCGTGTTGGGCAGGGTATGGTGTTTATCTCAATTTTGATTTTTTAGAATAATAAATGAAAAGAAAGGTTGATTTGTCAGATCTCCCAAATCCGTTCGACACATCATAAATCATTAGGTTCTTCGAAAACAGCTGCCTGATATTATCCATATCAGGTGTTTCGGTTTTGCCTTAGGTTGAGGTGGCAAAAATAAGGCCTGCTATTGGAATTTGTTTGCATAGTTTTGCATGGTTCTGAACTAGTAGTCTTGTATTTGTGTCAGATTATATATATAGTAATATACCAAACAAACTCCCAGTTTCATCATGAAAATGGAACTTTCTGTTGTGCTTTTATTGGCTTGGAACTTGGCAGTCGTACAGGGCATGCCTGATCAAGGGCAATGGGAATTCACAATAAACAAGGTAAGTGCACAGTTGTGTTTGCTGCTTTAATATCTCATGGTCAGTTGGACTTATATGATATTATATTTTTTAATAATGCAAGATGTTTGGAATGCAGCGTTTATGTCAGTTCATTGGGTCTCTGCCCCAGTCGAGAGGCTTCTCAACGAGATATCTGGGGTAGCTCAGATCCTGCCCCAATCGAGGCATATATTTAGTTTCCGTTGAAGCTTTCTCTTTCCACTGGGTATAAATCTTCACTTCATGTTGTAGCAAGGCCCCAGTGTGCAAAGTATGGCACTTGATGAGATCTTGTCGTTGTTAGTGCCCTTTGAGACAGGAGCGAGTGGTGCGAATTTTACCACCCTGGTGCAAATTTGAGTCTTGTGTGAGGAAGGTGACACTGAAAATCAACAAAATCATGCAGGAGAAGGGAAAAACTGACTTCACTAGCCATGGGTGTGTTTTCTTCCCTGGTATATTGCGGATTGGTGCATATTTTTAGTGACAGGCAGTGTGAATTGGTGAAAGAATTCTAGGTGGCTGGTGCGGCTTGTCTGGCCTGCTGCCATACTTTGCTGACTGTGCAAGGCCTTTAAAAAAACCTAAAAATCATTTCTTTTATAAACTTATTGTTTTTGGTGCTACCATGTCTGCCTCAGTGTGTCATTACCACCCCAAGTGTAAGTTTCTGTCCCAAGGTTTCCTTCCCTGCCCCAAATATGGGCAAAAGCTATTCTGAACTGGTTGGTCTGCCCTGAGGCTGCACTAACAAGATCTCATTGAAACCTGCCACATTCTGCTGACTGGTCTCCACCCTCAGCTCAGGGAGGGCGAAGTACAATTAAATATTTGTGTAACCTCTGACCTGACCAGAGTAGAGCAGGAACATTTCCTAGAGCTGTGAAGTGTATTGAAGTCAAGAAGGGAGGCAGGGAAAGACAGTTATCTACAGGGGACAGGTTGTCCACATTCAAGTAAACCTCATGAAAAGTGAGGTGTACCAAAGCATTCTAAATTTATGGACAAGTTTATATTTTACATAGTGTTACTATTCATGGCTTTTGTTATTAATATGAACAGGATGCGCAGTATGAAAGGGATGGCGCTGCGGCGGCGGGCTGTGTCGTGGCCCGTGCTTGCGAATGGACTGAGGGCGCTTTTCGACCGGTGTGCCCTAGCGGCTGTGCGGGCTGGCGCCTGCAGCACTACTGGACGCATGAGGGCGGTTCTGTGCGGTGCGGTGGGGTGCGGTGGCGTCGGCGGGTTGCGAGTGAGGTGCGGGCAGGCTGGCGTATAAGCTGCAATTTGCCGATCTTGCTGGTCCCTGTCAAATCAAACGGAGTGTCGTAATGTATGTGAACTGTGTTTTATGTGTATGATTGCTCTGTTTTATGTCTGTGTATGTCATCCCGTTTTATGTCTCATCACTGCCGACATTTGCGGGCTCCCCGGCGTAATTTAGGCGCGCCGCGTCGGGGTGGCCGTGTGATATATTGCTCGGCCTACGTGTCCTCTGGGACATGCCTCATACTATTGTGTGCTGCTTCAATACATGTGTATAGATCTAATAAGATAAGTAGAACATTTATTACTGCACAAAGGCTAGCCTGAGTATAATACCTTATAAGATAAAAAAATATATATATATATATATATATATATATATATATATATATATATATAATAAATAATATATATTAATAAAAACCTTATATATAAAGACCCTATGATTCTTCCTGCAGAAAAAGGGAGGAAAGTATGCATAATGAAAAAAATCAGAGTATATCAAGAAAGCAGAAGCTATACTTGATGATGACCAGACATACAAAGTGGTTACGAGAGATCCAACTAACTCGACCAACCAGAAGATGATTGATCAGCTGCAAGCACTGAAGAAAACTGGGCGGTTAAATGTAGGAACTTCTGGTGTCTACATCCTGGAACTAAGGGATCAAGCAGCCTGCCAAGATTCTATGGTCTTCCGAAAATTCATAAGACCAACTCACCTTTACGCCCAATAATCTCTGCAATCGGGTCGTCTACTTACGCCTCGGTCAAGTTCGTGAGCAGCCTGCTTTCGCCGCTAGTAGGACAGTCACGCCACCATGTGGTCAACTCCAAGGAGCTCGCCGGCATCTTGCGAGAAACAACCATACCAGAAGATTATATCCTGGTGTCGTTCGACGTTTCCGCCCTCTTCACGAGCGTTCCACTCGGCATAGTTCTGCCCAAGGTCAGAGACATCTTGGAAAATGACCCATCCCTGTCAGAACGGACAACGCTATCACCGGACGACATCACAGGCCTGCTGGCATTCATCCTCAGAACAACGTGCTTCCAGTTTAGAGGGAAGTACTATCAACAATTATTTGGAGCGCCTATGGGTTCCCCTGTCGCTCCGGTCTGTAGCGAACATTTTTATGGAATATTTGGAGGAGCAAGCACTAAATTCAGACACTATCTGCTCACCATACATTTGGCATAGATATATGGATGATGTAGTCTCTGCTATGAGACCGCGTGACATCGAGACCTTCAAGGAATACCTCAACTCTTTCTACCCATCGATCAAATTCACCGTCGAGAAAGAAGAGGATCGTGAGCTTCCCTTCTTGGACATGACACTTCATCGATCACCTAGCGGCCAAATCACCACGGATGTATACTACAAGCCGACATCTAGCGGCCAGTATCTAAACTACCTGAGTCACCACCCTAGAGAACACAAGAGTACGGTCATCCAAACCCTGGTCCGGCGAGCTTTTACTATCTGTGACAACGACGAGAAGAGGAAGGACTAGCTATCTAACATACGGACAACGTTGAAGGCCAACAACTACCCATCGAAGTTCGTGGAAGCGGATATTCGGAAGACAGAAGATAGACACCAGCAAACACACGACCCATTGGTGCGAACTCAGCGACAGCTACATACCATAATGACAAAAAACCGGCCAGAACTAACTAAGGCCAAGAAAGATCACGTACTAGTGATCCCATATGTAGAGGGAGTATCGCAACAGATTCGACGCATATGTTCTAAATTCAACGTAAGAGCATATTTCAAGCCACATCAAACGATCAAACGATTACGCAAACCAAAGGACAGGATAAACAACGGGAAAAAACCAGGCCCAGTATACAAGATGGAATGTAATGACTGTCCAAAAGTATACCTTGTAGAAAGCAAAAGGATGATGGAAGTCCGACAAGACGAACACCGAAAATCTCTACAAAAACTAATCCGAGGGTCATTTGACGAGAGAGCAGTGGAGGCCACAGCGGAACATTCATTCAAGAAGGATCATAATATCAAATGGGACGCCACAACGACGTAAACTTTCGACTCAAGACAAAAACAGCGGGCAATAAAAGAGGTAATTTACATAAAAACCATCACGGAACCAAAAATGAATAGAAATATCGGCAAAGTCACCATCTTCTCCGGATTTTTGGACCTCTTAAAACGCCAGTCAAACAAGAGATTGAATTGGAAAATAACACGTGTTTAGAGGTCATAATTCTAAAATGATTCGTCTTGTTCACAGCAAAGATTTTTATTTCAAAGTGTACTGTCTTCATGTTTTTCGCTTAGTTCAGGTTCATTTCATAGTGTAATTTTTATCTCCCTTGAAAACGGGGGCGGGATGCTCCCGAAACCGGTCGGGTATTATACTCAGGCTAGGCTTTGTGCAGTAATAAATGTTCTACTTATCTTTATATTTTACGTTTGCAAGCTAAACAGTTATGGAAAGCCAAATGACTGTTTATTATTTACATGCTGATCAGTTATTAGATAAAGTGGAGGATTTGATGTACCTCACTAACAGGCAGCCCGATACTATTGTGGTATGTGAGGTGATTATAAAGGTCAAATTACTGTCAATAGCAAGGGCTTACCTTTATGTAGATAAATACACAACATGTACCAATTTTGATGCAGAAACTAAAGCACTTGGCAAGCACAAATTTGGCTTGGGATCAAAACTTCTTCACAAGATCATGTGCTTCTTGGGGCATTGTCCCAAAACTTGTGTTGCACTAGAGTGCTGAATGGCTTAGTGTAGTATTCATATTGGAAAACATAGTAGTTGAGTGGTAAATAATAATGTTGAAATATTGTTTAGAATTTTAGAAAAACCTTCATAGTTTTGGCAAACATTTTTCATCATAATATTCCCTACTTTCACTCTTCTGATAATTTAATGTACACTTTTTGGGACATTCATTGGGGAGTAAAATAACAGAGCAGTAAATTTCTAGGAAGGTTGACCTATGTGTTGTGAACAGGGTCGGCAAAATACCGGTAAAAATTAGGTTTATGCCAGCCAGTGGCATAAACTGGTAAATACCGGTATTTACCCGGAAAACGTGGCAAAAACTGGCACAGAATGGCTAAAACCTTTAAACTGACAATGATTGACCAGAAAGACATTTAAAGGCCATATAGCAGTTGTAAATGTGACGCAAATGACGTCATTGGCATGGTCTCTGGTCAAGACTGGTGTGTTAGCAGCTACTTTTATTTTCTAGGGATCATGGTTTTGAATGCTATGAATAACCGGCTTACGCCCGAAATGCTGGAAAAATGTCAAAACTCCAGAAGGGGTAGATTCTAATACATAGACACGAGGTCTTCGTCACTGAAAACGTGGAAATGTGATATTAGAAAATCAGCCTGGTTCCAAACATTTTCGAATCTTACATTTCTTCTTCTTCACTGACGTGCACTCACGGTCCAATGTCTGAATATGCGCACCTTGAGTCTTTGATACATTTTGTCGAGTTTTATGAACGTAAGCTGATTACTCCTCTCATTTTTAAATAAACAGTTCGTCGATTTTGCTGACTGAGCAAACATAATAGTGGCATTTCTAAATGGTACACTTTGAACCCTCCTCAGGTAGTAGGTGTTCAGAAATCGATAATTTAATGGCATTTTATATTCAGCAAAGCGTTTTACTTTCTGTGCTATAAAACTCAATTCTAAAGAAGTCAACGTTCTTGAATTGCTTGCTTAACGCGGCATTTCGATTGCTTTCAAGCTCTTATGCTGTTGATTATGTGAATCTGAGGAGATAATTAGGAATGTGTCAATATCATATCATAGGAATGTGCCAATACCCTGGTCAGGATTCCTTGCCAACTATACCAAACTGGGAAAGAATGGGATTACCCCCTACCACCAACCAAGGACTTTTATGTACCTATCTTATTTTCTATTGTGACATGGGGACTCCAAAATCTAAATACAGGCAACACAGAGGCCAGATGGGCCCATTAAATCATTTCCTAATTATTCGCAGGGTTATGCTACGGCAATTTGAGTAATTTCACTGTACTGCTCTCGTCGCGGTGGGAAGTGGGAGGTTGAACACGTTTCGGGTTTTTCCAACGGTGACGGAAAACGGCGGCGCAAGGCGCCGCCGTACTGAGCATCACTTATTCTAGATCATATACGCAACTCTCCTGAAAATTATTATTTTTGGTCATCTCAGGCCAGTTCAAGTGACCTCACCTCATAAAATGTTTAAGAATTGCATAAGTCAAGATTTATCGATCTGAAACTTTCACATAATGGACCCACCGGGGACTAGAAAATATATTCCGGGATTTCTGATATTGCAGATCTAAGGTCAGATACGAGTCATGTATGTCCATTGGAAATGCATGGAGAAAACGCAAATTGGTTGAAAAATGGCTCCATTTCTGAAGATGCAACGGCTTAAAACTGCTTCTTTTATTGGAATGGTGGTATCACTCGGCTTTGCTATAATGAGAGGAATTGAATGTCGCTTGAATATTGGCTCCAGCTGAACCCAGTCAGGCGTTAGAGTAAAAAAGTATTATCAAAACTTTCCCTTTTTGACCTATGACCTCAGTAATAACCTGAGCAAAAAAGGTTACTGGCATATTATCCTCATAATTTTTCGTGGGCTATTCAGCGCTTTCGCTTTTTTTCCTCTACCCCGTCGAAGAGCCGAGTTCGAGGGGGTGTTTAACACGCGCATTGACGGGTGGGAACCCGCCCCCTTGGGGTTTTCGGAGACAGAATAAAAACGACGGTGGGCAGCTCCGTCATGGTATATATTTTGCCTGATCATTTTTTTTACAACTTGAGTCAAAACTTTAAGGCTGGGTCAACTCAGCTCAGGTCACCAGTGTAGGTCAGGTGACCTCATCTAAAAAAGTTTAAGATAGCATAAGCCAGAACAAGGTGAACTTATCCTATTGAAACTCATATCACTTAATGGCATCACCGAGTTCAATAAAATGAATTCCGATATTTTCAATATTCGTGACCTAAGGTCAGGCACGAGCCATGACCTTTCCATTGGAAATAGATGGGAAAATTGTTTAAACTGAATAACTTAGTAATAAACGGTAGAAGATGTTTTATTATCACGACATTAGGTTTGTCGCATCCTTGCAGTTCTAATGATATACATTTTAACGTAATTTGACCTTGAACTGACCTCAGGTCAGGTTAAATTCCAGATTTGGCCAAATTTGATCCAGCAAGGTGATATTATAAATCATTCGATTCAGCTTAATGCGAGGATTTCAATAGCCTATATTTTTTTGCTCTAACTTTACCAGCTCACATGTAGTGACTGAAAACTTTTATTTACATGTTATCCCTATGGTGGCATGTTTTGACCTCTAGTGACCCAGAATGAGACCTGAAAAAAATGGTTGAAATGTTTTCTATAGAAACTTGTATGGGCTATCCAACGCCGTTTACTTTTTCGCGATCTGGCATGGTTCTCGAGATCTTAGGGGAGGCGGGCGGGTACCCCCGTCAATACGAAAAAGGCTCAGACACCTGTCAATGTGCGTGTTAAACACCTCCCCCTACCAACCTCCCAAAACTGCTTTTTTGCGCCACGATGCTGAGTGTTTAATTCATATTGGGAAATATAGGCGGTCATTGGAGCATTCAAGTAATATTTTGATAGTCAATTTAAACGCTATTACATCCCTTACCTATTTACAGTTTAGGAATGAATTTTCCACCAAAATTGTTTTAAGTTCCATACCTTTAATGAGTTCATAAACACCAGGGCTACTGAATTATGCTGAAAATGCTCCACTTGAAAAGTGATTGGATAAAATAAGTAAAAAATATTGAACAGAAGTGAGTGGAAAACGCAACTTGTTCAGTTGCTGCCCTCCACCCAGCACCGTGAGATTTGGAACTGGGCGAACGTGGATCTGAGGCACAATGGTGCGGGTATTAATAATTCTTGTGGGCAATTGAAACTTCTGACAGCGAAGGGGACACTTAGAAATCAAATCACAAGTTTAAATCGAAATACGTACCTTCCGTAGCGTCTTCCCAGAAACTGTAGTCCTGCAGCTATTATTTTATTTTCTGCATACCAGCGCCAGGTGATCAGTAATTTTCTTCACGCGAACGGGAGGCACCTTATTAAAAGGACCCCCGTTCAGCTGGCACCATGCGTGGCTAGTATTTTTCAACTCCCCATGTGTCTAACAAAATGCCGTTCGAGCTGAGCGTGATCGGGAGCAAGTAGGTGTAAAAAGTAAAACGAAGCTTTTTGTAATACATTCTCAGGAAACGATTGTCTATGCCATTTGAAAATGAGGGTTGATGATATCATGAGCGTCACCAGCTGCAAAAAGAGTGAGGGGGCCGGCCAAATTTCAACCTCATGCTGACAGTAAACTTCCCACGTAAGGATAACAAACTTCGAGTTTGGGCTCCTCGCTGCCTTCCGCACTGGCTGGATATAAAAACATCCGATATTCTCCTAATTTAACTGAGATCAGGAATAATTTTTCACCAAAAAGTGGGTCCGACGCCGGGTGGAATAAAAGAAAATGTTGTTTCAACTTAGTTTCCTTAGTCAAAGCTCAGTATCCCTAGATCCGTGCCTGTGATTTAATATACGCAGAACTTGATACGAGCAACATGTTTCTCCTCCCTGGGCTTGTCGTGCTTGCTGCTGGGGGCTGTAGTTTAAGATCTTTAAAGCGTAGGACTTAAATATTCTCTTCCATTGCCGCTGGGTGTCTTCTTCTTCTCTGTGTTCTTTAAAGTTTCATTGAGATGATTGTCAATACATATGCTGGCCCCATTCAAGCATTAACATGCTAATTGATGGTGTATTGTACGTGGTATCGTATGTTTCGGTGGTTGGTGCTGATTATTCTGTTTTTTTTTGTGGCAAGGAGCGATCAAGCAGCGGGAGCACAAATGCATTATCGATACATCATACATATTATGGAATTAGTTTAAAGTCAATTGATGTATCGTAATAGGACTGAAAAGTAACTCAAAATAAGCCCTTAACGATTCTTGGACCTACGCTATAAGATTTCAAGATATATTTTAATAGCGTTTCTTAGTTCTTTCTGGGTCTCACCAGCGAAAAGTCGAGAAAGACAGCCAACCGATGAAGAACTCCCATGGTGCCGAACAGCGCCGCTGCACCCTTCAAAACGGAGTAGAAGTGTAACGTCGATTTAAATACATTTTTTAGGCATTAGGGCGTACAAGACGTATATCTGTTGTGTTATAAATTATAATTACACACATTTTTATTCTTAACAAATGTGGTAAACAGTGGCATAAACTGGCAAAAACTAGGTTATGCCATCCGGTGTTTTTACCATGGTAAATACCACCAAGTGGCATAAACTTGCCAACCCTGGTTGTGAAGAAGTAAAAACTTGGAAATTTCATTTTTAATTTGAGCGCGCGCATTATAGTTGAACACAGGAAAGATAAATGACAATAGAGTAGGGAGCAGGGTGCCTGCTGAGTTGAGGTTAGAGGTCGCTTCTGAGAGTAGACTACGTCACAGCAAGGTGTTTGCGATTTGTAGAACTTCGCAAAAGTTTTTGTTTTGAAATTAGTCCAATAAGGTGAGTTTTAGGTTTTTCCGCAGCAGATGTTGCCTCCGACGTCGTATCGTCTTTCTTTGAAGCCGAAAATTATTCCGTTTAACATTCAGTTGGTATTATCTCTCTGTTTAAAGCAAACCGGAAACATTGTGGAATTTCTCTTTAACCGAATCCTGGAGCTAGTTAAGAGACATAAGGCCAGGGGTCTGTCGTTCAAACTCCCCACATCTCAGTGGTAAAATCTCGCACATTATTTGCAAAAGCTGGTACTTTTCTTAAAGTCGTTTGAAACGTTGATATTTTTGCTGGTTTAAACAGCACAGTCAACCTGAAGGAGAAATGATGTTCTTCATCATGTTGCTTCCGGACAGTAGTAGTACTGATTTTTTTAGCAAACGCCGGACCAGCTAAGCAACAGCGTTGATAGATCTGTGATGGTCTCAGTGTGATATCTAAGGTTCCCCTACAGGCGGATGAATATGTCGGGGTAAGCAAGAGCCTGTACAAGGACAGTGACGTGGTGATCCGGGTGACCTGCTCCAGCCATGACGTCAACCTCACGGTCGGCTGGGTGCTCCGCGAGACGCCCTGCTGGAACGAGTACTTCTACCTGGAGAACCAGGTTAGTACAAACAGGAATCGCCGTCTCGTCTGCTTAAGAACTGGAGTATTGATGGGTGTCTGGGAGACGTCCGAGGACGATCTGCTATCGCCAGCTCGTTAAATTTATCTTTTTCAGAACAGGTATTTACCACTTAATTTCCATTTATAACACAAAATGTGTTATTTCTGGAAATGGGGGATATCAGTCTGGAATGTATATTCACCGTACACCTTGGGCTTATCTGCGGCGGGTGGAGCGGGCCACCAGTATCAGACTGGATGGGAAGGGGCAGTTTTCCACTGGTAAACACATCTGCTGTTGGGTACTTGGGTCAGGTAGCTAGCCGAAACGCCGGTTGTTCCTATGGCTATGCTGCCTACGATTGCAGAAAAGCCCGTCCCCACTGCGTATCACATGTGAGCATAAAAAGCTTCTAGGAAAACTGCGAAACATCACAAACAATGTCATGAATTTTATCCTTGGGTGTTGTGCTTGTAAGCGGGTTGAAGTCGGTAGATAAGCGTGTACAAGAAGGCAAGTTCATGCGAGTGGTGAATTTAGTATTTTTAAAGTATTATTCTGTGTAGGGGTCGCGTTCAGTAACAAGACTGCGTGCTGCTGCCAGCACCCGCTCGGCTGTGAACATCAGTTCGCATCTGCGTCTGAGGTTCGGGCTCGAAGCGTTTCGATCCAAGTGTGCATTGCACTTCTTCTGAGCCACAGGCAGAGAGCGCGAGGATGGTATTCGTGCTGCAAACCATAAAACAATCCGGAAATCCGAACTAGATTTGATAAATCAAACCCACCTACAAAGTTTTTACTACCCTGTAAAGAAAGTTGTAAATTTTGCGCTAAGGGCGTTTGACGCGTGTTTTAAATACGCCTGTCTAATTTTACGACGAGTTGGGTATGGTTTCGTGCTGCAGCCTGCTCTGTCGTTTCCAGGGACCGCCACAGAGCAACCTCTCGGTTTTGTACAACAACCCGGGAATGTTGCCGAACCCTCTGCTCTACAACCAAACCTGGTTCTACCGGTGGCAAGAGCACGATTTCACCTGTGACAAGGTTGTACTGGTAAGTCTCTCATGTTTGTGAGCTTGCTGTGTGTGCTCCTTGGGCCATTTTCAGGCCCAGTCGTTCACTCAGTTATGGTCACTACCGGCTTTCGTTTCTGCTAAAGTGATCGATTGCTCCTTAAAAATGAAATTTAGGTACTATACGTGCAATGCGTTTTGCATAAGTCGACATGATCGGCTTATTGCCGCGTGTGTCGGTCCTCTGTCTCTTCTGTTTCCTCTTCTGCCGTGGTACAGTGACTGGAGCCTGTCGGCGCACCAGCTGACAGGGTTGGACGGTGTCACCATACTCCTGTCTTTTTCTAGCCCGACATGGGTACGGGTACCGGCTCCGCTGAAAAGGGACAGGTCACTGTTGTGCCGGCGCCTGTCGCCCAGGCCTCTTCTGACGTGAGTATTTACCTCTCTCTAGTATGCTTTACTTCTTCATAAAACACTTAATTGTTTTTTTTCTAGTTTTCCTCGTCGTATTGCTTTATTCGGACCAATCACAGCAGACACATGTGCCCAATTACAGGGGGTATCGGCGTGTAGTCTACTGTTGTTAATAGTGGCTGTGGTGTATTGTTTAGTGTCATTTGTGTGTACTGGGGATCATGTCTAGCAGTGTTCTTGACACTCATGAAGCGTGCCTGTGTGCATAAATATCTATATTAAATGTTCGAAAAGGACTCTGTTCGATTTTTTTGGAGAGTACGTGTGTTGTGGAATCTACTGCACTGGCGTGGCAAGTCACTCCCCGCCCGATTTTGACCAACGTAAATCGGAAAAAATTGCAATCAAAACACTATGGGGTTGAAACCGAGAGGTATCGTACCATCTGTATTGTCGTTGGGCTTCTACTTATCCTCTTTAATAAATACCAAAGGATCGATTGCGCTGAATCAGCATCAGCAGAAATGTGTTTGATCCTGGATTAAATGTTTCGGAACAGGGCGAGGTTCTGATTTAACAGGGAAGCTATATAGCCCTGGCAGCTGACAGTCCCCCCTATTTAACATGGAATAAAAAGAAGCCCTATTCTATTTATGTATAATTTATTAGGTACTGCTAATCCGTAGAACTAAGGGGGCTCCATCGCTGCCACTTCTGGGTTAAAAAGCTGGGTAGCTCCAGCTGTGAGGGTTTTGGCTAAGTGATGCTCTTGTCTTTCCACAGGCGGCGCAAGGCTCCGCTCCTGTGGAGAAGCTGCCCACTCCACTGCCTCTGGTTCGCACCCAGGTATGTATAACCCATGTACTCCCACTCCAGCCACTGCGTGCCCGGCTGCGGTGCGTTGGATGGTGACGTCACGCTTCAAGTGTTTCGGGCAGTGGAAAATTACCATTGTAAAACGAAATCTAAAACCCATCAGCTTATCTTACATGTTTTCCCGCACCACATATTGTGAAAACTCTCGCCAATTTAATCGTAATTCTGAAACTCTACCAATTTTATAACTGCACATTCTTCTCATTGCAATCTTCTCACTTCACCTTTGTGTAATGTTGCATGGCGCTGCAGGCTTTAAAGACTAGGAAGATGACCAGTGGCCAAAACCAAGGCTGTGCTTAGATGTCCACTGTGACACGTTCTCAGTTTGAGTAGCCAGGCTGGGGACCGGCGCCGCACCTGAATCACCTGTTGTGCCTGTCGCAGCGGGGCGCCGGCGAGCCGCACCGTCAGTTCCGGGTGCTGGCCGACGGCCTGTACCTACTGGTGGTCCACGTGACGGCCCGGGACGCCGCCCAGCGGCCGCGCCCGCTCAACGTCACCGTCCACCTGCAGCTGGGCTCGCCCCACGGCTACCTCTCGGCCGCCGACTGGCCCTACCTGCCCTTCTACGGCTGCATGTGCGCGCTGTACGCCCTGTACGCGCTGGGCTGGCTGGCCGTGTGCTCGCGGCAGTGGCGCGAGCTGCTGAGGATCCAGTTCTGGATCGGCGCCGTCGTCGCCATGGGCATGCTGGAGAAGGTGAGGGGGTCGGGGTGGTGAGCAGCCGACACAGTCCGTCGTCGCCATGGGCATGTTGGAGAAGGTGAGGGGTCGGGGTGGTGAGCAGCCGACACAGTCCGTCGTCGCCATGGGCATGCTGGAGAAGGTGAGGGTCGGGGTGGTGAGCAGCTGACACAGTCCGTCGTCGCCATGGGCATGCCGGAGAAGGTGAGGGAGTCGGGGTGGCGAGCTGCTGGGTTTCGGCGTGGCTGTTGGAAATGTGAGAATGTCACTGCTTTCTAGTGCCGGGAGCGGCTGTTTGTCAAGGCTCTGTCACACAGGTGCATGTGATGTGGTGCAAACCCGTGCCATCGAGGTGGTTGAACGCTGTTCGATCAGGCTAATCTGGAGAGCAGCCCCGTTGTAAATTCAACAACCAGAATCTGCCGCGGCTCGACTTTGTTCTGCCTCGCCCGTCCCGGTTGCGCATGACCAGTATAGAAAACTCAACCCGCACTTACGGAATGGAGGGTGCGCGCCCCTCTGACTGAACCCCAATCGCTGATAGTCGGAGCGATGCTAGCGTGAAACACTGACCAGACTGTTGCGTCGCCTCTCATGGACGCCTTTTGCATCAGTCAGGGTTAAGTTGACCCACTTGGGACTTTGATTTCCGTCAGAGTCGACTCAATTGCTCGTCTGGTCGAACTGAGTCACAATCAGGGTCAGCCTCAAAGCCGAGAGTCAGAGTTACGTGCACTCAACATTTGAAACTTGCTGGATATTGGCTCTAGAACGTCTGAATTTGTAAAGAGTGATACTTGCTTCTTTCTTATCAGCTCTGGCGGCGGATAACAAAAGACAGCTAAAAACTCTTGGAGAAGTGAGAACTCTGAAAACACATTTATCAAAAAAACGTTAACGGATCCTGAACCACAACCTTTAACAGGTACCTTGAAAACTACCGTCACTTTGATGTGAACATATATACTTAGACAAATGTGGGTGGGTTATTAACCCACATTAAAATTGTCGAGCTTTTGGGGAGATATGTATTCTTGTAAGCAGACGTCGTTGACATTGAGATAGATTGAACCCCGACCCATCTTTAACGCACAACTATACCCACCGCTCAGTCTGGTGGCGAGCTTGTTCTGAGCCGGTGCGTGTGCCCCCAGGCGGTGTTTCTGGCCGAGTACGAGTCGGTGAACCGGACGGGACGCAGCGTGCCAGGAGCGGTGGTGTTCGCCGAGCTGGTCTCCTGCGCCAAACGGGCGCTCGCCAGGATGCTGGTCATCATTGTGTCGCTCGGCTTCGGCATTACCAAGTACGTGGCGCAGAATAGTGCTGATGATCTGACTTGTGTTGCAAGCAGAGTTGTGTGTTTCAGAAATTTCTTGAGTCGACTCAACTCAACTCAAGTGCTGAGAGCGGTTGACTCAACTCCGACCCAACGCATGATCCATAGTTCAGTGAGTCGACTCAACTACGACTCAAGGATAAATTCATCCGACTCAATTCCGACTAAACTCACGACTTAACTCAACTCAAACTTTGACTTGTTTTCAAAATAAAATAAATACATGATAAATATATAAATAATATTCAAAATTTATAATATAAAATTAAGAAATAAATCAATAAACCAGCAAAAAACAAGCTGTTCAGAAAGTCTGACATGAAACGGAAGATTAATAGAAGGAAAATTAATTAATTGGTATTCAAACATTGGTTAACAATTAGCCAGCAACCATGAATAACTTCTTAATTTTTCCAGACTGTCACTGCCCAAAAAAGCTACCACATATTGCAATTATTTCTAAAAGGAGCATTGCATATTAAACTAGGTAAATGAAACGGAAAGGAACCTAAAGGGCTAAGGTTACACCAACACAGGCAAAACATTGAGCCTCCATACTGTCAAAAAAGTTCCAAGCTAAAAATATGATGTAGACTGTATTTGTAGGGATGGTATAAGTATTGCTTTTTCCTGTTAAAGAAAGATGCTTGGTAATCTTTATAATTAACATTAATATGCCATGAGTTTAATCAAAATTTAAGCAATAACTACTAGAGTACCTAGCTGCAACTGTTAATTCTAAGAATTGCAGCAAACCATAAGAAAAAGTATACCATATATGAAAAAGGACAGTAGAAATCGAAATTCTATCAACGTGTTGGATTTTAATGTATTCATATTTTAAACCCAATCCAATTTTCAGCTTGAGAACCTTCAATACGATACATACCTGTCGCTCTTCAAAATTGGAGCACGATTTCATAGAAAATTGCTAATGTATAGTTTTTCAAATAAAAGACAGACGCCAAGCAAGGGTCTCTGATCAGACAAAAACAATAACATGAAATAATTCCTCTGATTCTTGCGATAAAGGCGTCTCAACATTTCTGTCTAATCAAGGGTCGAATTTTTATGCTAATAGCAGTATCTGTTTTTAATAGGCAAAATGAAAAGAGTGGCGGCAGACGGCGCATTTAGGACAAAAGAAACAATATAGCATGTAGGTATATAAATATTTGCATGGCTTTATGAATTATCACGTGATGTTTTCACTTTTTGCCTTGATGCTACTCGGTTGAATTTGTTCTTCAAAGACAGCAATGGCGCACACTTTCTCAGACGACGACCACTGACGACAACAACAATCAGCGATGACGACGCGTTTTGTTGGAGTGGTTGAAGTAAAGAAGTAATGCTAGATATTGAAGATGAGAAGTTTTTGAGAGATTTGAAATGTATTTTGTAGTGCGTTCCACCACTTCAAATGTTTAAGACAAGGCCAGTGATAGGAATCCGTTTAATTTTTCGAGTGTATGTATTATTTGTGCCTAGGGATTTCTTCAGATCGGATGGGCCTTTAAAACAAGCAATTGAACCATATCATTATTGATATATTGAAACAAATTGAAACTTTGATTTAAAAATTGAAACACTGGAGGGAAAATATATTTAAAGGAGGTTAAAGGAGGTTTGCAAAAGATATAAAAATTCAAACACTTTAACCTGACATCATGTTTACATGTTGAGCCAACTTTTTCGTCGACTCATTTGACTCGCTGTCTTCACAACTCAACTCAACTCATTGATGTGTTGTTAACCGACTCAACTCAATTCAACTCACTTGTGTATTTTTTTCGACTTAACTCAACTCATCCAGAGTCGAATGGGTCGGAATTTGAGTTAAACTCCGATCCTGACTCGCGAGTTGCACAACTCTGGTTGCAAAATTATCGGTAATATTAGTGGTGTGACGATTTCTACACCTAGGATTCGGGGTTAGAATTGTGTGATATTTTTCGGAAATGTAATGCTTGTTGAGCTTAGGTAACGTGTTAAATGTGTTTTCCACCTGAAACTCGCTTTTGTATTTGCGTAAAACATCGACAAGCACACCGAATATATGTCATCATCAATAATTAATTACAAACTTGCCTTCCATAGGAAAACACCTATTGGTTATTGGTCATGCACTTGCACTGGCATATTCCCACGTGCGTCTGATTTCAGAGCGAGTAAATGTTGGCAGAATTACTTTAGAATCACTTCGGTGAGGTTTGAACCCACTGTGACAATGTCCCAAAACCAGCAACCTCTCGATGTATCCCTGGAAAAGGGTGACGATGCAGCTGTCTGACCTGTGTTTCGTGGAGCAGGCCGCGGCTGGGTCCGCTGCTTCACCGGGTGATGGCGGTCGGCCTGCTCTCCTTCATGTTCGCCTCCATCGAGGGCTGCACGCGCGCGCTGCGGCCCAAGAACGACGTCTCGGGCAGCACGCTGGGCACGTCGGTGGTGCTGGCGCTGCTGGACTCGGCTATCTGTTGGTGGGTCTTCTCGGCGCTGCTCAACACTACCCGCACGCTGCGGCTCCGCAGGTGAGGACCGTGCCTGGTGGTGGCGCCTTTATCAAACAGCAGAGTAGACGGCGGTAGGGCGGGACGTGCCGTGAACATATTTTGCAGAAATCGGCGTCGTAGTGATGTGTGCCGCAAGCAGTTGACCATGAAACCTGCCGGTTCGTTACATTGTCAAAATTGTGATATGTTAGGGCGTCATCTGAACGGAGATTTATCTGGTCTTCTTATAAGTGGGAGGAAGGTTTCATGGCCAGCAATACTGAGAAACCACTACGTGGTTTGCATGACCCCAGTAAGCTTCTTGTACCAGCCAGTGTGGATTTTCCCGTGTCTGAACGTGCCGACTATTCTGCAGGAACGAGGTGAAGCTGACGCTCTACCGTCACTTCACCAACACCCTGATTCTGGCCGTGCTGGCCTCGGTCGGCTTCATGGTGTACCAGGTGAAGTTTCACCGTTCGGCCGCCTGTCTGCGCCAGTGGAAGAACCTGTGGGTCGACGAGGCGTGCTGGCACGTGCTCTTCTCACTGATCCTGCTGGTCATCATGCTGCTCTGGAGGCCGACCAACAACAACCAGAGGTGAGGAACCCGCGGTCCACGCAGCGGGTAGCTGAGGTGTCATCTGAAGGAGGCTATTCGCCCATATCATGGCATTGTGTTTCACTTGCGATGGCGCGGCTGTGTTGGCGGGCACCCTGCTGTGTGGCAGAGAGCAGCAGGTACCCTGTTGTGTGGCAGAGCAGCGGGTACCCTGCTCTGTGACAGAGAGCAGCAGGTACCTTGCTGTGTGGCAGAGAGCAGCGACTTCCCTGCTGTGTGGCAGAGTGCAGCGAGTTCCCTGCTGTGTGGCAGTTCGCCTGTAGCCGGACAGCACCGCGAGGCGGCAGATTCGTTGCTGGCTGTCTGACAGTCAGTTTCCAGTCTGGTTGTTTGTTTTCTGCCAGTCGACCGGCAGTCAGGCAGTTCTGGGTGTAGCAGATGTCTGCCAGTCCGTCTGTTGTGACACAGTCTGCCGTGCAGCATGTATGTTATCGGACGTTCATTCTGCTGTTTGTCAGCCTCCCTGCCGCAGGCACGCTGTGGTCTGATGGCGTGTCTGCTGTCTGAGGCAGGCACGCTGTGGTCTGATGGCTTGTTTGCTGTCCGAGGCAGGCCCGCTGTGGTCTGATGGCGTGTCTGCTGTCTGAGGCAGGCACGCTGTGGTCTGATGGCTTGTTTGCTGTCTGAGGCAGGTACGCTGTGGTCTGATGGCGTGTCTGCTGTCTGAGGCAGGCGCGCTGTGGTCTGATGGCGTGTCTGCTGTCTGAGGCAGGCACGCTGTGGTCTGATGGCGTGTCTGCTGTCCGAGGCAGGCACGCTGTGGTCTGATGACTTGTTTGCTGTCCGAGGCAGGCCCGCTGTGGTCTGATGGCTTGTCTGCTGTCTGAGGCAGGTACGCTGTGGTCTGATGGCGTGTCTGCTGTCTGAGGCAGGCGCGCTGTGGTCTGATGGCGTGTCTGCTGTCTGAGGCAGGCACGCTGTGGTCTGATGGCGTGTCTGCTGTCTGAGGCAGGCACGCTGTGGTCTGATGGCGTGTCTGCTGTCTGAGGCAGGCGCGCTGTGGTCTGGATGGTGTGTCTGCTGTCTGAGGCAGGCGCGCCGTGGTCTGATGGCGTGTCTGCTGTCTGAGGCAGGCACGCTGTGGTCTGATGGCGTGTCTGCTGTCTGAGGCAGGCACGCTGTGGTCTGATGGCGTGTCTGCTGTCTGAGGCAGGCGCGCTGTGGTCTGATGGTGTGTCTGCTGTCTGAGGCAGGCGCGCCGTGGTCTGATGGCTTGTCTGCTGTCTGAGGCAGGCACGCTGTGGTCTGATGGCGTGTCTGCTGTCTGAGGCAGGCGCGCTGTGGTCTGATGGTGTGTCTGCTGTCTGAGGCAGGCGCGCCGTGGTCTGATGGCTTGTCTGCTGTCTGAGGCAGGCACGCCGTGGTCTGATGGCGTGTCTGCTGTCCGAGGCAGGTACGCTGTGGTCTGATGGCTTGTCTGCTGTCTGAGGCAGGCACGCTGTGGTCTGATGGGTTGTCTGCTGTCTGGAGGCAGGCACGCTGTGGTCTGATGGCGTGTCTGCTGTCTGAGGCAGGCGCGCTGTGGTCTGATGGGTTGTCTGCTGTCTGAGGCAGGCCCGCTGTGGTCTGATGGCGTGTCTGCTGTCTGGGACAGGTACGCGTTCACACCGCTGCTGGACGCTGGCGACGAGGACGAGGAGGACGAGCTGTTCCGCTCGGACGCCTACCACGACCTGAAGATGAGGGCGCGCTCCCCCAGCGGCGGCTCGCGGTCTGCCTCCCCGCCGCAGCGCCGACTCCGACGAGGACCTGAAGTCAGTCCCCGGGCGCCACGCCGCCGGCCCCCGCTGACGCGCATATCTCTCCTGCGCATATATTATAAAACTGTCAAATAGAATTGTGTTAACTGCTCAAATCATTCATGGTACAGGTAAACTCTGAAGAACCACTTGTCCAGTAAGCGTAATATACGATGAATGATTTCGGCAGTTTAAACTTCTGGAGTTAAACTAGGAGGATTCAATGGCGGGGGGAGCGTGCTCGGCTTCCACGCTGCTGATCCGCGTTCAAATCCCGGGTGGGTATTTTGCATACATACTCCGATCCCCATGCAATATCATCCCAACAAAGTGAGGGCGTCAAAATCCTTCCAGCAGAAAAAGGGTGTCACTGGAGGTAACCACGAGTACAGGGATAGCCACAGAGGATTTCGCTGGAAATATTGGCTAGTGGAGATACCTCCGGGAGAGCATGTTGTAGTCTTTCTTCTGAGGCAGGTATGTATCAGCGCCTCTTCAGATGAGACACCTCATAGAATTCCGTTGATATGATTCCTTTTTAAAACCGCACGATGTGCTGTCAAGTTATGATCTGTTTTACTCTATAGAATTATGGTGCTTGTGAATATCGAGTGTGAATATTCACAAAAGTACATTATCAGACTTTACCGATACATATTGAATATCCCTATCAACCTTTGGATAAATGGTTGAAAAATTATGATTTTTCGGTTTTTGAACGCAATACTTCCAAGACATTCAGGCCAAGCTATTTTGCGACAACAGTCATGTTTCATTACAGTGTTATAACAAATTAATTTCGATCTGTAGACATCTGCCCTACATGATAGCAAAGCGGAATTACTGTGGATCGCAAAATGGCTTATCAACGCATTGCCTCTTTTTGAAGTGGATTTCGATGAGGATATTAATATCCCTACTTTGAAGAAGCCATGGGGCTGTACGACGCACCGAGTGCTGTGGCCAAATACCGTCGCAAACTTTCGCCTTCCCGAAAAGTTATATTGGGAGGTCGGTGGATTTCCCGATCGGGGGGGCACGTGGCTGGAAGGGGGCGTCATCCGAACCAGGGATGCCAGAACTTATCCGTTGGCACCAAAATATGTCGTGGGGCGCCAGAACTCGCATCCTGTGGGAAGGAAAGCCGTTCTTCAGGGGGCACCATCAACCTTTTAGGGGGGGCGCTGTGGCCATTTCAGGGGCACCGAGGTTCGATGGGGAGTGTCCCCCTCCGTCTGTATCGGCCTATTTATTTGGAATCAGGAAATCCTTATCTATTGCTCACGCCGAACACTTGAAGCCAGTTAACCGGCGTGGAAGCATAACGCGTTGCCTCTGCGACGGTGCACTCCCAAACCCTGCATCTCTGTGTCAGTATTGCAATGATGACCCTGTACAATTTAGTTATTGTGGCCTAGATATGTTCCAACTGATTTCGTCACATCGTGCCCATCCCAAGCAATTTACCGCCACAATAATTTTTCCATTCATTGTAGCATCAGCTGAAATGCTCGAGATCCTCCCATCGCGAGATGCATGACAGTATATATCCCTATACTTTGATCACTGTATAGGAGGAGGCAGCTAGCAGGCTAGCTCCCTACGTCTGATCCCTGAGTCACTATCCGTGCCTTGATTTGGTACGGGCGGATAACTTCACGCGATTTTGTTCTGACGCCAAGGTAAATGAGAAAAATGGCATAGCCTCGTATTCTCGCAGCAGTATTTGATGGGCGACAAGAGGGAGTAGAGCGCTGCGCGCTGACACCACACCGTGTTCGGCAGGTGGGTGGAGGAGAACATCCCCGCCTCAATGGGCGAGACGGCTCTCCCTG
Organism: Lepas anatifera; assembly: GCA_034440635.1. NCBI lineage: Eukaryota > Metazoa > Arthropoda > Thecostraca > Lepadidae > Lepas > Lepas anatifera. Next base: position 953,560 of record JAOTON010001627.1, on the reverse strand, counting down.
TGCTGGACTCAGATGAGGAGGTGATGCAAGCCAAGTTTGAAATCAGCAAAATGCAGTGAGATGGTGTTCCGTTCGGATAGAGAAGAGGCGCGGTGGGCGACGACGTGGTTGGGAGAGAGCCGTGCGGAACTGGAGCGCTGCTGCTGGTCTGTAGCCCGGGTGTGGAGAGAGCGGGCGCCCCTGCTGCCGCGGCAGGCACTCTGTCAGTGTGCTCATGGTGAGACAGCACTGAGATGGGCTCGCGGGAGGATGCTGCGAGATCAGCGCTCGCTCCTGGTGAAAGCCACAGTACGTGATGTGATATTGCCGAAGCCTGCAGGGACAGTGACTGGCGGGAAACTGATACTTGTGGCCGGTGAACCCAGAGACATAATAGGGCATGAACACCAGTTAAAGGAGAGAACGAATACTGGCGGGGTGCGGACAGAAAATGGGCGCTGGTAGGTTGGGCACCTTGGACTGCGTACTCGCCGTTCACGGAAGATGCCGAGCACGTATTATTCATACTATTCTGGGTTGATGGTTTGGCAAATTATTTGGAAACGATATCGCTTACGTTTCAGCCTGGTCCCAGAAATACGGGAGTTTGTGTTGTTTTGTTATGTTGTGTTTTGTTTTTCTGTATTATATTTAAGCTCGTGGATGGTCGGCATTGTGGTGCTCGTTCGAGGCAGCCTGCCCCCTGGCCTTAATATAACACCGCCGTATCGATGGATTATATTCCTGTTGATTTGTGAGCAATATGGCCATGTGATGCATTGATCAGCAGATGGTGGTCGAACTTCGGCATGCATCTCTATTTTTCAGCTTTATGAAGGTTCAGGTGAATCAAATCAGACCATGCTAAATGGTCGTACAAGGGCCATATCTAGCGCGTAGTTTCTATGTTGTTGCTCATAATTCCAGAGCACTGGCCGTAAGCGACACCTTGGGATGAGATACCCGTTCTTTATGGGCCTTCATATTCTCTGCGGCATAGTAGCATGCGATGTCTTCGTTGGTATCAGCTTCATTCTTTGTGTCGCAACAGTATATGCACTTCTCTTTGTTGTCTCACACTAATTCCGTGAGCGCCCTTGAGGGAAGCATCGGGCGTTGGCAGGGTGGCCACCTCATTTGTAACATCAGCCACAGCGTGGGGAGTACAGGCTCCGGCTCAAGCGACACTGAGTAGTGCTGAGCGCCTCTGGAGCCTGGCATTCGCCGCTTCTGAGCACAGGTTCTGGAGTCTGAGTATGCCGCTGTGTGGGCTGGGTGTGGGTCGTAACGCCGTTTCTGACCAGACGGCGCGCTGACAGACCGGTCAGACGTCCAGAGTGCGTGTGTGGCCCGTCTGACTGCTTCGTAGAGGGTGTGGGGGCTGGGCAGCTTCTGTGGATGTGTGAGGATCAGCCGATTTGTGAACAAGGTTACAAGCGGAAGGTGATGCCGTGACAGCGGTTCCGTGGTTGATGTGTAGCAGCTCCTATGTGCTGAATCGCCTGTCAACTCAAACAAGTTGTCTGCAGGATGCAGGGCCCTTCAGGCCAGTATGTTGGCGTTGGTTTGTGATGACGGTCACAGTTGCCGCGGGATTAGCGCCACTATTGACAGTGGGGTCTGGTGCGGAGAAGGCCGCGGTAACGGAATCGGCGGGGGGGAGGTAATTGGATCAGGTGGTTAATGTGTGGATGGTCGCTTCTCGTTCATTGAGGGACCGGGCTTCTGAAATTCTCGGGGGTCAGTAAAGACAGCGCGGGAGGCCCAGCCGCTGTGTGACTCTTCCAGCCGTGGTGAAAAGCGTCTGCTGTTAATGTTGTGCCGTTATTTAATTCTGCTTCTTTAATATAAACACGTATATCCCAGCCTGGAGTCTGAGCCGTTTCCAGATCATGTCCCATGACGCCAACCCTCTCAAACTGCGGACAGGGGTAGCCGGGACCAACCGGCTGAGATCAGAAAGAACTTCACACATATAGCCTTGCAAATGGGAGTGTTACCCGGTGTCGTATTACCATGTTACCCGGTGTAGTATCCTGTGTCCGGTGTAATATCATATGGTATCAATATGCTGTATAAAATTTTTTGGTATCAATATACTTATATATTCAATGCAGCGAAAGCACCCAGAAATTAAATTTCTGACTGGGTTATAGGCTGTTCCGCAATACATTGCGTAGTAGTAGACTATCCCGCCGAGCACTGGTTACTTCAATGTGGCGAAAATAACAAGTACCTGACTTTCTGACTGGGTTATAGGCTGTTCCGCAATACGGTGTGTGTAAGTCGGCTATTCCGCCGTGCCCCGGTGACTTCAATGCTACAAAAAATAAAATAAATAACTTTCTTACTGGGCTATAGGCTGCACCGCAATACAGCATGTCAAGGTAGGCTATCCCGCTGAGCACAAGCGACTGCAATGTGGCAAAAATAACAAGAAACTAAATTCCTCACTGATTTATAGGATGTTCCGCAATACAGTGCATGGTGTTAGGCTATCCCGCCGAGCCTTGGTGACTTCAATGCGGCGAAAATAGCAGGGAACTAACTTTCTGACTGGGTTATAGGCTGTTCCGCAATACAATCTTTGGAGGTATGTTGTGCCGCTGACCACTGGTGACTTAAACGCGATGATAACACAAGAGTGTAACCCAGCATTGATCTAAGGGTCATATGGTCCAAAATTTTTAATGCAGGGGACAGCGGTCTTAACCCTCGCCCCACGGGCAGATGGCCCCCTAAGGTTTCCGGGAAGCAGAAAATACGAGGCGCAGCACCGCGGTTGAGGGCTCACCTCCACTGCATCATTTTCCCATCATCCCTGAAATTTTACCCCGGGTCACCCAAGGTCAGGTCACCAGACGAGGTCAACCAAGGTCACCTCACTTCACCTTTAGAGCTCTGTAAGAGCTACATTTCAAAGTCGATCAATTTGAAACTTCCACACTTCATGACCCTTCAGGGTCTACAAGGTGTATATCCGGGATTTTTCGATTTCGTACCCTGAGGTCAGGTCACGAGGCGACCTCTCCCATTGGAAAAGCATGGGAAAAGCTATTTCATGATATAAAAGCCACAAAAATGATTGCAAATACTCAGGCTGCTCAGAACAACGTTTTTGGACACCCTTTCACGGATCCCAGGGGTCATATTTGCCCTTTGACTTTTCCAAGGTCATCCAAGGTCACCGGAGGTCAAAAACAGTATTTTGACCATAACTTTTGACCTAATTGAGCTAGGCGTGAAACAAACACCATCGTGTTTGTCTTATCACTGGCTTCATTTGATATACGGCAAGTCACTTTTGACCTTCGTGACCTCAGGTCATATTAGGTCCGAGGTGACCTCTGGCGGTCAAACCACTGGCGGGAGGTCTTTACGTTCCACATAGCGGAAAAAGTACTGGCAATTTGCTATCAAATGTACTTTACCAGGCCTCAATAGCTCTAATGACATAAGAGTTATGCCCAGTTTGCTTAATCATTGCATATTTGAGTGAAAATAGCCGATCTTGACCTAACTCGACCTCTGGAGGTCAAACCATTGACCTGAGCACTAAAACATGCGAAGTAATTTCTTACTGAATTCACGCGAGCTTTCTATTGCACTTTGCAGATTTGCGCCAACGCCCATATTTTCGGAGTTAGAGGGGGCCATCGATGGCCCCCGGTGGGCGAAGGTGGCGCCTGACCCCCGGTGGGGCGCGGGTTAACCCTATTTCCAACAGGGGGTGGGGCAGATTCTGCCCACCCCTCAGGTTTTTCCATAGTATCGCCGAAACGGCTTAAGATAAACTCTTTACATTTTGTGACTTTTCTTAAAACTAAATAGCGGGTATTCTCTGAAAATTTTGGAAATATACGTGCCAGAGGCGGAGCTATGGCTCGCTAATTTGGGGGGTTTATCCAGATGCCGAGCAGTGTCGCCTGCCTTGCGTTTGTCCTACAATAAAGCTGTCTGCTACAAATTGGTGGCAGTTGTTGTGTTTGAATGTTATTACTGAGATTTAGGATGACAGTTGATGTGTATTTTGATATAAAATTGTGTCCATAGGCGGTTCCAGAAGCTCGAAATGGAGAGTTTACAATGTTGTCCATCCGAACTCTTCCAAGGTAAAAAGATTGCGTACAAAATGCTAGGGAGGGGTAAAATAACCATGCATTGATCACATACGTGAATTATATGATGATAAGAAGCCATAGGCGTGCTCAGGCACCGTAATTAGTAGGTTCACTCGCACTTAAGTTCGTTTTACTCCTCGGGCCGGAGAATGCGGTAAGACCGCAGCATTACAACAACACCAACAGAAAATGGGAAGACCATCCCTACAGCCGAGCATTGACCCGGTCCAGGGAAAGTGGCTGACGTGAGGTCGAAGACGGAACTGTTACACAATATAATTAAGGAAAACGCGGAAAACTTTGCTAAGAGACGGGGAGTGATTATTTTCTGTCTCCTGCAACTTCAATAGTCACATTCTGTTGGAGTTAGGGTGTTAATCTTGGGGAAAAAATTGGTATATGTTGGGGAAAAACATTTCCCTGCCTCTAGACCGAGGGTCCAATGATCGTGTTTGAGAGGAGGCTAGGTACTGTTGTAATTACCTTGAGAGGCATGCCAACAAAGGGAGGAAACGAAAAGTTGTAGCTTGTTACACCGAAGGACTATGGAACGAAGAACCAATATTTTCAAAGTTAATGAAGTCTAAAAGTTGAAACAGTTCAAAGTAGCCAGTACGAATTGAAGACCCCGTGTCATGATCGGACCGCTTGGTCTGTGTCGCACTCCGCACACCGGCAGTTATCCAAACAATCAGCAACTGTAATATGGGTGGCCGTCTCAGAACGATGATTGCTCTTCCCAAACTTCACACATACATACGCATCTTCAATGACGAGTCATCAACATATCTTCTAACGCAGCTGTAAATGGCCTTGTCCTGTCATAGTCTAACTCGATAAAAAAGGCACGACACCGCGATAAGATAGTCGTCGTCTGCCCGCCTCTGTCCTGCTGCGCGGTGGAGTCAGTTGGTTTGATCGTCGTGTGTCATGTCCGTGTGCAGCGGTCGCTCTAAATCCGATAGTGTCGGTCAGGGCTGGCGACTGCCCAATCTCAATCGCCGTGTATGTACATCGCACATAGAGAATGAGATTGTACTACATGCTCTGCATTGAGCCATCGAAATTTGATAAGTGCTGGAGATACATGGTCGCCTCTCCGCTTACCGGTCACCTCACTTGCACCAAAGTAAAAACAATTTGTATTCGTCGGGTAGGTGTGACTTAACAGGCGCCGTAAATACTGATACTATACTGTATGAGTGAAATCTCGAGCCCTTGAAAGTTTTGCGCCAAATATCGTGATGGCGTTGTGTGTGGCGCAGGACTGAGTGCAATTAGTGTACCGGTACACTATTGTCTTAAGGAGTTCTTTCATTAATGTTCTTTTGTACCTAGGATTGGAAATAGGCTGGTGAAGGCCTAGTAAGCCCCTTCCAAGAGGGACAAGTCCTTAGCAGAAGTCTTAGCTACGCGCAGTTTCCTATGCAACAGAAAATGCGCTATCGATTGGTATGTTTTCACATTCAGTGCATTTTCCCGGAGATCGGCCCATTTTAAAATGCGAAGATGTTTCTACCAGTGCGAGTAGAAAGATTTTCGCATGTTGAAATGGGCCGATCTCCGGGAAAATGCACTGAATGTGAAGGCATGCCAATCGATAGCGCATTTTCCGCTGCGCACAAAACTGCGCGTAGCTAAGACTTCTGCTAAGGGTGTATCCCTCTTGGAAGGGGCTTACTGTATTCGTCACCGATTTATGCGCTTCTTGTAATGGTTTAAGTATACTGACATGAGGGTGTTGTGAATTGAGCTCCGCCCGTCGTCAGTCGCGATCCGTGCCGCCGCTCAGCTGATCTGGTTCGGAGCCTACCCACTAGAGGCGCTGGAGTCGCCCCATTCTGCCGGATCTCCCCGCGCACTCTCGCTCTCTCTGACACGGCGTTCTAAGAGTAGGTTGAGTCTGTGTTGCTCTTGTGAGTTCAGAATATACCTATAAGCTGTGTGCTCGCCTGTGTGGCAGGACGTCGGTATGGGAAAGCATAACAAGGGTATGAATCTGAAATGGGCCGATGACCGGCACGTAGCTCAAAGTTGAATTGAGCATGGCGTGATAGCCAAGATCCGATTACATTCGAAACCGTTGGAAGCTAAGGTTTTGTTTCTCATCCTTATTGGATAAGAGCGCTTATCCTACAAATTTAGCCAAATATCGGGCGTCGCGACGCTTGCCATCTAGCGGAGATCGGGGGGAACTTATGCCACTGAACCCGCCCGACTCAATCACTAATAATGACGGCGGTGGGACACCAGTTTCCGTAAAGTAAGTCGCTGTCTTAGCAGAGGTGTAGAAGCTATGAAATCGAAAATTGTACCACCGCATAGCCCAGACAATTGTCTTTTATTACTAGTCGGTTCACTTCATAGTTCGCTCACCCTGCGTGTACTATGCAGTATTCAGTAACCCCGGGTACCAGAATTGATCGTTACCTAACAATATGACCTTTCTTCGTTCAAATGTGAGAATGACCTGACCTCGACCTAGATCAGGGTCACATGGTGACCTGGTATGGTCATACTGCATATCAATCGACTCCCCGTGACGATATAAGCACAATGAAAGCAAAATAGAAGCTTTCTCTCAATTCAGTGATAATTTATTGGTAAAGCAATCACTGTATGCTCCAGTTGCCTGATATGACCTTTGAGAGGTCAGATGGTCAAAAACTTAACTATATGGTCAAGGTCATGTTAAGAATACACGGTATGAGGATTTTCAGCCCTATGTATCCAGTATTTACTGAAAACGAGCCCTTTCCATATTTCACCATAGACTTACAATTGGGTGACCAAAAAATTGACACCACCTTTGGTCAACAGTATCGAAATTCCGAGATAGCAGATTTGTAAACCCTAATGACTTTATCGTATTGTGAAAGTTCCAAACCAATCGGTTGGCTGATGTTCCTTAGGTCCCGCTTCAATCTCGTGATTTTAGATTTTGAGTTCGGGTCACTTGGCTATGAATAGCTCCTTGACCTGACATGATCTGACCCTAGAAATTTGGTCAGACGCGTGAAATGAATCAGAAATAAGGCACTTTAACACGCGCATTGACGGGGGTCTGAGCCACCTTCGCATTGACGGGGGGCGGGTACCCGCCCCCTAAGATCTCGAGAACCACGGTAGGTAGCGAAAAACGGTAAACGGCGTTGGGCTGCCCATCCACTTCTCCATCGAAAACATTTGAACCATTTTTTTGTCAGGTCACATTTAAGGTCACGAGAGGTCAAAACATGCCCGGCATAGGGATAACATGTAAATTCAGTTTTTCGGCCATTACATCTGAACAAGTAAAGATAGAGCAAAACGACTTGAACTATATGAATCCTCTTAGCAAGCCGAATCAAATGATATATAATTTGACCTTGCTAGGTCAAATTAAGGATTTGACCTGACCTGAGGTCAGGTCAGGGTCAAATTATATAAAATGCATATCATTAGAACCGCAAAGCCCAGGCGAGTCTAATGCAGCTAAAATAAATGCTCTATCATTATCCGTTACTGAGTTATTCCGTAAAAACCATTTTTCCCATGTATTTCCAATGGAGAGGTCATGCCTCGTACCTGACCTTAGGTCATCGATATCAAAAATACCGGAACATATTTTAGACAACTCGGTGGGGCCATTATGTGATATGAGTTTCAATCGGATAAGTTCACCCTGCTCCGACTTATGCTATCTTAAACTTTTTTTGAGGTCGGGTCACTTGACCTGTACTGGTGACCTGACCTGAGATGACCTAACCTTAAAATTTTCACAGAAGTTGTAAAAATGATGAGGAAAAGGTATACCAAGTACGGCGGCGCTACGCGCCGCCGTTTTTCTGCTAACTCCGAAAAACCCGAGGGGGGCGGGTACCCGCCCCCGTCAATGCGCGTGTTAAGCTTCGTTGTTCTGCGTCCCATGGTTTTTTCGTTATTTCTGGAAAACCAGGAGGGGGCGAATTTCTCCCTCCCCAGCGGGGTGCGTGTTAAGATCTTGAACCCTGCGGGGACATAACCCCCCTTGGCTTCCCACTTCCTATGCCTATGGTACAGAGAATACTGGGAACATCAAATACATTTACTATGACAGCATAGGCCGATCCAGGATTGCCAATTGGGGGGGGCGCCACCCGAACCAGCGGGCGCCACTTTTGACTGGGAAAACCTATCAGGTGGGTGTAAAATCCTATAGGTTGGCGCCAATTTTTGCATCTTAGAAGGGTGGGGTGGAAAGCGACAATTCAAGGGGGGTGCCATTGAACTCTCAGGGGCACCATGACCATTTGAAACCCATGCAACGTCCACGTACAGCAACCGGCGTCACAAGGAACTCGGTGCCATCTTTCAGGGGATGCCGAGGGTCGTTCGGGTGTCGGGGCACCTGCCCCCCCCTTTGACCCCTGGATCCGAGTATGTGCGAAAGGCAGGGCATAACCAATAAAGAATACGCGGTAAAAGATTAACCGGGCCAAACAACCATGACGTGTCATTCAGACCCGGCGCGGGGATGTACTTACCGAGGGGCGAGAGCGCCACCAATGGGAGATGGTCTAGACCCTCTTGCGAAAATCCGAGAGCTTTTGATGCTAGGTGCTTTGCAAAAAATTACATAAGACAAAGGACGCAAGGAATTGAAACACGTTAGTCATAATTGTCATAACAAAGAATAAGGCAATAATAGTGCATTCGTTACTTTTCTGTACGTCATTTAAGATTATATTACGTCACTGTAGATGTTGTTAGGAGGGGGAACATTACATGTTTCCGGCCTTTAGTGAAATGGCCCGTTGGCCCCATGGATCCGCCAGTATTGGGACTTCAATTGCTAATACCAAGATTTGGAGAGCACCTAAAGTCACCATCACCCAGGTGCCACCCACTTTTGGGGTCCCTCCACGCTCATCCCCCGACGCTTGCGACGACGTACAAGCATCAACAGCGGTGAGGCGCGACTATAGCGCCCCCACTGCAGCGTGGTGTTACGCCAGCGTCCTCTCGACCACGAAGTGCGACACAAGCGCCCCTTCCGGCGATAGCTCAACTTATATGTCGCATTTTATGGAAGTGGCATCTTTATTCCTACCAATCAGCGTATATGGTTCATGAACTGCATTGATGGTCACTTAACACGCGCCCCGCTGGGGTCCCTTGCATTCCGCGCCCCGCTGGGGGCGTTTTTCGCCCCCTCCGTATCTCGTTCCCCACGAAAGCTAAATAAAAATTACGGGCGGTGTTCGAAAGCTCTTGGCAAGACGAAGATATTTCATACGAATAATTTTTATGTCAGGTCAATATTGAGGTCAGCAAAAGTCAAAGAAGGCTCCATAGGCTTACAACAGAGCAGTGTACGTTTCCCTCTCTAGATCTGCCCTCATGGGAGCTAGAGGAAATATTTAAGCATCATTGGATTCCTCTCATCGCGGCAAATCGAATGATGTATAATATGACCTTGCTAGTTCAAATAGTCCAAATGACCTGACCTCGAGCTAGGTTAGGGTCACAGAGTGACCTGGTATAGTCATGTAGCATATAAATCAACTCCCCGTGACAATATAAGCACAATGCAAGCAAAATGGGAGCTTGATCTCAATTCAGTGAGACTTTATCGGCAAAACAATCACTCTATGCTCCCGTGACCTGGTATGACCTTTGAAAGGTCAAATGCTCAAAAACTCAAGTTAATGGTCAAGATCGTGGTAAGAATAGATGGTTTGAGGATTTTCAGCTTTATTTATCCAGTATTTACTGAAAACGAACCAATTCTATTTTTCACCATAGATATAATGGGGCGACCAAAAAATTGACCCCACCTTAGGTCAACAATATCAAAATTCCGAGATAGCAGATTTGTAGACCCTAATGACCTTATTATATTGTGGAAGTTTCAAACTGATCGGTTTGCTGATGTTCCCTGGGCGCTGCTTCAAACTCGTGATTTTAAGTTTTGAGGTCGGGTCACTTGACCATGAATAGCTCCTTGACCTGACATGACCTTAACTAAAAAATGTGGTCAGATGTGTAAAATTAATCAGGAATAAGGTACTGTAACTTTCTTTGTTCTGTGTCTCTTGGTTTTTTAACTATCTGGGGAAAGCCAGGAGGGGGCGAATTTCGCCCCCCCCCCAGCGGGGCGCGTATTAACCAGTACAAAAATACTGTCGGGTATTTCATTGTATGTTTAATGCCGATGAGCGATTCTTAAAGATATCCAGTAAAAAATACGCCAGAAGAAAATTCAATGACTCACTGGGCTATAAAACAGCGAAAACCTCCCTCGGCACCTTCAGAGCATGTTGTAAATTCATCGCATTATTATCAAAACGCATAACGTAGGGGATGATCCAGACCCTCTTGAGAAAATCCGAGAGTTTTCGGTGCCAGGTACTTTTTCAAAAATTACCCAAGACAAGGATTGAAACACGTGAGTCAAAATTGTCATAACCAAGAACACGGCAATAATAGCGCATTCGTTACATTTCTTGACGTCATTTAACTTGGTTTTTTTCAAGGCCAGTAGGTATTTCCTGGAAAAATGTCTGGCACCAAGAAGCTGTCGGATTTTTGCAAGAGGGCCTAGACCCAGGGCATATATAACGTTTTGACCAATTAACCCGCACTGGAGGGGGTCTGGCACCAACGCGCACTGGAGAGGGGGGCCTGGTAGGCCTACCCTAAGATCTCAAAAACTAAGAGACATAGAAAAAGGAAATTTGAGAGGTGGGTGGGGGTTATGGTGATCTACATCATGATCAATTTTTATTGACCTAGGTTAATATCTTCAAGGTCTAACGAGGTCATAAAGGTCAAAACTTGACCATGCTGGGGACCGACTGGTAAATACCGTGATTATGCGGGAAAATGGCGGGAATCAATTAAAGATGGACCAGGGTCATATAGAAAAGGTCTCAAAGAGCCTTCCCTTCCATTTTGGGGTCAAGATCATTCAAGGCCATTGACCTGTAAAGTCACAATATAGTATACTACTTATAATGTACACTTTGACTAACACTATTGCCACTGTTTTGCGGGAAATGAGGATTGACCCTTGCAAATGACCTTTGACCTTGCCCTTTGACCTTAACCTCCACCGGGGGCCATGATGGCCCCCCTAAGGTTTCCGGGATAGCAGAAAACGCCGAGGCGCAGCACCGCGGTTGAGGGCTCTACCTCTACTGCATCATTTTCCCATCATCCCTGAAATTTTTACCCCGGGTCACCCAAGGTCAGGTCACCAGACGAGGTCAACCAAGGTCACCTCACTTCACTTTAGAGCTCTGTAAGAGCTACATTTCGAAGTCGATCAATTTGAAACTTCGACACTTCAGACCCCTCCAGGGTCTACAAGGTGTATATCCGGGATTTTCGATTTCGTGCCCGAGGTCAGGTCAGAGGCGACCTCCCTTTGGAAAAGCATGGGGAAAAGCTATTTCATGATATAAAAGCCACAAAAATGATTGCAAATACTCAGACTGCTCAGAACATTGTTTTTGGACACCCTTTCACGGATACCAGGGTCATATTTGCCCTTGACTTTTCCAAGGTCATGCAAGACCAGAGGTCAAAAACAGTATTTTGACAATAACTTTTGACCTAATTAAGCTAGAGCAATGAAACAAACACCATCGTGTTTGTCTTGTCACTGGCTTTCATTTGATATACGGCAAGTCACTTTTGACCTTCGTGACCTCAGGTCATATTAGGTCACGAGGTGACCTCTGGCGGTCAAACCACTGGCGGAAGGTCTTTACGTTCCACATAGCGGAAAAAGTACTAGCAATTTGCTATCAAATGTACTTTACCAGGCCTCAATAGCTCTAGTGACATAAGAGTTATGCCCAGTTGGCTTAATCATTGCATATTTGAGTGAAAATAGCCGATCTTGACCTAATTTGGCCTCTGGAGGTCAAACCATTGACCTGAGCACTAAAACATGCGAAGTAATTTCTTACTGAATTCACGCGAGCTTTCTATTGCACTTTGCAGATTTGCGCTAACGCCCATATTTTCGGAGTTAGAGGGGGGCATCGATGGCCCCCGGTGGGGGAAGGTGGCGCCGGACCCCGGTGGGGCGCGGGTTAACCTTGGTATTGGGGTACCTTATCGATGACGTCATAGCATAATGTACGTTAGACCGGGTAACGCCATTTGACCGGAAGCACTGTGGTCAGTGACCTTGAAAGTGCAGATATGACCTTGAACTGTGACCTTTGACCTTGACCTTGACCTTGACCTTCATGTGAGGTGACCTTGACATATAATCCCGGTTATGTGGTGTTATGACTTCACCACTCGGTCTCCAATGCAAGCTAACTGGTCCGACCCTGCGATTACGGCGATCTCAAAATGCAGGTCTGACTTTAACACCCACACTGGAGGGGGTCTGGCACTAAAGCGCACTGGAGGGGGCCTGGTAGGCCCCCTTAAGAACTCGGAAACTAAGAGGGTTAGAAAAACGCTACTTGGCAGGTGGTTGGGGGCTATAGTGATCTACATGATGACCAATTTTCATTGACCTAGGTCAATATCTTTAAGGTCAAACGAGGTCGTAAAGGTCAAATATTGGCCATGCTGGGGTCGATTGGTAAATGCTGTGATTATGGAGGAAAATGGCAGGAATAAGCTAAAGGCGGACAAGGTTCATAGAGAAGAGGTCTCAAAGAGGCTTCCCCACAACTTTTAGGTCAAGGTCGTTCAAGGTCATTGACCTTGAAGGTCACTATATGGTATACTACTTATTATTTACACTTTGACTAACACTGTAGCCACTGTTTGGCGGGAAATGAGGATTGATCTTTCCCAATGACCTTTGACCTTGACCTTTGACCTTGACATTTGACCTGACCTTTGACCTTGACCTTGACCTGACATTTGACCTTGATCTTTGACCTTGACCTTTGTATTGGGGTACCCTACCGATGACGTCATAGCATAATATATGTCAGACGGGGTAACGTCATTTGGCCGGACGCACAGTGGTCAGTGACCTTGAAAGTGCAGATATGACCTTGACCTGTGACCTTTGACCTTGACCTTGACTTTCATGTGAAGTGACCTTGACATATAGTCACGCTTACATGACGTTATGACGTCACCACTTGGTCTTCAATGCAAGCTAACTGGTCCGACCGCGCGTTTACGGTGATCTCAAAATGCAGGTCTGACCTTGAAAGCCTATAAGTCAACAATTTTCGGCCGATTTTCAAAAAGTCTTCACCAATCGACGCGCTATTAAATTCTGTTAAATGTGGCCACGTTTCGTTTTTCGGCTACAAGCGGTTCTCTGGCCACCTTGGAAAAACAGGTGGGGGGCCTCCGAAGCCCCCTCCAGTGCGCGTGTTAAAAGCCTATAAGTCAAACAAATTTCGACCGATTTTCAAAAAATCTTCACCAATCGACGCGCTATTAAATTCTGTTTAATGTGGCAAAGTATCGTGTTTCGGCTACGAGTGGTTCTCCGGCCACCTTGGAAAAACAGGTGGGGGGAGGGCTCCGAGGCCCCTCTCCAGTGCGCGTGTTAAGGTTTTTTCCAATCTAATGAACCTAAATATACCGAATCATTCGGATTTTTTCCAAAAACCTACCGAAATATCGAACCGATTGGCCCGTTTTAATCTACGGGATACCGATAGCCCTGGTTGATAAAGCTACCGAATCTCAGCTCGGTCTTGTATTATTTTAACCCTATAAAATTTCCCAGAACGGTTATTGGGATCTTTTCTCTATCATCATTGCTGTTTTCAATATATCCGACTCCTTTCCGCGTAGTCATGAGGCTTTTCTAATAGGGCCCCTGTATGACATGAATTGTACCTTGATTGCTTTGTTTGACATGTCAATACAATATTGATATAGGTAATTCATATTACTCAAGCCCCCCCCCAAAAAAAATCCAATTAGATCTTTTTCTAGTCGTCTTGGTTTTAGAGATATCAGGAGGAGCTGTAGGCCAGACCGGTTATTCTTCCTTCTCGTGATGCGACAACAATTGCTATTTATGGCAGTGCAATTATTGACGCAGAACGATACGCCAACTGCGAAAGCTACATTAACCCTCGCCCCTGTGGGGTGTTTGAACGGTGGGGGTGTTTGAACAGCCCTCGGGTTTTTCCGGTGGTATGAAAAACGGCGATGCGAAGCGCCACCGTACTTAGCACACCTTATTATTGATCAATTCCACAACTATTACCAAAATTTCAAGGTTGGGTCAACTCAGTTAGGTCACCAGTGCAGGTCAAGTGACCTGACCCCCAAAAATGTTTAAAAGGTGGTATAAGTAAGAAATGGGTGAATCTATCGGATATAAACTTGTACCACATAATGTGCGCACCCAATGCTACAAAAAAAATTCTGTGATTTTTCATATCGATGACCTAAGGTCAAGCACAGACCATGACCTCTATTGGAAATACATGGAAAAAACAAACTGGGCTCTATTTGTGTAGATACAGCTGAGAACAACTTCGTATTCTCCAAATCGTACACCCTGGGCCCCTTTCCAGGTTCATGTTGCAAATTTTGACCTGTGACCTCTGAGAGATCATTTGGGGCTACTGAAGCAGTTTCAGACTTAGGGCAATAATTTTGAATGAAATGATGATACAGCTTTTATTTTGATATCATTGCGTTTGGATTGCTATTGCAAGTCGATTGATATGCATATTAACTCTGCTAGGCTAAAAGTGACCTTGACCTGGCCTGAGGTCAGGTCATTTTTGTGTTTTGCCCTAGTGCGGTCATATTATACATCATTCTATTCACCGTGACGAGTGGAAGCGAATGGTGCCTGAAAATGGTTCTAATTCAACCTTGGTAGACGCTAGAGCCCAAAAACTCTGCTCAAAATGACATTTTTTAATTGACCTGTCATGGCCTAAATGTTGAACTGAGGCAAATATTGACTGGTATAGTTTCTTCATGAATTTGTATGAGCTATCCGCCAGCTTTCACGTTTTTGCACTATCCCGCATAGGGACCGAGATCGTGGGGGAGGGGGCTATTGAAACACCCCCTACCAGGGCGAAGGTGGTTCGGAGCCCCGCCGGGGCGCTGGTTACAAGCTTCGTTGACCCGCTCCTTAACATCCAGATGTATACTTTGAACACTTAGGGAGCTCGTGCTCCTCGCGAAAGTGTAAAGCTCTCGGTGGCTGTCTGCGCAGCTGAGCTGGTGCGGCTGGCTGACGCTTGATCGGCACAATTAAGCTGCAGGCAGGGCGTCATCCAACAACTAACTAGCAGCGATGGTCTAATCTGGCAGGCCGCTCGGTACGTATTGACCGCGCGCGGCGGGGGCAGTTCAGCGGCACTGTCGGGACGCCGGCGACAGCTCTGCCCCTCAGCGCGGCCGTGTCAGCGAATCGTGCAAACAGCCTCTGGTCTCTACCGAAACTTGCCAAGGCAGTACAAAATCCAGAGCTGGAATAAGTGGATGTATTGTCTATCGTAAATAGCGGGAAAAGGGAACCAAAGGTCATACAAGAGTACTGACGCTGTCACGGTCCGCCCGTCACTGTTCGCCTATGCGGTCCCCCACCACTCTATTCGATCGAACACATCCAGACTCAGTCGCTCGCTATCGAGCTGGGAGGCCATAAGCCCAGTAACCCAGAAGGCCCGCAATCGAGTGTCCCCGCCACCACCGTGATATTCTCTTATCTGGCAAAGCGGCTTGGTCCTCAACTAAACTTCATCTTATTCAGCTGGCCATTTTGCTTTAGCTGCAGCGGACCTCTGCCGAGAAGCAGACAGAGTCGGCAGGTCATTGGCCTCTTTCCACCACTAACCTAATGCTGGAACTGAATGTCTGAAATCGTACACTTCTTACACGAAAGGATCTTTAGCGTTCAATGTTGTGCACGAGTAAGAAGAGTGTGATCAACGCATTCTAAGGTTTAAACATTCCGTGACCACACGCCTGGGAACAAGGTTTACCTGTTTTCCCGTACGGAACACCTCCAACACAATCTCCTGCCCAGTTGTGCACGATGAGCCGTGCCATCAAGCGTCACTCTCCCTTCACCCTTTGTGCAGCACCGCGGCGCGGTAGCGTCGGTATCTAATTGTTGAACGGTTCCGGACTGCACCGGCCGTCGAACATGAAGCTCAGCTGATGGACGACCAATTACGCGGCACAATTCGGCCGGCCTAATTGGTAATAACATACGCGCATGATTTGAAGCGGGAACCAAAACAGCAGCTAAAAACTGAGCCGCGTGACTAATGAACGATAGGGGCTGTTATCTAGACGCAACATTATTATGATTGAGCCAATTACCTAACCGAGGAAGATAGGGAAGCAATGCAGTGCACTGGATTATGTGCTGCTTTCGCAAGGACTCAAGAGTCTTACTTCGATTTTCTTTTCTGTTTTAATCTTGCGCATTCATAAAAACTAGAAACAAGAGCACAAGTGTTTGTACACAACATGAGAAGGAGAAAGTGTATAAAGTTTTAAGGAAATATAAACCCTCTCGTGTTTTCAGCTGAGCCATCCAGTGCTTCCAGCATACCAAAATACTCTTGGTGGGATAGTTTGTTTATATTTAAGCTCACGTTCAACGGACCAATAGCGCTTCATGAGCATACTTTTTAAACCCACTGTTATCAAGCCTCCCTCCTCTACTCTCTACGATGCTAAAGGCCGTATGAGCAGGAGGTACAAATGCAAAGGTGAAAAATTAAGATAAGAGCTATCGGCATCTTTTCATTAAAAGCTATAATGACATATTATCAAGAGCTCTCATCTTCTTTCGCTGTTTTCAATTTGCAAACTATTTCCAATTATGTAAATACAAGTATTCGCACCTAATTTTCATTTGTAATATCACGTGTCCAAAAATAATGATCCAATCAAACTTTCACCACCTTTCAACATTACTTGTCATCGAAAACGCTGAGTCTTGGGGTGAATGAAATATTACAGGAAATGTGGCATCTTTATAACGCGTTTTAACTGAGATAGTCAAGTTGTAAAGCATGCCGGAAACCCGTTTCTCTATATATCATTGTCTTGAAGCTCAAAATTTCCGTACAGAATAGCTAAAGGCTACCTGAAATGTACCCTACATGTACCCTTAGGGGCAGGCCACAGTTGACAGCCAAGTTGGTGTGACGACATGCTGACGTCACGGCGAGTATCAGCCAATCGATGCCCTTGAAGCCTGTTGAATATGATAGTGGTTGCCAGATCATGACATCATCCACAGGCAGATATGTATTTCTCTCCCTAGAGGAGCATTTTAAAAAGCAAAATATTAAGCTTATTATAAATTTTTTCAGAGAAATCATGGACACTTCCATGATTTTAGGCTAAAGGTACCCCTAATTACAATAAATTCCAGGATTCAACCAGAGTGCCACATTCCCTTTAAACGGCGGTGTGTTCGGTATGCTACTTAATCAAATAATATCAATTTTCCGTAATAAATCAAATAAATCCCATTATAAATGTGCCACATTCCCTTTAAAGTGTAACAGCTGGAAAGTTCCTATTAGTTGGAAGTTCAAGATTCAGCGTTCACTTCCCTAGCGGGTGGATGGTATATGAATCAATCAAGTACCTGACGAGAGTCAGGCTTTCAGTGGTAGCGACCGTTGTGAACGGGTACACTACAGTATATCATAAGGCGCACGGGCCACACAGAGTGAATGAAAAATAATATACCACCGTTTTCCTAAATCGCAGTGTGAAATAGGCGTGTTGTCATGTAGGAACTCTGCCCCACCAGCCCCGCTCCGCTACCTTTCAACTCCTCTCGCCGACAGTACAGTGCACACCGCCGTGGGACAATGGATAGGGATGTATTATAGTATGTTGTAGTAGAAGAGTCAATACTTGCCCAGGAAACGTCTATTTTTGGTCGATTTTGCCGTTTTAGATATACTGAATATTGAGCCATATGTTTTTACATGATTTACAGCATAAATTTTGCCACCGGCAGGGAAGTGCGGGCCAAGATTCGCTAGCTAGGTACCATGCTAAGCTTAGCATGGCTGCTGGGATTGTAGAGGGTGGGTGGGAAGATACCTAACTGGAGATTCCGGGACCAAACCTCGCGGTTAAACCTTGCGCGAGAACCCGAAAGAAAGGAAGGAAATCAGGGCTCATGCAAATGGCTGGGAAAAGTGTCGTTTAAAAACGGAAATAATGTTTTGACTTAAAATGTATGCACAATTGAAAGGAATACATCTGAATCGCAGCACCTACCCACCAACTCCCCCACCCCCACAGGGCCGGAGAAGGTGGTGCAGAGCCCCTTACCGGTGGGTGTTAAAACACCAAAATTTTCATTTAAGAATGCTAACTAAAGACTTTACTCCTGATTCTCATGCAACGACTCAATGCAGCTAAATCCTGCCTTCCTTGACCTGGTCTCCTAGAATCATACTTCCAAATAGCCTGAGCGCCGTCAAAATACAACGTCGAGTGTGTTTCCAGTATCAGTGTCGTTCTGGTCCTGGTCTGCGAGCACGGTGCTCTCTCCAGAGGCCGATTGCCGCCGCTTTGTTCGACTGAGGAGACCAGAGCGCCGCTCTCGGCGGTCAAGTGCGGCCGGGAGAGGTGATCGGCTTGCACGGGGAGGTCGGGCTGGCGGAGGCGGCGCCGGTTATTTGGCGCCGCGTCGGAGGATACGGCGCCACTCTCGGCGTGTCTCCGGAATGGAGGCGGGAGGCGGCAGCCCTGCTGGCTGTCGTCCCACCGATCAATAGAGACAAATGCTCGACACGCTGACCCTGGCTGCGGAGCCGCGCCGCCAACAACCAACCCGCCCCTGGCCGCGCACGCGCTCATGGACAGGCCGCCCAGCACAAACGGCCACGGCGAGGCCATAGTAGATGGAGGGGAGGGGAGCTAGCTGTTCCTGCAAGTTAGAGAGCATGAAGACGAATTCAGTTTTGTGAAACAAGGCTCAATTTTCTTAGAGAACATCATATCTGTCAATATTTTCGTCATTTATTGCCTCCCCAGGCACCCTCGCTGTGATTTGGTCTTGAGTCCGCCCCTGTACTAAAGCATTCTCGATTATGTGTAAACAAGCTATTCACATGCTATCATTATAAAGTCAATCTCGAAAGCAGGTTTACGCCCTTCCTCGCAACTTACCAGCTGCTCGCCACCTTGGACATGTCCCAAACTCGGCCTGCGGCCTCGGCTTGTCCTGCTCTGGCGCAGGAGCCATTGGCCATGTAGACTTCGTAGATATAGTTTGAACAACCCGCGAGTCGAGCTGGCGATGATGTAGAACAAAAATCAACGAGAAACCAACCCAAGGGACAAAGACATAGCTAGCCGCATCAAAATATTTCATGGCCGCATTAAATCACCTGATAGCTCCAACCTGACGTCAGGTCAGATCATGCCCACAATGCACCTATATAGGTAATATCACAACGTTATTAAATACGTGATGATGGAAGGACTTCGACGATGCCTAGGTGTCTGCTACAATAGTACTCAGTCAAAACCAGTCAAGTGTAGAAACCACGTTTATCTTTGCCTTCAACAGCTCAATTTCCTGCATCAGATTTAAAGTCAACACGATGGCTTCGTATGTGTGAAGTGTTATTAATTTCCTTGCAGCTGAAAACTGGAAAGCTGAAAAGCTGAAATATCGCCTATTTGCCGCCACATATATTTAACCAGAGGTGGCGCTCTCGCAATATCTATCTACCTCATTGTATCTGTCATTGGCCGCACTAACTCATGGCGGCTCCATCGACAGGAGTCTTCCGTGATTATCAACTCGCTTCGGCGCCCTACTGACAGTAATAGCCAGGTTTATAATATTTTAACACAGCATTGACGGGGAGGGGGTGGTTTTCCGCCCCTCGGGTTTTTCGGAGATGACATAAAAATGGCGGCGCGTAGCACCGTGTACTGGGCGTACCTTTTTCCTCATCATTTTTACAACTTGTATCAAAATTTTAAGGTTAGGTCATCTCAGGTCAGGTCACCGGTACAGGTCAAGTGACCTGACCTCAAAAAAAGTTTAAGATAGCATAAGTCGGAACAGGGTAAAGTTATCCGATTGAAACTCATATCACATAATAGCCCAAACGATTTCTCTAAAATATGTTCCGGTATTTTTATATCAATGACCTAAGGTCAGGTACGAGCTATGTCCTCTCCGTTGGAAATACATGGGAAAATGGTTTTAACTGAATTACTTAGTAATGAATAGAGATAGAGCGTTTATTTTAACTCAATTAGATTTGCCTCATCATTGCAGTTCTAATGATATACATTTCGCCCAATTTACCCTTGACCTGGCCTCAGGTCAGGTCAAATCTTTAATTTGACCTAGCAAGGTCATATTATATATCATTCGATTCGGCTCGCTACGAGGATTCATAGAAATTGAATCGTTTTGTTCTAACTTTACTTGTTCAGATGTTATTGCCGAAAAACTTAATTTACATGTTATCCCTATTACGGCATGTTTTGACCTCTAGTGACCTTAAATGTGACCTGAAAAAAGGTTTAAATATTTTCGATGGAGAAGTGGATGGGCTATCCAACGCTCTTTACTGTTTTTCGCTACCTAGCGCGGTTCTCGAGATTTTAGGGAAGGGGCGGGTACCCGCCCCCGTCAAGGCGAAGGTGGCTCAGACCCCGTCAATGCGCGTGTTAAGATGTCTGGTGAAATATGCCTTATGAAGTAAAAAAGTTGTACAAATTATCAGTGTCCACCCCACACGTATTTATATAGAAATTAGATACGTTTCATTGATCAAATAGACTTGACGTTTTGCACCAAATGTATGATCGTGGCTACTTTTCTTTAAAAGTATTGCATTGCAGGACGTTAAAAGCAAACACATTGCATTGACGGAGCACAATTATCATCTTGACATACAGCAATTTCCCGTATCGGCTGCAGATATTTATGGGGCCTGCCTTTCCACGATTAATCCGTTTTGATTACATCGCGCCAAGACGAGAGCGGATTTTCAATCGCAGCGAAATACCGATCGATGCTGCAAATGGGCATGAGACATCGAGCCGTAAGTGAGTAAATGAGTTAGTGAGCAAATGAGACGGGCCGGTCGCCGATACGAATCGCACCGTTCGGATTCCGCTGAGAGTCCGATACTGGTAGACGTCCGATGCGATCACAGTTGCTGTCGGCGCCGACGCGTCCGCCTCGTCGGCCGCAGTCTGACGAGCGTCAGTCGTCGGCGGACGCCGCCCGACGGATGTGGCGAGTCAGGCTGCGTAAACACGTGTGAAGAGGGTGCGAATCGGCGCGGAGGTTCTCCAGATGCAGAGTGCGCACGTTCTGCTTTGGCACAGACTGGTCCGTCTACCTCAGGCAACGTCCGTGCACCTTCCGGTGTTCTAGTTTGCGTTTGCTGATAGCTAAATATTTTATTAGCACCAGCAACGACGCTGGCGATGATCGAGTGACAAGGATCAAAGGTGCCGCCTCAATATCATTCATCATTGAGTGGCAGGCTTTTCTACATTTGGACTAACCCGGGAAAGATCTGGTTTGAAATTGTTCTGTGTTGTATTTTGTGCGCGTTTGAACCTGGATACCGTCAAATTATGGCGGACTTTAGTCTGAAAACATTGTAAAACACGGCTAATGTTTACGCTTACGTCCTTCATTCCTTGTTTCATTCTTCTTTCACCGTAGGTAGCTGAGATTTGACAGTGGGCTCAGCACTACTACATATTTCTGGTGTGACGTGCAACAGCAGTCGATTAAAACCATTTCCCTGGTGCTTCTATGTCCCAACACCAGTCGGCGGACGGTTCCGGGAGCGCCTGGCTCCCCCTCCAGTGATTGCTACATGTGCAGAAGGGACCTGATGGGCGGAGCGTTGGAGCCCTCCTCCTCAGTCGCGGTGCTGGCCGGTGTGAGACTGCGCCCTCAGGGCACACCAGGTGCAGTGGCCCGGTGGCGGCGGACGAGCGCGTGCGGCGCGGCGCGAACCTGCTTCCGGAGCTGCGTCTGGATGGCCGCGTGGACCTCGCTGATGGTCGGCTCTCCCTCTAGCGCCGGCGATGTCTCCAGTGAGTAGTTCCATCAGCTGCCAGCCCAAACAAGGAAGTGTAGCTTACTGGCCGACGAAGCGGCTAGTTTCCATTCAAATTGTCATTTTATGCACAGTTCGGCCAACACGGAGTTCTTAAAGCTAAGAATAAGTGGTGAATTGTCTCTGCAGCAAGAGCCGATATTCGATATCCACGACTTTCAAGTGCAGTGGTCCCGATCCACGCAATTTAACGGTCCGATGTCATTGACCAACGGACAAGCGTAAAACTTGGCACAAAATAAGAGTGGGAAAGACTGTAGATGGGAAAGACTGTTGGCATTTTGTGGGAACATTTTGTTGGTAGTTTGGGAGTCAGTAGAAGATAAGGTTTTATTTGAAACCCCCATATCCAAGCGATAGTGTGAAGTACGGAGGGAGAAGCCCATCTGGTATCAGATTAACCTATAATTTCGAAAAATACGGCTTGAACTTGTTAAACACGTGATACAGACTTGTTTTCTTTCGAGCGATTAGAGCTCACGTGACAGATTGTCGCGCAAAGCACATTAAACAAGGCACCCATGAACACGGCCTTGCACCTGCAACATTTCTTTTTTATTTCACCTTGCTTACAACACCTGTGGAGGAGGCAAATTTCCTCGGATACCTGTCGCTTGCAGTAGAACTGGTGCGGGCTAGAGAAACATACGAGTATAATAGGCTAGTTGAGTCCTTTTGAAAGCGTACACGCATATTTGCAGCTGGTAATGCACGAACAACAAACATTTTCCAAAGCACTTAAAAGTTGTTGCCTCCTCAAACACCACACAAATGGCTACCTACCCGCATAATTTCTAAGAAAAGCATACAAAACTCGGCTCTTGCGCTACAGCAACAAAACAAGGATAATGCATAATAAACATAAACATAAACATAAACAAGCAGAATGTCACATTCCTGGATCGCGTGCTCCATTTCAGCGCCGGGTATTACAGCCACCGGGGCGTGTTGCTGCCCCCGCGCGCTAGCCGATGGCCTCTGGTGCGCCTGACAGATCTGGCCTATCTGTCCAGCTGCCTTATCACGTCTCAGGCGGCCGACATTAAATTGCTACAGCTGCTTGAATTATATCTCCGTGCAGCTCGTACCATTGAACCACATGACACGGCGGTGAGTGGGCGGCTGACATCCAACACAGGAGCATACATTTTACGTCACTACCCTACTCCTGTCAGGCTTCTGACTACATGTATACCTGTCTAGGGAATACTAGTCTACTTGTCTGATTTAAAAGCTCAAAGAACAGGATCGATTTGTCGCTAAGCCCTGTTTTGGTAAAATCAAAGTTGTGAAATTATGATGAAATATATATGCTTCACCAGTTTTCTGTCGCATAGATTACAAAATATCAGATACTGCGTGACATGTTTGACATTGAGAAAAGTTGTATAATTCTAACCATAGATAACGAGAGACCTGAAGGATCTAGCAGTAGGACTCAGCACAGGGTGCGATGGTGATGAGACCCTTCATTTTGACGTTTCGAGGAAACCAATCAATCAGAGTCGCTGATAAGCTTATGTGTGGAAATATCCCAGTGTGTTTTTCATACGAATTAGCTTTTCTTCAACTTTATAAATTATAGCGAAGACAAAACTATTTAATTGAATCAGTTTCATGAAATGACATCCCATGTGCAGAGCCGCTGACATGTGCAGCCGCTGGGTGTTGTTTATTTTTTACATATTACCCTTGTAAAGCTAGCAACTGTAATTATTCATCCGGTGACTTAATCCTAAAGAAAACTTATATTATTTAGTGCCATGCATAGCCACACCACGCGATGTTCGTATACATCTATTCATTTATGTGAGAACGAAGCAAACGCGACTTCAAAATATCAAACGGTGCAATGAATCTGACAGCATGTTAACACTGTTGGATTTCCAAAATATAAAAAGGTAAGAATGGTTTGAAAACAGTAGTTTTACTGCCTCTTACTGCAGCCTCAAAAGATCGAGTGTCTAATCCAGGTCTACTGTTATCTATGTCTTAAGCAATTCAAGGCCTTATAACTTAACAGAGTTGGATTATTTTGTATTAAAGACAGACCTAGAGATGAAAACAGAAGGACAGGAGGCATGCCTAGAAGGCATGTATGTAGGTGTGCATGTAGAGATGTTCCTCTGCTATTGATGTTTTTCATATTGCCCAACGTTTATCCGTTCATGCCAAACCTGGGGATAGGGACGGCGTATTCTGAAAAATCTTGTCTCCTTGATGCACATATGGGTGCATTTTCCTCCATTGGATCTGGGGATGTTGTTGGCATTATACCATATATCTCGATGAGCAAGATGTTGCGCAGTATCTGACGTTTCCTAATATATGCGATAGAACTGGTAAACTGTGTATATTTCACCGTATAGTTCTGTCCCTGGAACCGCCATTGAATTATCAATCCTAACATAATCGACATATATGACAAATTTGCCTCAAACTCTGCCAATACGCACTTGGTGAAAATCCAACCACAGAGCTAAGATTTATGGATAATAAAACAAACATTGAAAATATGTTTTCCGTGCCCCTACAAACAATTTTCAAAATGTATAACTCTTTCGGAAAGTTGGGTTAAACTAGGACAAATTGACCCCACTTTTAATTTTTCAAACTAGACCGGTATATTTTGCGATCTTAACGGGCAGGGGAGAATCTGACCCTTTGACAGGAATGCAGGTAGCCGGGAGCCGGGCAGGAAATGGGCTGAGAACTGAAAATGGATAAAGGTGCTCGTCTTTGACATCTTCTGACTGGTGCAGTGCTTCCACAACCACCGTTGCAATACCACAAGGCCGACTTCGAAATTATAATCCGTCCTTTCTCCGCAGGTCTTTACGGAAGAGAGAATGCTGGTAAGTTTGGCATTTAGTGAATCGCTCTTTGATGTGCTCACCAATGGCCATTAGCGTGCACTCTCTGTTTTGGGTTTGGAAACATCTCATGTTGCACCATATGCAGAATAAATTCAATGGTGTGTTAATACTATTATTATTTGATGTAGAGTTGGAAGCATGATACGGTTACTTTTACTTTTGCCTCCCGGTTACCATGTTTGCAGTCTTTTCGCTTGGCAAGAGTCTATCCAATTACATTAGAAGCTCCCATTTAAGTTACTGTAACTGCCTCCGTCAGAAGTATGCAAAAATACAAATGAACTATCGCCTGAAATATCATTCATAATATTCAAACATTCTAACTGCTCTCAATATTGTTATAGGTGGCTTTGTTGTACGAGGAACGTATCTTACACGATGATACTCGGTTCGCGAATAGATCCACTCTAAAAACCAAGCTGTAGCTCCGCTTCTGATGAAGATATGTGTCTTAAAACTTTCAGGTCATCTGCCCGATTAGCTTTTGGAAAAGCAGAAATTTTCAAAAACCTATCGTGTTATATTTTGGAGACAGCCCGGGAAAACGTGACGAATGAACAGCATCCACCCCTTTAACAGGAATACAGTTAACCCTTTACCCCACCGGGCAAGGGCGGACGAAGGAGCGCCGTTTGGGGGGGGACACTCGGGAGAAATCGTAAAAACATAGGGATTTTTAAAAGAAAATCGGCCAGAATTTCGCCATTTTGGGACTCATGGCCCCTTGCCCCCCCCCCTGCGTCCGCCAGTGGCACTGGGGTCATGGATGACCACTCCTAAATATTGGTTTCAGGGTTGAGGGTTCTACCTCTTACCCTATAATTTTTCCACCGTCCCTGAATTTTTACCCCAGGCCATACTAGGTCAGGTCACCAGGCGGGATTAAACAAGGTCAAGGTCAAGTTCACTTCAACTTTTGAGCTTTACCATAGCTACATTTCTGAGCCGATCGATTTGAAACTTTCCACACTCGATGACGCCTATAGAGTCTACGAATTTTTTTTCGGGACTTTTTGATTCCGTGACCTGAGGCCAGTTCACGAGGCGACCTCCCCTATAGGAGAAGCATTGGGAAAATCTGTTTTATGATGTAAAAGACATAAAAAGGATTGAAAATACTCAGATTTCCCAGGAAAATGTTCTTGGCTACCTTTTTACGTATTCCAGGGGTGATATTTGTCCTTTGAATTATCTGAGGTCATCACAGGTCACCAGGGTTCAAAACCGGATTTTCACTTATAACTTCTGACCTGATCCAGCTAAGGCCCTGAATTAAACGCCATCGTGTATTTCTCGTTACCGAATTTTGTTTGGTATATGATTATATTACTTAACGACCTTTCGTGATCTCAGGTCATGTTAGGTCGAGAGGTGCCTTCTGGAGGTCAAACCTCTGGCTGGAGGTCATAATGTTCCACATAGCGGAGAATTTGCTGGCATTTTCCTATCAATTTTTCTTTGCCAGGCTTCAATAGCTCTAATGACATAAGAGACATGCCCAGTCTGCTTAATACGCGCATTGACAGGGGAATGAACCACCTTCGCATTGACGGGGGAGGGTACCGGGGGAGGACGTTGGATAGTCCATTAACCCTCGCCCCACCGGGGGCCATCGATGGCCCCCTAAGGTTTTTCCGGGATAGCAGAAAAACGAAGAGGCGCAGCGCCGCGGTTGAGGGCTCTCCCTCTCACTGCCTCATTTTCCCACCATCCCTGAAATTTTTTACCCCGGGTCACCCAATGTCAGGTCACCAGACGAGGTCAACCAAGGTCACCTCACTTTAACTTTAGAGCTCTGTAAGAGCTACATTTCGAAGTCGATCAATTTGAAACTTCCTACACTTCATGACCCTTCCAGGGTCTACAACGTGTATATCCGGGATTTTTCGATTTCGTGCCCTGAGGTCAGGTCACGAGGTGACCTCTCCCATTGGAAAAGCATGGGGAAAAACTGTCTTATGATCAAAAAGTCACAAAAGCGGTTGAAAATGCTCAGCTTGATCAGAAAAGCGTTCTTAGACACCCTTTCACGGATTCCAGGGGCCATATTTGCCCTTTGACCTCTCCAAGGTCATCCAAGGTCACCAGGGGTCAAACACAGTATTTTGACAATAACTTTTGACCTAATTAAGCTAGAGCACTGAAACAAACACCATCGTGTTTGTCCTGTCACTGGCTTTCATTTGATATACAGCAAAGTCACTTTTTGACCTTTCGTGACCTCAGGTCATCTTAGGTCACGAGGTGACCTCTGGAGGTCAAACCACTGGCGGGAGCTCCTTACGTTTCACAAACCGGAAAAAGGACGGACAATTTCCTATCAAATGTACTTAACCAGATCTCAATAGCTTGAATGGCATAAGAGTTATGCCCAGTTTGCTTAAGCATTGCATATTTGAGTGAAAATAGCCGATCTTGACCAAATTTGACCTCTGGAGGTCAAACCATTGACCTGAGCACTAAAACATGCGAAGTGATTTCTTACTGAATTCACGCGAGCTTTCTATTGCACTTTGCAGATTTGCGCTAACGCCCATATTTTCGGAGTTAGAGGGGGGCCATCGGTGGCCCCCGGTGGGGCGAAGGTGGCGCTGGACCCCCGGTGTGGCGCGGGTTAACATATCTATGAAAAAATATTGACACCATTTTTGTTAGGTTATATTTAAGGTCACTAGAGGTCAAGGCATGCCACCGTAGGGATAACATGTCGACGAAGGTTTTCAGCCATTACATCTGAACTAGCAAAGATGGAACAAAACAATCTAAGCCATAGGAATTCTTGCAGGAAGCTAAATCGAATGATATGTAATATAATCGCCCTAGGTTAAATGGAGACAAATATAGAGCTTGACCAGACCTGAGGTCAAGTCACTATCAAATTAGGTACCAATGCTTATTATTAGAACCACAAGGATGAGGCAAACCTAATGCCGTTGAAATAAACGTTCTGCAACTATCCATTTCTAAGCTATTAAATTTAAACTATTTTTCCCATGCATTTCCAATGGAGAGGTCATGGCTCGTACCTGACCTTAGGTCATCGATATAACAAATCCCAGTGTACATGTTGCAGAACGCGGTATGCCAATTATGTGATATGAGTTTCGATTGGATAGGTTCACCTAGTTCTGACTTATGCTACCTTAAACCTTTTTTGGGGTCGGATTACTTGGCCAGCACTCATTGGCAGACGCAGGTGGGGGAATTTAGGCCATGCCCCCCCAAAGCGCTGGAGGGGAGGCAGAATATCTTATGGCCCCCCAAAGGCCGGATACATTTTTTAAAAGGGTGTTAACACTAGGCCTGTCGAACAAAAAAATATTCGCTCCAACCCCCCCCACCCCCAGGAGAGTGATCATGTACTTGGAGAGTTGACTTATACTAGGTCTGTCAAGCACCCAAATCGGATATCCCATCTCCCTCCCCCCCAGGAGGAGAGGCAGACATGTGTTTGGCCCCCCAAAACTCGGATCTACGTCCGCCCCTGTCTGCACTGGTGACCTTACCTGGGATAACCTAACCTTAAAATGCTGCTAAAAGTTGTAAAAATGATTATAAAAAAGGTGTGCCAAGTACGATGGCTCTACGCGCTATCGTTGTTATTCGATCTTCAAAAACCCCAAGGGGTGTGCACCCGACCCCCGTTAATGCACGTATAATGCAATAATGCAGCCTAATGCATTGCACATTTTATGGAAAATAGCCTGTCGTGACCCAACTTGACCTCTCGAAGTCAAAACATTGACCTGAGCACTTAACCATGTGAAGCAAACCCATACTCAATTCATACGAGCTTTCCAACAAACTTTGCAGATTCTCCATATTTTTTAGTTAGAGGGGGCCATCGATGCCCGCGGTGGGCTGAAGTTTGCGCCAGACCCCCGGTAGGGTGCGGGTTAAGGGCCGTATAAAACACGTTTTGAAAAAACCTCCGGGTTTTGCTTTATGTATGTTTTATAGTTTTGCTACTTGGGTGGCAAATACCCAAAAACCAATTGACAGTGATAGTTTTATTACTCTCACTACTTTCGAGCATTACCGGAGTGGCAAAGAAGCAATACCACGGAACGGGTGAGTCTAGCAACCCTATAACGGCCAGCGCTCTCGTCTTTTTGCGTCATCTCACAGATTTCCAGGCGGTGAGGGAAACAACGGCTTAACCGCTGAGCATTACGTCACGTTGCCATGGTTACTAATGGGCACCTCATGTTACACTACCACCCGGGGAGCACGGGGTGGATAGAGGATGATTATTTTTTTACATGTTTCGCCGATTCATATTGATCTAAAGTCTATTTAAGAGGATTGGTTTCATCAGTTCTCGTCGATATAATATGTTTAATAAAGGGTTGGGATGAAATACGAGAAGGAAACAACACATGCATTCAATAATCGCGCAGCATCGAAACAAATAAGATCAAGCCAGCCACTCCGGTGACCTTATAAAACTCCCAGGACTTGTCCTAGAATGTGATCGCTTGGCTGAAGTCTGCGCGAGTTTAGTTACCCCACCCCACGATATCACAGACGCCGGCGGCCGAGCTCCCTACGGATTAAAGCGAGGGCCCCCACTCGGCGCTGCCTGTGTTGTGCCAGTGCAACTGGCTGGCTCTGCGGCAAAAAAGTCGGCCGCACATATTCCGGGAGTCCATTCACTACAATACGCTCAACAGCCCGCGCTGTCGAGTAAAAACCGAGCTGCTTGGCAGCGAGCCAGCCAGGCTCCAAAATCGCGTCAGATGTACGGTCATATCGTCTCCGACCAGTCACAACTCGTGCGGCAAAGTTCAAGAGCTTCTTGATAGGGCGCAGCTGTACCTCTTTACGAGAGCCGTAAATGGACACAAAGGATCGGAAGATAAACAAAACAAGTGATTCAACAATGTCATTGACGGCTATTATTTCCTTCTGCTCAATAGCCTTGTACGCCATCCACATGACATGTATGGCTTAGCGTTGTACAAATTCCGATGTTTTTTATAGACACTCAATCATGTGCGAGGGATAGCTCTGGTTCCTATTCATGGAAGGTTCTAAATTTTTAACGACTTTAGCATCGGGAATCGAGCACCACAGAAAGAATGGCTACTGGTGGTTGGTCACGAAGCATGGCTGGCGTGCCGAGAACCATCATTTGGATTTTCTGGGTACTAACACGCGCATTGACGGGGTTGAGGGGGCGGGTACCCACCCCTCGGTCTTTTTGTATACATATTAAAACCAGCGGGGCGCAGCTCCACCGTGCTTGATATACCTTTTTCTGGGTATTTCTACATTTTGAATCAAAATTTGAAGGTTGGGTCATCTCAGGTCAGGTCACCAGTGCAGATCAAGTGACCTCACTTCAAAAAAAGTTTACGATAGTATAAGTCAGAACAGCGTGAATCTATCCGATTGAAACTAAAATCACATAATGGGTCTAATGAGTGCTACAAAACATATTTAGGATTTTTTTATATCGATAACCTAAGGTCAGGTACGGACGATGGCCTCTCCATTGGAAATACATGGGGAAATGGTTTAAAATTAGTAACTTAGTAGTAGATGATGGCAGAGCATTTATTTTAACGTTATTAGGTTGGCCTTATCCTTGCAGTTCCAATGATATGCATTTTGACCTAAATTGACTTTGACGTTACCTCAGGTCAGACGGGTTTTGGCTAGAGAGGTTCGAGAGATCCTAGATTACAACAATGAAAATTTTTTATTTTTCCATGACCTAGAGTGTTGCATCTGTGATGACAGAAAGAGCCGACTCAGCAGAAAAAATTTCCAATAGCTGTGTTGTGCGTCCGAAATGATTTTTGTAGGTATTGGGCAAGGTTCTTCTGCACAACACGTCCTTCCAATTCGGAAATGATTGGAAGGATTGAGACTGGTGGGGCTTAAGCTGGTTCTGGAGATCTTTTTCGTTTTGCAATCAGTATTATGGCAGTCTGCTTCCACACC
This sequence comes from Lepas anatifera, assembly GCA_034440635.1. Classification (NCBI taxonomy): domain Eukaryota; kingdom Metazoa; phylum Arthropoda; class Thecostraca; family Lepadidae; genus Lepas; species Lepas anatifera. The sequence continues at coordinate 922,606 of JAOTON010001627.1, read as the reverse complement.
ATGGGAACAGAGCTAGTATTCAAACTTGGTTTGACAACATTTAGCAGAGCTGGTCCTACCACGAAAAAGAGCTTCTGGATCATAAAAATGCTAGCACCTTCTGTACCAGCAGATTTTGGAAGTCACCCCGATGCTAACGGAGTGCAAATCGGCTGGTCGGGCCTTAACACGCGCACTGGAGGGGGCCTCGGAGACCCCCACCTATTTTTCCAGGGTGTCCGGAGAAACGTTCGTAGCCGGACAACGATACTCGGCCAACTTTGAGAAAATTTAACGGCGCGTCGATTGGTGAAAAAGGAAAATCGATCAATACATTTTTTTCTTACAGGCTTTCAGAATCAAACCTGCATTTTAAGGGTCGCCACAATCTCGCGGTCGGACCAGTTCGCTTGCGGTGGAGACCGAGAAGTGACGTCATAATACAACATAAATGAGATCATATGTCAAGATTACCTAACATGAAGGTCAATGTCAAGATAAAATATCGCAGGTCAAGGTCATACCAGTCCTTTCAAGGTCATTGGACCCAGTGCTTCCGGTTAAATGACATTACCTAGTCTGACGTATATTATAACATGACATCATAGGTAGATAAGGTAACTAAATACAAAGTTCAGGTTCAAATGTCAAGGTCAAAGGTCCTGGGTAAAAGTCAATTCTTATTTCTCGCCCAACAATTGATATAGTGCTAGTTATAGTGTACATTATGGATAGTCTACCATATTGTGACGTAATAGGTCAGTGACCTTAAATGTCCTTGACTCCAACATTTTAGGAAATATTTTTTATTACCTTCCCTTCTTACACTTAGTCCACCTTTAGCATATTCCCGACTTTTTCCCGCATAATTACGGTGTTTCCCGATATATCCCCAGCACGTCCCGGATTTGACCTTTATAACCCCGTTTGACATTGAAGATATTGACCTACCTCAGTGAAAATCTGTCAAGATGTACATCACCATAGCCCAAGGTGTATATCCGGGATTTTTCGATTTCGTGATCTGAGGTCAGGTCACGAGGTAACCTCTCCCATTGGAAAGCATGGGAAAAGCAGTATTATGATCTAAAAGTCACAAAAACTATTGCAAATGCTCAGCTTGCTCAGAAAAGCGTCCTTGGGCACTCTTTCACGGATATCAGGGCCATATTTTGCTTTGACCTCTCCGAGGTCTTTCAAGGTCACCAGGGGTCAAAAACAGTATTTTGACAATAACTTTTGACCTAATTAAGCTAGAACGCTGAATTAAGCACCATCGTGTATGTCTTGTCACTGGCTTTCATTTTATTTACGGCAAGATCACTTACTCACCTTTCATGACCTAAGATCATATGAGGTCACGAGGTGACATCTGGAGGTCAAACCACTAGCGGGAGGTTATTACGTTCCACATAGTGGAAAAAGGTCTGGCATTTTCCTTTCAAATGTACTTTACCAGATCGCAATAGCTCTAATGGCGTAAGAGTTATGCCCAGTTTTCTTAAGCATTGCATATATTAGGGAAAATAGCCTATCGTGACCTAACTTGACCTCTGGAGGTCAAACCATTGACCTGAGCGCTTAAACATACGAGGTAATTTCTTACTGAATTCAAGCGAGCTTTCTAATGCATTTTGCAGATTTTCGCTAACCCTCATATCTGCGGAATTAGAGGGGCATTGATGGCCCCTCCATGGGGCGAAGGTGGCGCCAGACCCCCGGTGGGGCGCGGGTTAACACGCGCATTGGCAAGGAGGGGGGCGGGAACCCACCCATGTGGGTTTTTGTAGGAATCAAAAACCGGTGGTGCGTAGCGCCGCCGTACTTGGTATGCCTTTGTTCTGATCATTTTTACATTTTTGACAACATGTTAAGGTTAGGTCATCTCAGGTCAGGTCACCAGTACAGGTCAAGTGACCTAACCTCAAAAAAGCTTAAGATAGCATAAGGCAGAACAGGATGAACTTATCCGATTGAAACTCACATCACATAATGGGCCCACCGAGTTCTCTAACATAGTTAGTTAAGGGCTTTTTGTAAGGCGATCTGTGCAAAGCACCTTTGCCCGCCTCTAAAGTGTGGGGGAGAATTTTCCGGGAGGGGTGTTTACTTTAATGTCGCAGAACAGAGGGCTAATCTTATTTCAAAGAATGAGTCGCGAAGTGTAGCAACACTTGCGAGGGAACGGGATTGCTACGGTAGAGATGCCGAGCCTGGGGCACAGGTAACATATATCCTCTAACATATATTCCGGTATTTTTATATCGATGGCCTAAGGTCTGGTACGAGGCATGACCTTTACATTGCATATGCATGGGAAAAATGGTTTTAACTGAATATTTTGGTCAGGGTTGGTGATAGAGTTTTTATGGTAACTTCGTTAGATTGGCTTGTCTTTGCAGTTCTAATCACATTAATTTTGACATAATTTGACCTTGATCTGACCTCATGTTGGGTCAAATGCCATATTTGACTTGATTTGGCCTAGCAAGGTCATATTATACATCAATCGATTTGGCTTGCTGTGAGAATTTCAATGTCCTAAGTTGTTGTGCTTTATCTTTACTTATTCAAATGCAATGACAGAAGACCGTCATTTACATGTTCCCCCTATGACGGCAATTCTTGTCTTCTAGTGATCTTAAATACGACCTGACAAAAGAATGATTGAAATATTTTTGTTAGAGAAGTAGATGAGCTACCCAACACCGTTTACCGTTTTTCGCTATCTAGCGTGGTTCTCGAGATCTTAGGGGGCGGAAACCCGCCCCTCCCCGTCAAAAAGAGGGTGACTCAGGCCCCCGTCAATGCGCGTGTTAAGTGAGTATTCTTCCCCCGATCACGGGAAGATAGGGCCGCACGGCGGCGTTGGAGCAGACACTGCGTTTCTGCCGATAAAGACGGTGCGTATCTGGCCCAGTTAAGTAGGGTGAAGAGGCACAACTTCGTCGGGCCTTGTGATAAAAGTATGACGAAAGGCATGCCACTAATCACCTGGTGTTTCAGCATAAGATACAGGCATCCAGCCAGGTGGTTAAAAGTTGTAGCGTCGACTTTGTTAATAAGTGCGCGTATATACGCTCGAAACACGGACACTGCATCCTGTGAGAACTAGTCCACTAAAATCGTTCAGACTGACAGAGTGACATCTCGCAACCACCAGCACGCTTCACAAGATCAGACCGGCTGGTGGAAAAGATGTCTAACAGGCTACTGACAGGCTGGTAGTGGCATGAGAGCTGGTCTCAATGTCTTAGCTTGCTAGCAACCTTTTATGTCACTAAATGTATATTGGGCACACCTCAAAATAAAGCAGCTAAAATCAGCTTTGGTTATCAGGTTTTCGCGGATTTTATTTTCCTTTAAGGTTGTATAGTTTTGCGCCTATTAAATACATTGGAGTTTATAATATTTGCCAGTTAACTTTGTATTTTAATTACTAGTGTTTTGATACTGGGAAAATGTTTGAACAGTACGGATGGTGATCATTTTTAGCCATTACGCTTGGTTCTAATATATCTTTATATAACTGTCTAGGTTTTAACCAGGTCAAATTATATATTTATTCGGCTCTGTTTTAGTTTTGTTTCTAGCTTTTGTAGATGTGCACATTTCAATCTACGGGCATGTTTACACCTTAAATGACCGACAAATGTAAATTTTGATGGAGTGGGCACCGCTTTACTTCCCGGTGTTTGTTGGGTTGTCCTGGCAACTGGTTTGGCTGAACATAGATGATTTGAAATAATGAACCTATTATTTAAGACCCAGATTTTTTTTTAATCTGGATCCAGATCGGTGAAATCAGCACGAATTTTTCCGTGCACTGCTCACAGGCACTCCACCGGCAGATGCAGTGACTGGGGCTTATCAGCATGGACCAAAACCCACACGAATTTTAAGCTGGGAGCATCAACACCAGTCAAAGGTGACGGTAGTAGCTCACATTTCAGGCGATCTTGCACGAGCGCTGCAACTCCACGCTTGGCTTTCGGTGACTTGAACTGTCACGGCGACAAAGCTGGTAGCCATCTTTGGATATAAGTCTATCAGGCGCGCTTGGTGCCAACCACAGCTCACAGAGGGCCAAAAGGTCAGGACCATAGGTCCCAGAGATGTCATTGCACTGTTCAGGCAGCTTGGGCTTCAGCGACTGAGCAGGTGCAGGCGCTCGCAATAGCCTGGGGCCATCGGTGACACCAGCCAACTGTCGAGCTGTCCGGCGAGGCCGCGGCGGCGGAGCTGGCTGTGCCGCACGTAGAAGGAGATAAATGACTCGCAACAACAACAGTGTGCCGAGCAATAACTCGACCAGCCTGATGGTACGAAGTGGTGACACGTTCGGTGACCCTTCTCCCTTCCGTCACCGTCTGTGAGAGCGTCGATATGGCCAAGCGGATGAAGAAGTTTGGAATTACTGATAAGCATGGTACCCTTTATGGTGCCTCTGCGGAAAACGGTCAAAAAGATCAGAGTTTCCATGTGTGAACAGCTTCTGTAGAAAGGACTCTTTTGAGAGGATGGTGGTAGGCATCTGGAAGTATTACGGCTAGCCTATGGTGTGGATCGGTGGCACCTACGCCCCCCACACCAACTCCACCACCACAGTCTGGGCTCACTGTCGCGTGGCCCGCGGTAATTACGCCACCACACCACCTCCGCCATCACTGACCGGGCTACTCTGGGGTTGTGGGCCGGTGGCACCTGCACCCCCCCTCCCCCACGGCATCTCCACCATCACTGACCGAGCTCGCTGTGGTGTGGGCCGGCGGCACCTACACCCTCTACACGAACTCCGCCATCACTGTCGAAGCCGCAACCCGCCATCTGTGTGAGACCGAGCAACTCTGAACACCAAACCCCACACCAAATCGACATAAGCAATACATCGACTGAGACAGAGTTATGTCTACTATAAGAGTCCAGGCATGCGACAAGAAGTCCCTCGGGAGCTTCTCCGAAGTAGGCTCTATCACCGAGAACAGACAACAGACACGATAGCTCCTCACTTATTCAAAAGATATATTGCACTTTGTGAACGGTAAGCCCTCGGACAAATGAAATTCCCATCAAGTGGTTTCTCAGTTGGCTATCGCACGTGGCTATCTTAGCTTGAATCCCATGCTGAGTATGCTATGTTCTCTTTAAAGGTGTATCAGCAATGTATATTAACCTTCGCCCGGGTGTGGGTCTTTATAGACCCATCCTCGGGTTTTTTCAAAGTGACTGAAAAATGGCGGCTCGCAGCGCCACCAAACTTAGTCTAGCTGTTCCTTCATTATTTTTACGTCTTTCCTGATAATTTTAGCTCAAGATCATATCAGGTCAGGTCACCAGGCCAGGTGAAGTGACCTCACCTAAAAAAATGCTTAGGACTGCATAACCAAGAGGAAGGTTAATCAATAAAGTTGAAACACACCACATATTGAGCCCACTAGGAGCTACAACATATGCTCTGGGATATTTATACTGCTGGCGTAAGGTCATGTACAGAGCATGACCTCCCCCTTGCAAATGCATGGGGAAAATTGCGAAATGAGCTTTTCTCAGTAAGTATAGATAGAATCAGCTTCAAATAATCGGTTACGACGTTCTCTTAGCCCATTGATACAAAATTTGTTTACCTGTGACCTTTGAAAGGTCACCTTAAGTCAAACAAGCATTTTTCGGTGTTTTACTCTATAAGTTTTGAATGATCAAAGATAGAACTTTTATCTTAACTCCAAAGTGTTTGTATCGTCACTGGAAGTCAAGATGACTTATGTCATTATGACTATACCAGGTCAAGATGGGTCAAAACGTTGACCTGGGTCAGGTCAAATTTTAAATTGGACCCGGCATAACGGTATCATATATCATTAGATTTGTATTGATGAGAGAATTGCAATGGTGCATCAACTATGACTGTATCTTGCTTTGTTTGGAAGTTATTGGCGAAAAAGGAAACACCCTTGAGCATGTGTGGCTATGGAGATTCCTTAGAACATTCCGAATGTTCAGTGACCTGCAGCTCCCTAGGCTTTGACCTGACACATAATTTATTGTCACTTTGATTAAAGGATCAACTCAAGAGCTTTCGAATGGTGTTCACAAAATGTTTCTAGCTATCTTAGTTTCTGAAGATATATGAGATTTTCTTAGTACACCCTACATTAGCGATTTTGAACTATTTTGACCTCCGGTGACCTTGATATTGACCTGACGAGAAAAATGACTAAAGCATTTTCGATATAATTTTTGAAGAGCCTTCGATTGAAGGCTTGTGCTTTTTTCTGGCTCTCTTAGCTTTTGAGATCGTGGGGGGTCTTTTTGATCCTCCACCCGGGCGAAGGTGGCACGTACCCGCCACCGGGGCAATGGTTAACACGCGCACTGGAGGAAGGGACCTCCGAGGCCCCCACCTATTTTTCCAAGATAACTAGAGAACCGCTCGTAGCCGGAAAGCGATACTTTGCCACATTTAACAGAATTTAATAACGCGTCGATTGGTGAAATGTTTTTGAAAATTGGTCGACATTTTTTTGACTTATAGGCCTTTCAAAGTCAGACCTGCATTTTGAGATCGCCAAAATCGCGTGGTCGGACCAGTTAGCTTGCATTGGAGACCGAGTGGTGACGTCATAACGCCATATAACCGGGATGATATGTCAAGGTCACCTCACATGAAGATCAAGGTCAAGTTCAAAGGTCACAGGTGAAGGTCATATCTGCACTTTCAAGGTCACTAACCCCAGTGCTTCCGGTCAAATGGCGTTACCTAGCCTGACGTATATTATGCTATGACGTCATCGTTAAGGCACCCCAATACAAGGTTCAAGGTCAAAGGTCAAGGTCAAAGATCATTGGGAAAGATCAATCCTCATTTCCCGCCAAACAGTGGCTGTAGTGTTAGTCAAAGTGTACATTATAAGTAGTATACCATATACCTTAAAGGTCAATAACCTTGAATGACCTTGACCCCAAAATTGAAGGGAAGGCTCTTTGGGACCTTCCCTCTATGACCCTTGTCCGCGTTTAGCTTATTCCCGCCATTGTCCCGCATAATCACGGTATTTACCAATCGGTCCCCAGCAATGGCCAATATGTGACATTTATGACCTTGTTTAACCTTAAAACTGTCCTAGGTCAATAAAAAATTGGTCATGACGTAGATCACCATAGCCCCACCAACCTCCCAAATTGCCTTTTTCTACCTTTCTTAGTTTCTGAGATCTTAGGGGGGCCTACCAGGCCCCCCTCCAGTGCGCGTTAGTGCTAGACCCCTCCCCAGAGGGAAATAAATAATGGCCTAATATCAAACTTATCCGAAAGGGTGTCAATAGAGATCAAGAACCAATGTGCAGCTTCTATTGTGATCGGACGGTATAGCCGAATACAATTACGATCCTGATAGAGCTTTTGGGAATCGAAACCAGGTTTCAATCCTATTTTCGCCGGCTAGCATCCAACCAGATCTGGCAGGATTTGGCAGCGTAATGGTAAATATTGTCCTTACAGTGCGGAGGGTAAAAAAGAGTAAAACTGCGAGATGTAAATCTTTCTTTACAAAGTTGCATGCAGGGAAAGTGAAGGGAGTGAAGGAAAACGTCACTGGTGCGCCAGATATGTATAACAAAAACTCAGATTGAAAACGTATCGATCCGTTATAGCTCTATCCCAACTAACCTAAAGTGTCATGGAAACCGCGATCGCTGTATCCTGTTCCTTAGGCAGACCATGAACGCCTCTCGCGCATGGAAACTAAGCCGAAGAGTCAATATATCTCGTGACAGGTCAAGCAATCAAGACTTATGAATACGTTTTGTCTTGCGGTATAAGTATTGATAACCAGCCAAGACCTCACCTTTACACAGATGTAGGCACCCTTACACCGCAAGGAAATACCGCAGGCATCAAAAGTCTGAGATATGTGCTTTGACGCTTGCTCCACGGGCGGTCATCGATGGCCCCCTAAGGTTTTTTCGGGATAACAGAAAAACGACGAGGCGCAGCACCGCCTTTAACACGCGCATTGACGGGGGTCTGAGCCACCTTCGGATTGACGAGGGGGCGGGTACCCGCCCCCCTAAGATCTCGAGAACCACGGTAGGTAGCAAAAAACGATAAACGGCGTTGGGTAGCCCATCCGCTTCTCCATCGAAAATATTTGAACTATTTTTTTGTCAGGTCACATTTAAGGTCACCAGAGGTCAAAAAACATGCCGTCACATGCCGTCATAGGGATAACATGTAAATTCAGTTTTTCGGCCATTACATCTGAACAAGTAAAGATAGAGCAAAACGACTTAACACGCCATACGGGGGAGCCACCGCATGACGGGGGGGACCGCCCCCAAGATCTCGAGAACCACGGTAGGTACGAAAACGGTAAACGGCGTTGGGCTTCCCATCCACTTCCCATCGAAAACATTGAACCATTTTTTGTCAGGTCACATTTAAGGTCACGAGAGGTCAAAACATGCCCGTCATAGGGATAACATGTAAAATTCAGTTTTCGGGCATTACATCTGAACAAGTAAAGATAGAGCAAAACGACTTGAACTATATGAATCCTCTTAGTAAGCCGAATCGAATGATATATAATTTGACCTTGCTAGGTCAAATCAAGGATTTGACCTGACCTGAGGTCAGGTCAGGGTTAAATTATATAAAATGCATATCATTAGAACCGCAAAGCCCAGGCGAGTCTAATGCAGCTAAAATAAACGCTCTATCACCATCCGTTACTAAGTTATTCCGTAAAAAAACATTTTTCCCATGTATTTCCAATGGAGAGGTCATGCGTCGTACCTGACCTTAGGTCATCGATATCAAAAATACCGGAGCATATTTTAGAGAACTCGGTGGGGCCATTATGTGATATGAGTTTCAATCGGATAAGATCTCACCCTGCTCCGACTTATGCTATCTTAAACTTTTTTTGAGGTTGGGTCACTTGACCTGTACTGGTGACCTGACCTGAGATGACCTAACCTTAAAATTTTCACAGAAGTTGTAAAAATGATGAGGAAAAAGGTATACCAAGTACGGCGGCGCTGTACGCGCCGTCGTTTTTCTACTATCTCCGAAAAACCCGAGGGGGCGGGTACCCGCCCCCCCGTCAATGCGCGTGTTAAACTCTATGAATCCTCGCAGCAAGCCGAATCGAATGATATATGATTTGTCCTTGCTAGGTCAAATCAAAGATTTGACCTGACCTGAGGTCAGGTCAGGGTCAAATTATATAAAATGCATATCATTAGAACCGCAAAGTCAAGGCGAGGCTAATGAAGCTAAAATAAACGCTCTATCATCATCTGTTACTGAGTTATTAAGTAAAAACCATATTTCCCATGTATTACCAATGGAGAGGTCATGCCTCGTACCTGACCTTAGGTCATCGATATCAAAAATACCGGAACATATTTTAGAGAACTCGGTGAGCCCATTATGTGATATGAGTTTCAATTGGATAAGTTCTCCCTGCTCCGACTTATGCTATCTTAAACTTTTTTTGAGGTCGGGTCACTTGACCTGTACTGGTGACCTGACCTGAGATGACCTATCCTTAAAATTTTCACAGAAATTGCAAAAATGATGAGGGAAAAGGTCTACCAGGTACGGCGGCGCTGCACGCCGCCGTTTTTCTGCTGTCTCCGAAAAACCCGAGGGGGCGGGTACCCGCCCCCCCGTCAATGCGCGTGTTAAGGTCTCTATCTCTCACCCCATCATTTTGCACCATCCATGAAAGTGTTTTACCCCGGGTCACACAATGTCAAGTCACCAGGCAAGGTCAACCAAGGTCTCATCACTTCAAATTTTGAACTCTATAATAGCTACATTTCTCGGCTGATCAGCTTCAAACTTCCTAAAATTCATGAACTCTCCAGGGTCTAAAAAATATATCTGTGAAATTTTTCTATTTCGTGACCTGAGGTCAGGTCACGATGTGACCTCTTCTATTGGAAAAGCATGGGGAAAGCTGTCTTATGATCTTAAAGTCACAAAAATGATTAAAAATGCTCAGATTGCTCCAAAGAGTGTTGTTGGACACCATTTCATGGATCCCAGGGGCGATATTTGGACTTTGACCTATTTGAGATCATCTTAGGTCACCAGGGGTCAAATACAGTATTTTGCCGATAACATTTGACCTAATCAAGCTAGAGCACTGAAATAAACGTCATTTTATATGTCTCGTCACTGGCTTTCATTTTATATACGGCAAGGTCACTTTCTGACCTTCTGTGACCTCAGGCCATATCAGGTCACGAGGTGACCTCTGGAAGTCAAACCAACGGCGGGAGTTCATTATGTTCCAGCTAGCGGAAAAGGGTCTGGCATTTTCCTATCAAATGTAATGAACCAGATTGCAATAGCTCTAACGGCATCACAGCTATGCCCAGTTTGCTTAACCCTCGCCCCACCGGGGGCCATCGATGGCCCCCCTAAGGTTTTTCCGGGATAGCAGAAAAACGACGAGGCGCAGCACCACGGTTGAGGGCTCTACCTCTCACTGCATCATTTTCCCATCATCCCTGAAATTTTTTACCCCGGGTCACCCAAGGTCAGGTCACCAGACGAGGTCAACCAAGGTCACCTCACTTCACCTTTAGAGCTCTGTAAGAGCTACATTTCAAAGTCGATCAATTTGAAACTTCCTACACTTCATGACCCCACCAGGGTCTACAAGGTGAATATCTGGGATTTTTCGATTTCGTGCCCTGAGGTCAGGTCACGAGGCGACCTCTCCCATTGGAAAAGCATGGGGAAAAGCTATTTCATGATATAAAAGCCACAAAAATGATTGCAAATACTCAGACTGCTCAGAACAACGTTTTTGGACACCCTTTCACGGATCCCAGGGGTCATATTTGCCCTTTGACCTCTCCAAGGTCATCCAAGGTCACTGGAGGTCAAAAACAGTATTTTGACAATAACTTTTGATCTAATTGAGCTAGAGCGGTGAAACAAACACCATCGTGTTTGTCTTGTCACTGGCTTTCATTTAATATACGGCAAGGTCACTTTTTGACCTTTCGTGACCTCAGGTCATATTAGGTCACGGGGTGACCTCTAACGGTCAAACCACTGGCGGAAGGTCTTTACGTTCCACATAGCGGAAGAAGTACTGGCAATTTGCTATCAAATTTACTTTACCAGGCCTCAATAGCTCTAATGACATAAGAGTTATGCCCAGTTTGCTTAATCATTGCATATTTGAGTGAAAATAGCCGATCTTGACCTAATTTGACCTCTGGAGGTCAAACCATTGACCTGAGCACTAAGACATGCGAAGTAATTTCTTACTGAATTCACGCGAGCTTTCTATTGCACTTTGCAGATTTGCGCTAACGCCCATATTTTCGGAGTTAGAGGGGGCCATCGATGGCCCCCCGGTGGGGCGAAGGTGGCGCCGGACCCCCGGTGGGGCGCGGGTTAAGCATTGCATATTTTAGTGGACAACGCCTATCGTGACCTAACTTGACCTCCTATATAACTTGAACTCCTATATTTTCGGAGTTAGTGGGGGCCATCGATGGCCTCCGGTGGGGCGAAGGTAGCGTCGGACCCCAGCTGGGACGCGGGTTAAGTCGGGCAAAAAGAACAAATAATGTCACTCTTGGCTCAAGAGCCTGCAAAGTGGCGATATCAATAGCACCAAATCTGAGCTCAAACTGCGAGAGCCTGGAACGAAGAGAGTTTACTGTTCGGAGATTCTGAAAGTTGGGCCAGACTGAGTTCATGGATCAGGGACTGCTACTCGAAAGTCTCCACGTGCCAGCCTATGCTTCTGTGCAAGACTATCCTAAAAACGGTTTCGGAAGACGCGTTCCCAATTAGTTATGATTCCCATTATTCGCTATGTAGGTACCGATTTTTTAACACGCGCATTGACGGAGGGGCGGGTACCCGCCCCCCTCGGGTTTTTCGGAGATAGCAGAAAAACGGCGGCGCTACGCGCCGCCGTACCTGGCATACCTTTTTCCTCATCATTTTTACAACTTCTGTGAAAATTTTAAGGTTAGGTCATCTCAGGTCAGGTCACCAGTACAGGTCAAGTGACCCGACCTCAAAAAAAGTTTAAAATAGCATAAGTCAGAGCAGGATGAACTTATCCGGTTGAAACTCATATCACATAATGGCCCCACCGAGTTTTCTAAAATATCTTCCGATATTTTTGATATCGATGACCTAAGGTCAGGTACGAGGCATGACCTCTCCATTGGAAATACATGGGAAAAATGGTTTTTACGGAATAACTCAGTGACGGATGGTGATAGAGCGTTTATTTTAGGTCCGTTAGACTCGCCTGGGCTTTGCGGTTCTAATGATATGCATTTTATATAATTTGACCCTGACCTGACCTCAGGTCAGGTCAAATCCTTGATTTGACCTAGCAAGGTCAAATTATATATCATTCGATTCGGCTTGCTGAGAGGATTCATATAGTTTAAGTCGTTTTGCTCTATCTTTACTTGTTTAGATGTAATGGCCGAAAAACTGAATTTACATGTTATCCCTATGACGGCATGTTTTGACCTATCGTCATTTTGTGACCTTAAATGTGACATGAAAAAAATGGTTCGAATGTTTTCGATGGAGAAGTGGACGGGCAGTCCAACGCCGTTTACCGTTTTCCGCTACCTACCGTGGCTCTCGAGATCTTAGGGGGCGGGTACCCGCCCCCCCGTCAATGCGAAGGTGGCTCAGACCCCCGTCAATGCGCGTGTTAAACGCTGACCACAGTTTTCTCTACTGAAGCAAAACGCCCTACTGTGTTGTGACATATGGAGGTCACCAGTAGGGGACCAGGACAGTGACACACGGGGTCACCGGCAGGAGACCAGAACAGTGACGCGCGGGGTCACCGGCAGGGAAGCAGGACAGTGACGCGCGGGGTCACCGGCAGGGGAGCAGGACAGTGACGCGCGGGGTCACCGGCAGGGGAGCTGGTGCAGTTGTGGGCAGTGGCGGGACGCTCGGTGCGGCTGCCCTGCGATACGCAAGCGCCCCCTGCGGACCGGCTGCGCCTGGTACTTTGGTACCACGGCACAGGAGGTACCCCCATCTACACGTGAGTGCTAGCAGTCTTTGAAGTGGTCAAGTTGTATATAAGTGACTAAAGTGAGATAACATGATTGCTCGTGTAAACATTGAGTAGTTTTGGGAGGCGTGTATGCTGCAGGCTCGCCCTGAAAAAGTGGAAGTTACAGTCCCCGCACACTGCTGTGTTTTGTTCCTCTGTCTTCGAGAACACTTGTTTGCTCTGAAAAAATATAGATGATAAATATACAAATTATGTAAAAGCACAGTTCTCAAAATATAATCTAATAGGCTATCTATTTCCTTTCGAGATTTTTAAGCATTCGCGGCTTCATTCAGCACCACAAGAGCTTCGAACGTGTCTATAATGTCTGTAGCGTAAGGACAATTCAGCCAACATAGACAGGTTTTCATCGCTAGTGAGCTGTGAAATCAGTTCACTCAACTTCCGTCATGACGCTCTTGTAAGCATACCAAGCATTCCATGCTTGAACTATCCCATCACAAACTATGCTTATACTAACGTTCTGAATAGACTGTGGGATGACAGAGCTGCGCGTATGGGATATTTCAGTTGATAGTTACACAAAAATGTGCTATGGCAGATATTTTCTGATTTACATGCCACAAAGTTCCTGATGTCCATGCAAAAATAGGACTTTTTGTTCCTTTTTGGTCGTTTCAACTGACGCCTTTTGGCTTGTCATCACAAAAATTCACACAGGTGCAATAACCGTTGCATCATTGCGTACCTTAATGACAATAATTGTTGGGGTTTAGCGACACACCAACTGCCAGGCAGTGGCGGATCTAGGCGGTTGGTTCGGGAGGGGGGCAAGCCTGAGTCGAAAACCATAAAAAACGTCATACGGGAAGCATTTTCCATAATTTAGCTGGACGGTAAGTATTTGTTGTAAACCCAAAAGTCGATAAGCACAAATAAAGTTATAGGATGAAGGATGACGCCACAAGATGCTTGTTTTTGCTCTCTAAGGGCCAACGTTTACTCTGGTTGACTGGTTCTGTTTGAAGTTAAGAGTCAAAGTACCAGACTTTGCTTCAGAACTCAAAATGAGTCGAGGCAAAAAGGAGATTGACAGCTTTTGGGGGCCCAAGCATTGCTTTTCCCCGATATTTTCCGCTCGGGGGCAGATTCCTTTATTTCTTTCCCCTGGATCCGCCACTGCTGTCAGGGTTATACGGTGCAGCCAACTCTCACCCTGTCAGGAGGGATTTGGAGGGATCAGATCAACTTATTCAGAGGCTCTGCTCGGACATGAACCCAGGACCTTTGACTCAGAAGGCGGGATCTCTACCACTGAGCCACGCATTCCCCTTGCGTGAAAGATGATGAGGTAAGCATATCCCATAATCTGATCCGGAATTGCCGAGTATGGACAGGGGATATCGGCCCTGAGGTGCCAGGTGAGACTAAACGAGCGCTGACAGCTGTTGTAGAGCGCACCGTACGGATGATGCAATGTAGGAAACGTTTCGTTTAGTATAGAGGAAAGACACATCTCACAATTCCTCCGATGACAACGTGGGGCACCCTCCCCTGAACTGTGGCGGCGCTGATACCCTGATCGGATGGAGCGGCCCGTGCCCCTGCAAGAGTAGAAGTGTTGAATGGCGTGTTGGCGTGTGTGGCGGACCCAGGAGCGCCACAGGCGGTGTTTCGGTTTGCCCTCCGGCAGGTACGACACGCGGGGTGGCAGCGGCGGTGGCTCGCACTGGGCCGACGCAGCCGTCGACCGGTCCCGGGTGACCTTCGAGTCGGCCGGTCGGCGCTCCGCACTGGTGATCTCGACAGTGCGACCTGGCGACCAGCAGCTGTACCGCTGCAGAGTCGACTTCCTGCTGTCCCCCACCAGAAACTCCCGCGTCAACCTCACCGTCGTAGGTACGGTGCGGGAAGCTAACCCCACAGTCTTTGGTACAGAACAGGGAGATAATCCCACCATCTTTGGTACGGCCCAGGGAACCAGCCCCACGGTTTTCGGTAAGGCACAGGTAGCCCCATAGCCTTTGGTACGGAACAGTGAGCTTATCACACAGTCTTTGCTCCGGCACAGGGAGCTAGTCCTTAGTCTTTGGTAGGGTACAGGAAGCTAGCCCACAGTCTTAGGTGCATAAAAAATGAGCTAACCCCACAGTATTTGGTACGGCACAATGAGCTAACCCCACAGTGCAATAGGTGCGGAACATGGAGCTAACTTTACAGATAACGTCTTCACGTCTGCGAAAGTTTTCGGACTTTGAGATTTGAGTGTCTTTTCCATTACCTGGCTCATTGGCAATCTCTAGTCCAATCAACGCTGTTTTCTGCGGGTGCTAAAGCGTTCAAAAGATAAAAAATGATGCAGAAAAGAAAACTGATAACTTACTGAAAAACTAATAACATGAAAAATAAAGGAACGGGAAAATGCCATCATTTGGCTTATATTTACAGAGTAAGGGCTACTCACCTTCACGAGTATGGCCTACGCCAATAAACACATGCCATTTATCTTGAGGGTGATAGAAAAGGGTACTTCTCTGCTGGGCACAGGCACACATTGCACAGGCCCATGTCGGGTGCGTTAAGCACTGACTTGCAAAGAGGGGAAGGGGAGGCAACTCTGTGGACCTGAGGTGAAACCACTCCTTTTCCGCACTGACCAGCCGCATCCAATATTTCACCGAAAATGAAAGACAGAAATATGCATTACGGGTTACTTCACAGCTACTTACAAGATTAATGACTGCTCATAGAGGGGCTGGGTGAATTCCATGAACCCGTGCCCCCTTACCCCACATCGGTTGAGAGCTGCAGAAATTACAGATAATGGGTTTAGAACTGCTAGTCAACCGAATCTGTTCTAATCATCTGAAAAGACATAATACCCGCGGAATGCAGAGCTGTTTGCATTGGGGACTGCAATGATGCCATTAAAATAACACAGCTGATGCGTCCAAAAATGAAATCGTTAAACAACTTTTGGAATCCCTGTTTCAGGTTATCAACATGGTATACTGAAATGGGTGTCAATCGATTAGAAACCAACTGATGGGGTAAGCGCTCAAACTTGAACTTGTATAAAATTTACAAGAGTGACACGGTCTGGGAAGCACGGCCACATTTCTCGGGGAACAGGCCGACTCAGCCTTATAACACCAAGTTAGCTCGTTGGGTGTCATCGGCTTTGTTCAGCAGAGAGTATATCGAGTAGAGGCCAGCCAAAAATGAAAAGTGACATGTTCGGTTTTACTGGCCATGGCCATCGACCGCGACAGAGAGGTCACCTGCGCCCGCCGCGTTCACGAATCGATGCGGAAAACTGAGACCTTGACATCAATAACGCCAATATTGCGAATATTCGCGATCTTATAGACATGGTTTCACTACTTGTCTAAATAACGAAGCCTAGTCAATCAGGAAGTCAGTAATCTCTATGCTTTTTGGACACAACATTATATCGTTCATGTTTGTTATATGTGATTGATCCATTGTTCTTACCAAGCTCTTTCGTGCTTTTTTGCTCTTATTGGGCTTCCTTTGCCTGGTTATGCTGTGTTTTACGCACCGAATGTGCTGATTATTTAAAGATGTGAGATGTCTCTGTTGACCGTGCAGTTTTTTTCTAACGTGGACCCTGAAAAGCATCAAATGTGAGAAAAGGAAAAAAACACGCCCTGCTTCTCTGATACCACCTCACAGTAGAGATCCGGCTCCCTGCCGTCTCTGTTCAGAGCAGTCAGAGGCCTCCTGTACCCATGTTGCCAATGTGGAAACTTGAGAAGTGCGCGCTTCAGCACAACGTTAAGCTGCGGGCCGCCGTAGCTAGTGGGGCAGGAGTGCATGGGACAGCTCATTTTCAAGAATGATGACCGGGATGGAAGCTCTACCAGGCAGCCAGTACCGAGGGATGACTTTGCAGCAACAAACTAGTCGTTTTAACACGCGCATTGACGGGGGGCGGGTACCCGCCCCCTTTGGGTTTTTCGGAGATAGCAGAAAAACGGCGGCGCGTAGCGCCGCCGTACTTGGTATACCTTTTCCCTCATCATTTTTACAACTTCTGTGAAAATTTTAAGGTTAGGTCATCTCAGGTCAGGTCACCATTACAGGTCAAGTGACCCGACCTCAAAAAAAGTTTAAGATAGCATAAGTTGGAGCAGGGTGAACTTATCCGATTGAAACTCATATCACATAATGGCCCCACCGAGTTCTCTAAAATATGTTCCGGTATTTTTGATATCGATGACCTAAGGTCAGGTACGAGGCATGACCTCTCCATTGGAAATACATGGGAAAAATGGTTTTTACGGAATAACTCAGTAACGGATGGTGATAGAGCATTTATTTTAGCTGCATTAGACTCGCCTGGGCTTTGCGGTTCTAATGATATGCATTTTATATAATTTGACCCTGACCTGACCTCAGGTCAGGTCAAATCCCTGATTTGACCTAGCAAGGTCAAATTATATATCATTCGATTCGGCTTGCTAAGAGGACTCATATAGTTCAAGTCGTTTTGCTCTATCTTTACTTGTTCAGATTTAATGGCCGAAAAACTGAATTTACATGTTATCCCTATGACGGGCATGTTTTGACCTCTCGTGACCTTAAATGTGACCTGACAAAAAAATGGTTCAAATGTTTTCGATGGAGAAGTGGATGGGCAGCCCAACGCCATTTACCGTTTTTCGCTACCTACCGTGGTTCTCGAGATCTTAGGGGGGCGGGTACCCGCCCCCCGTCAATGCAAAGGTGGCTCAGACCCCCGTCAATGCGCGTGTTAATGGTGAGAGCGGGGAAAGGTTGACAATGCACTTAATGCAGTTAACGCCCTTTTAACCCTGTCCCAGCCAGGTTCCTGGCTACCCCTATTCCTTTTACGGGGTGGGGTTGATTGAGTCCCTGCTAAAACCTCAAAATCTACCCATCCGATTAAAGTATATTGAAGTGGGTTTAATTCCCCTCACACCAAACCCCATTAACCCGCGCCCCACCGGGGGTCCGGCGCCACCTTCGCCCCACCGGGGGCCATCGATGGCCCCCCCTCTAACTCCGAAAATATGGGCGTTAGCGCAAATCTGCAAAGTGCAATAGAAAGCTCGCGTGAATTCAGTAAGAAATTACTTCGCATGTTTTAGTGCTCAGGTCAATGGTTTGACCTCCAGAGGTCAAATTAGGTCAAGATCGGCTATTTTCACTCAAATATGCAATGATTAAGCAAACTGGGCATAACTCTTATGTCATTAGAGCTATTGAGGCCTGGTAAAGTACATTTGATAGCAAATTGCCTGTACGTTTTCCGCTATGTGGAACGTAAAGACCTCCCGCCAGTGGTTTGACCGCCAGAGGTCACCTCGTGACCTAATATGACCTGAGGTCACGAAAGGTCAAAAAGTGACCTTGCCGTATATCAAATGAAAGCCAGTGACAAGACAAACACGATGGTGTTTGTTTCATTGCTCTAGCTCAATTAGGGCAAAAGTTATTGTCAAAATACTGTTTTTGACCTCC
This sequence comes from Lepas anatifera, assembly GCA_034440635.1. Taxonomy (NCBI): domain Eukaryota; kingdom Metazoa; phylum Arthropoda; class Thecostraca; family Lepadidae; genus Lepas; species Lepas anatifera. Next base: position 904,089 of record JAOTON010001627.1, on the reverse strand, counting down.
GGTGACCTTGGATGACCTTGGAAAAGTCAAAGGGCAAATATGACCCCTGGGATCCGTGAAAGGGTGTCCAAAAACGTTGTTCTGAGCAGTCTGAGTATTTGCAATCATTTTTGTGGCTTTTATATCATGAAATAGCTTTTCCCCATGCTTTTCCAATGGGAGAGGTCGCCTCGTGACCTGACCTCAGGACACGAAATCGAAAAATCCCGGATATACACCTTGTAGACCCTGGAGGGGTCATGAAGTGTAGGAAGTTTCAAATCGATCGACTTTGAAATGTAGCTCTTACAGAGCTCTAAAGTGAAGCGAGGTGACCTTGTTTGACCTCGTCTGGTGACCTGACCTTGGGTGACCCGGGGTAAAAAATTTCAGGGATGATGGGAAAATGATGCAGTGAGAGGTAGAGCCCTCAACCGCGGTGCTGCGCCTCGTCGTTTTTCTGCTATCCCGGAAAAACCTTAGGGGGGCCATCGATGGCCCCCTTCCGGTGGGGCGAGGGTTAAAACAGAAAATTCCAAACTTTGAAGCTTGTGAGCAGGAGCATGCAAAATATACATTTTACAACTGTTTTTATAATATTTGATTGTATCTGTCATAGCCATGCTGTTTGATAAAAAATAGTACACATTGAAAGATAATTGATATGGAATTGCCATGTTTAATTTATGTGAAATTGCAAAGTTTATATGCGGTCCCAGGGCCAGAACAATGTTACAAAACGCATATATTTTACGAGTTTTTTATTGCATATATTAGCAAATGTGAGATACTGCATGACATCTCTGACATCGAGACAAACGGTATAATATCAAAAAGCTTCCAAGGTGGATGGATGCAGTAAAGCTAAATAGTGGGACAAGATGCATATTGTCAATGTATAAACTGCGCCACTGTAGCGCTTAGGTGCGTGCATGTGTGAGTGTGTATGCATATAAAAAACTGGTATGGCGACACCTCTGATTCGTTCCCTACCGAATGGCATTGCGGAAACCGAAGTATATTTACGTATTTTCATTTTGAGGTGGGTGGTCGTTGGCACTACACCTTGCCGGGTAATATGGCCTCCCCGGCTAGGGGTGTGATTGACCCCTAAGGAGTGCGATGGATCCTGATGTTTGTGAAGGTCCCCTGACCCTGTGTCGTACCAGTGCCTGCCGCTTGAGCAGAGTACCTGCTCAACTTTTCCCATATCATGTCTTGCCAATCTAGGTCAGAGATGGGTCTCCGGGAGAGCCATGCGATCAATGCGACAACTTCTGCCGAAAATGTATGTTAGGTCAGGCTGGCATGCTTAAATGGACACATTGTCTGGAAGACAGATTACGTTTTTACTTTCTGCACAAGCTGTCCCATACATTTTAAGTAATCTGACATGTTTTGCAGAGTTGTTACCGTGGCGTTAAACTAAGTATGAAGACGGTGTTTGGTTTGTAATTAGCCTGAAACTTGATATAAGACTACTGTTGTGGGCGTCCATTGGCTCACATATTAACGGTGGCTGTAAACGATGGTCCAGGGCTGGTAAGCTCCTGCTGTATATCCGAGTCTTGGAATAACACCTTCATATATAAGAAACAGCGGCTATTATTAGGGGCGAGGAGTCTTGCCCTTCTCAATACTGCTCCGAAATGTCGACTTCAGCTATCGAATGGCGAACGTTTGTCCTCTGCAGCTTCAGAAGCCAAACCTGCTGCTGATCCATAGCAAGTGGCTGGCATCGACTGTTGGATTGACACAGAGGTCGCCACAATCACTGGAGAGCTGTATTTTGGCAAGCGTCGGTCCTACATCGGCAGCTGATTGGCGTCGCTACGAAATGAGGCCATTTGTCGCCGTTCGGGGCGCTATAAAGCGGCCGGGGGCTGAGCCTCGTAAATGTGCTGCCGCCGACGTTGCAGGTCAGCGGTACAGGCGCTGCCAGCCAGCAACGGCAGCGTGGCGCGGCACCAGCCAGGGCTGAGCGTTACGGGGTGGTTGGGATCAAGCGCGGTACCAGAGGGATCTGAGCGTGGCATCAGCGGGAGGGGGCTTGACACGAAGAGGAGCAGAACCGGACACACGCGTCACCAGCCTCTGTCAGCGCCAGTGGGTACTGAGCGTGATGCCAGTGGAAATAGGCGTGACAATAGCATCAACTGAGCGTAACACCGGCGCATACTGCGCTTGACACCATCAGCACCAGAGAATATCAGGAGCTGAGCGTTACACCAGCGGATGCTTAATGTCAGATCATATGAGCATATGAGTGCTTCCATCTCCAGAGGTACATACATCAATTGTCTTGCTATCTGGTCAGCTTTCTGTGAATTCTTCCCGGAAGAACACGCCATAAATTGTGTCGGTGGCGCCTTCTCACATCTTGTCCCTCAACACCAGCTGCTATTCAGAGCTTTCGCTATTCAGCGGCGAGAGCGCTTACTGTTTAACCCTCGCCTGGTGGGGAGGGTGTTTCAACACCCCTTCGTGTTTTTCCAGTAGCACGAAAAAAAGACGGCGCGAAGCTACGCCGCACTTGTCACACCTTATACTTGATCAAATCCGCAAATTTTCTCAATATTTTAGGGTATGGGTCATCTCAGCTCAGGTCACCAGTGCAGGTCAAGTAATCTCACCCCCAAAATTGTTTAAGGTGGCATAAGTAAAGAAATGGGTGAATATATCGGATTGAAACTTATATCACATAATGCGCCCCCCCCAGAGTGCTACAACACATATTCCAGGATTTGTTCATATCGATGACCTAAGTTCAAATACGGACCACGACCTCTCCATTGGAAATACATGGAAAAACAGAAATTGGGCTGTATTTGTGTAGATACAGCTGAGAATACCTTCATATTCTCCAAATCGTAGTACCCTAGGCCCCTTTCCAGGCTCATGTTTCAATTTTTGACCTGTAATCTCTGAGAGGTCATCTAGGGCTATTTAAGGAGTTTTCAGACTTACGTCAATAACTTTGCAGGAAGCGATGATAAAGCTTTCATTTTGGTATCATTGCGTTTGGATTGCTATTGTGAGTCGATTAATATACGTTTTTTAATGTTTGTCCCACGTGGAAACACCTCGGAGCGTATTCACACCGGGTGCTGGACCACAGACATGTTTAATATCCGTAACATGATGACGTGTTTTTAGCCTTTTTAGTTGATGATGAGGTGAGATTGACAAAAGATGTGAGCATGGTTTTTGTGTGTCCCACGTGGGAACACCAGGGTGAGGACTGACACCGGGTGCGGAAACACTTTTTGATGATGATGAGGTGAGGATGACTGAAGATGAGAGCATGATATTGACTATTCTAAGTTAAAAAGTGATCTTGACCTGATCTGAGGTCAAGTCATTTTTGTGTTTTGACCTAGTATGGTCATATTATACATCATGCGATTTTCCGTGACGCGAGGAAACGAATGACGAATAGTACCTAAACATGATTTAACTCATCTCTGTCAGATGCTAGAGCCCAAAAAATATACTCAAAATGCCTCCTTCTTTGACCTGTCATGACCTCAATATTGACCCAAGCCAAAAAGTGACTAGTATAGTTTCCTCATGAATTTGTATGAGCTATCCACCAGCTTTCGCGTTTCTTCGCTATCCCGCATATGGACCGAGTTCGACGTGGGGGGGGGTGTTAAAACAGGTCCTCCCCCACCAGGTGCAAAGGTGGCTCGGAGGCCCACCGGGGCGCGGGTTAACCCTTTTAATCACCTGCAGAGGTCGAAAAAGGTGTCAAGTGGCACTACCGGAATTCCAGGCTAAAGTTGCGGAACGAGAAAGGTTGAGTTTTTAACCACCATGGTATTTTCTTTAAGACCCTCTGAGTCATTATAAATGCAAAAGAACGCAATGATAAACTGGGCGTTAAATTCTCGCACTATGCTGGTGTGTGGTTTTTCCCTGTTGGTCGTCTGAGAGCAGTGCTGGGTGTGTGCCGCAGTGCCGTTGTGATTTGTTTAACCCTGTTGGTCGCCTGAGTCCAGTGCTGGGTGTGTGGTCCAACCCTGTCGATCCTCTGAGTGCAGTGCTGGGTGTGTGGTCCAACCCTGTCGATCCTCTGAGTGCAGTGCTGGGTGTGTGGTCCAACCCTGTCGATCCTCTGAGAGCAGTGCTGGGTGTGTGGTCCAGCCCTGTCGATCCTCTGAGTGCAGTGCTGGGTGTGTGGTCCAACCCTGTCGATCCTCTGAGAGCAGTGCTGGGTGTGTGGTCCAGCCCTGTCGATCCTCTGAGTGCAGTGCTGGGTGTGTGGTTTAACCCTGTCGATCCTCTGAGTGCAGTGCTGGGTGTGTGGTCCAACCCTGTCGATCCTCTGAGTGCAGTGCTGGGTGTGTGGTTTAACCCTGTCGATCCTCTGAGTGCAGTGCTGGGTGTGTGGTTTAACCCTGTCGATCCTCTGAGAGCAGTGCTGGGTGTGTGCCGCAGTGCCGTTGTAATTTGTTTAACCCTGTTGGTCGCCTGAGTGCAGTGCTGGGTGTGTGGTCCAGCCCTGTCGATCCTCTGAGTGCAGTGCTGGGTGTGTGGTTTAACCCTGTCGATCCTCTGAGTGCAGTGCTGGGTGTGTGGTCCAACCCTGTCGATCCTCTGAGAGCAGTGCTGGGTGTGTGCCGCAGTGCCGTTGTAATTTGTTTAACCCTGTTGGTCGCCTGAGTCCAGTGCTGGGTGTGTGGTCCAGCCCTGTCGATCCTCTGAGTGCAGTGCTGGGTATGTGGTCCAACCCTGTCGATCCTCTGAGTGCAGTGCTGGGTATGTGGTCCAACCCTGTCCATCCTCTGAGTGCAGTGCTGGGTGTGTGCCGCAGTGCCGTTGTAATTTGTTTAACCCTGTTGTTCACCTGAGTCCAGTGCTGGGTGTGCGGTCCAACCCTGTTGATTCTCTGAGTGCAGTGTTGGGTGTGTGGTTTAACCCTGTCGATCCTCGGAGTCCAGTGCTGGGTGTGTGCCGCAGTGCCCCTGGCGGCTCCGTCCATCCGGGAGGCGGTGACCGGGCAGCTGGTGTCGGGCAAGCTGGAGTCGCTGCTGGAGGGCGACACCGTCCGCCTGGTCTGCTCCTGCGACTCAGGTCAGCTGTCCACCTCTCACAGACAGTACTGGACTCGTGTCAGTTCCCCACCTCTCACAGACAGGACGGGGCTCAGGACAGCTGCCCACTTCTCACAGACTTAGGTCAGCTGCTCACCTTATTTGCAACTGTTGGAGTTTAACGTTGCATCGACTACTAAGGTTATAGGGAGTTGTTCACTCTCACCTTGTTGTAAGGGATTTATGAGATCAGATCTGCTTATTCAGACACTTCACTTGGACTTGAACCCGGAACTAGTGGCTCAGGTGACTTTGAGGCTATTCACTAGGCCATCCATCCCCGTGCTCACCTTTCACCGACAGGACCGATACTTACATTTTGGCACCAGTTGGGATACTCCCGCTAGTGTGAAGCCAGCGGAATGAGCGGCTGGGGGATTCAGTGACGCAGTGGTGGCGTGTTGTCTTCCACGCCGCTGATATGGGTTCAAATCTCTGAAGGGAATATTGAATAAGGACTTCCCGATCCCAATATAACCATCCAAAAGGGTGAGAGTTGGCGACGCCATATGACCTCAGCAGTCGGTGTGTCTTAAAAGGGCCAAGGTAAGCAGGCAATGAGTGAGCGGATCTGTCGGCCGTGCAGGGCGGCCTCTGGCCAACGTTACCTGGTGGCGGGACAACGCACTGGTGGACGCCAGCTGGGAGCGCAGTGCCGACGGCGTCACCAGCAACCAGCTGACTCTGGGGCCGCTGGGCCGGGCCGACCACGCCACTCAGCTCACCTGCTGGGCGGCCAACCACGCGCTCACCACCCCGCTCTCCCAGACCGTCACCCTGCTGATGATCTGTGAGTAGTGCCCCTCACTGTCTAAAATGGTACTCTCTAGTCACAGCACGGAGGGAAGCGCAGCCCTGAAAATTATATTTTGTAATACCTCTGCCGGTCTGACACGACGAGGCCTCTCGTACCGCCACACGCTGTCGCGCCTGCTTCTGTCAGACTGGGACGTCTCTGACGGTCAGTGCTGCCACCTGTCGGCAGTGAGGCCGCTGCGGGTGGCGCTGGTGGGGCCGGGCTCTCCGCTATCGGCCGGCCGCCCACACCAGCTTACCTGTCAGACCTTCGGCTCCCGTCCCCCGGCTCAGCTCACCTGGTGGATGGCCGGCACCCAGCTCACCGGCGCCACACAGGTCAGCTCTCAGCAGCTGCACCCAGCTCAACGGCGCCACACAGGTCAGTCCCATGGGTCAGCCCCTCCGGTGGCACATAGATCAGTCTCACGGACCCCACACAGGCCAGTCCCTACAGACACCGCATAGGCCAGCCCTTACACAGCACAGGGCAGCTCTCAGCGCAGCTCCACGCAGGTCAGTCTCATGGGTCAGGCCCTAACAGCGCCTCACAAGTCAGTCTCATAGGTCAGCCACTCCGGTGTCTCCCAGGTCAGTCCAACTGCACATCTCAGCCCCTACAGACACAGCACAAGTTAGCCCTTAGCGGCGCAACGCAGGTCAGTCTCATAGGCACCACTCAGGCCAGCCCTTACAGACACAGCACAGGCCAGCCCTTAGCAGCGCCCCACAGGTCCCTCACCGGCGGCACAATGTTCAAGGTCGGCCTGCAGGGGCGCTACACTGTTCAAGGTCAGTCAACCTCTGCCGAATCTGCCGCGAGTGCGGTGACCTTTCTGGATGCTCGCAGGTTCACACAACCTGATTTATATACTGATAAATCAGTATTGGCTGTTATATTTTTGCAGCTTTTGAAAATTGCTCCTCAGCCGGGATTCGAACCCAGGTCTGCTGATTTCTGGCTTGGTGTTGTGGCACCTTTCAGTACTATAACACTAAGACGTATAATGACCGGGTAGCGGCAGCAGGATCAGGCTGGTGTGAAACACTGCCTGTCTCTCCGGCAGAGCACGTCCCAGCGTGGCAACCTAACGCAGTCATCGGTGACGCTGACACCCCGGCCAGGGCAGAGCGGCTTCACGGTCAAGTGTCGCGCCCTGAACCCGGCCCTGGCTGGTGACGTCATCGAGGCCTCCCGCCGGCTCACCGTCTACTGTGAGTCAGGTCCACCTGAGCTAGTCACCGTCTACTGTCAGTCAGGTCCACCTGAGCTAGTCACCGTCTACTGTGGGTCAGGTCCACCTGAGCTAGTCACCGTCTACTGTCAGTCAGGTCCACCTGAGCTAGTCACCGTCTACTGTGGGTCAGGTCCACCTGAGCTAGTCACCGTCTACTGTGGGTCAGGTCCACCTGAGCTAGTCACCGTCTACTGTCAGTCAGGTCCACCTGAGCTAGTTACTGTCTGCTGTCAGTCAGGTCCACCTGAGCTAGTTACTGTCTGCTGTCAGTCAGGTCCACCTCAACTAGTCACCGTCTACTGTGGGTCAGGTCCACCTGAGCTAGTCACCGTGTACTGTCAGTCAGGTCCACCTGAGCTAACTGCTGTCTACTGTCAGCCAGTGGCTCATTTGAGCCAGTGAGCTCACGATGTATGACATATGTTGCCCCAGCAGTGACTTCTTCCACCCCGACCTTCGGCATCAGGCCGAGAGCTGGCTTCAGTGCCTGCCTGAGTAGAACGGTGACTAGGTGGGGCAGTTTGTGTGGGTGCAAGGTGTTATTACAAAATATAAGATATATTCTAGAATCGAAGACAGTCATCATGCAGATGACTTATCGGAAATTCGCGTCATATTTGGATTTTACTTGATAATCCTGGAAGCGATCTTTACTTAATTATTGACCCACCTAGTATATAACGTTCCCGACCGATGTATCTGCCTTCGCCGAACGCGGCCGCCCATGAGACCCACTCAGGTCTGGCGCCAGAGTAGAACTTGCAATTCATTTTACATAATCAGACTATTCAGGGAACGAAGCGAGCAGGCCTCCAGGGCGTCGAAAATTCTGACATTCTCATAAATAAGATAACTTGAGCTTATGGTGAAAGCGAGGTATGTACAAGATGGCTGTTGGATACAAATGGCCAATACGGGATGCAATGAGATTAAGCTAGAATGATGAATCTCGTGGTTAGAAAGTTTGCATGAGAAACTGTGCTTATCTTGATCTTAGACATTGTAAAACAAAATAAACAACTGGAATGTATGCTCTCCTTTTAGAAGAAACACAGACAGTTGAGTGCTTGCTTTACTACCATGTCATTATAGAATTGCAGCCTTGAAACGTAATCGTATTACGAACCAAAATATACACTCACATAACAACGAATGTTTAGCCTTAGGCAAATACCCTTTCATACTTACCAAAGAAAGCTACCTTGCAGCAAAGTCACCAAAGGGTTTGGATTGTTTCATGTCTGCAAGAATAATGTCAGTGTTCTTGCCAGAGTCCCTGAGGAACATCAAAGCGGCTCAGTGTAACGTTGACGGAGATCAATACCCCATTGAGAGCTGAGCGAACTTGTTCGTGAATATTCTATGGCCTTTGAATCAGTTGTATTATTCAAATAGACTAGAATACGAGTTTATAGCAAAACGAAAGCTCAACTTAAAGAAGTGTTGTGGAAAAAGCATACACTGAAATTGCATAGAGCAGTATTATCAGATCTGGACCGAACCTGGGGAGAAGGGTGTAATGCAGCCAAAGTCGTAAAAAGTATTGTTTTTAAACGAAAACTGGCAACATGGAATGACTAGGGAGGAAAATGCATTTCTCTCCTCCGCCGGATCTGCCCGGTGGCACGGTAGGCGTGCAGTAAAAGAGGTAGATGCGAAGGACTTTCACTGACAGCATTTGGCGGCTGAGGCGAAAACGAAGAGGAACATAAAATGGCGGGGCAATTTCATTGCCCTCAGAGGAATGTGTTGGCCAGAACTCATCTGACGGAGACGGTTATTGAGTCTTGGACTGAGGTCATCAGACAGGAAGTTTCACTGGCTCTGAAACTCAGAGCTGCAGTCTCCAAAATCACAGATGTTCCTGCAGCAAAACAGAGTGACACCGATGGACTCTATACAAAATTTGTCTTGTGACCTCCTGGTATGTCATAAAAGAAAATGTAATTATCTTGGTCCCAAATCAACTTAAGATGTTTTCAAATAATGTAAGTCGGACGTTCCAACATAACATACCTACGAGGAAGGCAGCACAGGCTGTTGGTGCAGTTCAGCATTCCACTTCCTGGGAAACGCACCGTGCCGGCAGTGTCATGTCTATCACCAACTACAATGATATGGTTTTAGAAGAGAGAGAAGAAACCGAAATAGTATTTAGCCTGTAAATTTGTTTATTGTTTATTGTTGTTTATTGCATGCGAATCATCAACGGACGTGGTGCCCATTTACAGATGAAGTCAATCTGATAAAAATATATACAATGAAGGATCAACGCCGCGAGACGATTGTTAAAAGTTGATGGAACAAGTGAGCTTGAAATGGTTCCAAAAGGTAAAAAATGCACTGCTACCCATAAAAATATAGATAAATACATTTATAAATTCATTTGAAAATAAAAATAGCCTAAGACAGACGTAAAATATAAAAAATGAATGGTATAAAAACATAAACACGTAAAAGAGTCTTAAGACCTACTTAAAATATAGATGTAAAACCTATACACACAAAACCTAATCCCTCACACCCAGCACAAAGCGAAGCACCTGCTTTTGTACTCTGCTTTCCCAAGCTGCCAAATATCTGCCTCCCGACATGTATCCAGGAACCTATTGCACAGTTTGGGAATCCTGGTAAACAAACCCCTTTTCACCGTGTTGACTCTCGCGTAGGGCACGTGAAATAAAACCATACGGCGCAGCATTCGGGGAGGAACAGCAGTGGAAACTTATTCAGAAGAAATGATGAATCTACTAAATTTTTGTGGATACCTCTGATGAACATAAGATCATACTGTTTTCGTCTGGCCTCAAGAGATGCGACACCAAAATGCAAAGTGAGACTATCATAGTCAAATGCTATGTTTTGAATATTGCAACGTCCACAGAGCCAAATTAAAAATTTATGCTGGGTTCTTTCCAGCCTTTGCAAGTGACTGTCAGCTGCTCCTCCCCAAATCACGCAACAATATTCCAGCACAGACCGTACATTCGCGTAATATGTAGACAACATCGCTCTGCTATTGCACTGATGTATCGGCCTACCTCTTTTACCCGTTTGAAAAGATCTCATCATCAATCCTAATGCCCTATTTGCTTTTGAAACAATGTTGTCTATATGTGCTCCGAACGTTAATTTTTCATCGATAAGAACCCCCAGATCTCGCATTACAGTGACTCTTTCGATGAAATTTGTAGCGAAAGAGTCCCCAGAAAGTCTTTATGTTTAAATTGCCTATGTAATCCATAACATATGTTTATATGAAAGACGGTATATCATAATTCACCATCGGATAAGCCGGAAGAGCTACAACGATGTGCCTCATAGTCTTTTTGATTTCCCCATCATCTCTCTAACGATTTCAAAAGCTTGCTGGTGCAATAATTGTATGGTATCTAAAGATTGTGAATGCTCATGGGAGTAACACTTCAAAACAATGCGAACATTACAAATCCATTACAACTAAGTAAATTAAACAACATAACAGCTACACAATAGTGACTGATATATTTTTCTGATCAAATTATATGTTTTTCTGTAGGATGATCGTCAAATTCTATGTAGCTTTGTGCGATGATTAAAATATCAAGCTAAGACGTTGCAATGGAAATATTAGATATAGTTGTATATTAATCCTGCCCATATCTCAACTTAATACTCTCCAGAGACTGTTCCAAGGTGAGATCTGTTGACCTGGCGTTGCTTGCTGTTCCTGTTGTAATAAGTCTGAAATGAAGCCATGTCACGGTGCTAGGTCGGACATTTCCCCGCAGACCTGACCTGTCTGAGTACGCCGTGGCAGCACGTGCTAGACTCAAGGAGAGCACTCCCCCGTCGGCAGATGTCCTCCCCAACCACTCAGCTCCACAGAGAAGCCTGTTACTCGCATGGTAGCCCTCAAAGTTATCCAGTGTCCGAATGGGGCCGGCTTCTATGGAAGGGCGGCGTTGGATTTCTAGCCTTTATATATCATCAGCAGCTGAATTCAATCCTACCATCTCGGATTCGCGGAGTTGTGCCAGATGATTCACATGGAGACTGGGCGTCGAAGGCGTCGAAGCCATAATTCAACAACCGATATAAATGGGAGTTATGTATGCATGTATGCACGTGTGTATGTATGTATGTGTTCCGAGGATATACCATAGTCCAAAGTATTAAGAGAAGCCAAAGTGATACCAAACAGTAGCATCGTCGATAATGCATTGTTGAGACATTTCAGTTTCGTACGATTTCTATCGTGTGTGTTGCGCATGATCCCACTTCCCATAGATTTAACGTGGGGCAGCAGTACTCTGTACGCCCGTCCGTATCATGTCATAGCTTAATCAGTAATTTTCGGTAATACATTTCAAGCTAAGCCCACTGAATGTTACACGTGCACGGACCGATTTATGGTCCCATCCTTGTATCAAAATTTAAGGCCGGCGGAGTGAACAGTTTGGTTCCGGCGCGCGTGAAATTGAAACCATGCCACCCGAAACTTTGGTCGCCCAGTTCGTGGGATTGAAAAGTGATTAAGTTCATCCTGGGATTACTGATGATAGGGGGTTGGCAGTCGTGAAAACATCTAAAACTTATTGTAGAAAATTCCCGAAAAAATTGTGGAAAGATAAGGTGAAATAAAGATATCACTGCAGTACGCCATCGTCGCCTGTCTTATGTTGTGTATCCTATACCTAATGTGTTATCACTGCTCCTCACTCCATCAATAAAAATATAACAAGATATCTATCGAGTATTCTGCTGGTCGCAACGGAAGACAGGCCTTTAGAAAGTAACCTATTGTTCACAGCGGCTCACACACATATTCACAAGTACCTACCCCTTTTACCCAGACCGAACGGCGTGTCTCCAACTTGGTGTAGTTAATATTGTGTGCTGTGGAGCTGTCAGTCATTGCCAGCTTACACATGCAACCCTCTTGAACTAGTTGCACTGATGAACGTGCTGAGCTCATGAACTTGCTGCACTTGGAGCTCTAAAAATATGGTACAGCCTTGATTTAGCTTGAAGTGGTGTTGATCTAGGACTGTTTGAGTGTACTGCAAATGTTTATTTTACTGTAAATGGTGAGCTTTTGGAAAAAGCTTTTTGTATGTCGCAAAAGTCTGGAGTATCAGCTTTACGTCTATTAGAAGCGGCTAATTTCCCTCAACGTGAGTTGAAAACACGTGCCACCTTTCGAATGGCATTTCGTGGCCGCAGCGGGACTGAAAGCTGATTGGTTCCTCGGTCTGGTGCAGTGCCACGTGACGAATTGAACGCCGGACCGCCGCCCCGGCAGACGCGCCCATGGTCCGCCTGAGGCTGGTGACGGCCACCCGCCGCAGGCTGTCCGCACCTGTGGAAGGTGGTGACGCCAGGCTACACTGTCTCGTCAGCGCTGACCCACCAGCCCACGCTGTCCACTGGTACTTCCAGGTAAACTTGCTGCCCAGCTAGCTGCTCTCTATATTTAGCCGGATAAATACATTAACGTTGACTCCTCCAGAAAATTAGTCCAGTTCGTGTGCTCGAGCTTCAGTTCCGCCCGAAAGTTTTTGCTAATAGATGATTACTTACCTGCATGTTGCAGTTGTTCCTTATTACTAAAGCACCAGAAGTTTTCCCCGCCGAAAAATTTAGCGTAATTTTACATAAATCATAAACACTGGTGCAGCCGACGTAAACTAAAGTGAGAGTGGTGATCTGAGGCGAAGAACTGTCTTGGGGGAGGGCAGTATTGACCTGGGTCCTCCTTACCAGGGGAGGCCGCTCAACCGCAGTCACACGGAGCAGAGGAACAGCACCCTTCTGCTGCGGCGCCTGCGGGCAGGTGACAGAGGCGTCTATACCTGCGCCGCCCGCAACAGCGAAGGCCGGGGACAGAGTCCGCCGCTCCACCTCACCGTCAGCCGTGAGTGGCGCTGTTGGCTGCGGAGGGCCACCTCAGTGGACTTCCAGCAGATGCCGAGACAGGTCCGGACTCATGCAGTCCTGTGCTCCAATGAATGACCCCTTAACACTTACCCCGCCTGTAACTAACATACAAGAAGGTAGTCGTATGTCTAATGCTTCGGTGTTCTCTCTCTCTCTCGCTCTTTGTGTTTCTATTTTAATTTGAGGTAGCTTGTTTAAAGGCTAGATTTGGGTCGACAATCACTGATGATCAACAACTATTACATAAAGGTATAAAATAGCTTCATCTTATCTTCTTATTTTTTAGTTTTATAGATGACGATATGAAAAACATGGTATATGATACTTTGATATTGGCATGGAAGTATTATTAGTGTAAGCACAGAACATTTGAACATCTGATTTAAACGAATTTATCTTCATTGAAGCTAAGTAATCCATCAATGGGAAGTCATTTAAACCAGTGTCTCTGTCCTGAATGCAAAGTGCAGGAAACATTTCACTCAATAAATAAGCCAAAATTTTCATCCGAAAATGATCAAATATTCAAAGTCGCTACACTTTACGCACAGGGACGTTTAAATATGTTTGACAAGAGCGACCCGTTTCAGATCTGCCGAATTGTAAGCGATATCAGAAGCGATCCTACGAAACTGCGCGTGGAGAAACCGTCAATGTCACCTGTGAAGTCGATTCCTTTCCACCGCCAAAAACCTTCTTTTGGCTGCTCAACTCAACAAGTACGTTCACCTCTACTGCCTGTACCTAAATCAGCAAAAGGTCTGTCTGAAAAATGTGCAGCCCTGCACGGACTGTCGGGTTGTTTGTAGAATTTGCTTGTGATTTTAATCGATGCATGCATATCTAATATAGCAGTAAATATGGGTGATGTCAGGACAGAGCCACATGTTGATATTGGGATGGCATTGAGCTTTCTAGCAACGTTCAAAGACAGGCTTTAAAATTAGGTGCTGGGCAACAACAGTAGCCAAAGGACACATCAATGCATAACTTAGCAAGCGGTCGGGGTGCAAAGAGTGAAACCGTGGCGTCGTGGACCTATCAAACTTTTATATTCGAAAGTCACCTGTTTTAATTCTGCGGCGAATGGTCCTATCTCACTCCCAGTACGTGCTGATGGATGTACAAACCCTCCGCCCCCTCCTCCCCCATCGCAATTGATTAGTCTCAGGAGTCCGTCAGTGATTATGGCTACGGACGAGTCCTCAGCGCCTCCCCTCACAGACACCATATATCAGTCACCAAACATCATTCCAACCCACAGACGGGACATCAGCTCACCCCTCACAAACCGAAAACTACCCTCCCCACAAAGACGAGATATAAGCCACCCCCACTGATGGGACATCAGTCCATCCCCACAGACAGGACATCACACCCCCTCCCTCACCAACGGAAAATCACCCTTCTCACAGACGGGACTAAGGGCCCACTCAGACGGGATATAAGCCTTCCCCGCAGACGGGACATCAGCTCCTCCCCACAGACGGGAGATCCATCCACCCCCTAGACGGGACATCAGCCCCCTCTCGCCGTATCAGAATCATAATCAGAATCAGAATGTGTTGGGAAGCGTCCACACACGTTGATAAAACAAGAATGTGAGAAGTAGGTGAGTTTTGACGTTTCCACGGCATATGATACTTTGATATTGGCATGAAAGTATTATTAATGTAAGCACAGAACATTTGAACATCTGACTTAAACGAATTTATCTTCATTGAAGCTAATTTATTATCGTAGAAGGAGATGACCCCGCCGTGCCCACAGACGGGACGTGGCGGCTGCCGGAGACCTGGGTGCGCAGTCGGCAGGGGTGTCAGCGTGGCTAGCGTGGAGGGGACGGGACCACAGCAGCAGCGCACCCTGCTCTGCTGGGCCCAGAACACGCTGGGAACTCAGACTGAACCCTGTGTGTTCGCTCTCCGGCTGGCAGGTCAGTCTCACTGGAAGCACAGAACAGAGCAGAACACAACTGCCTTAGACGTTTCCTAGCAGCATGCTTTAATGTGTAAATGTCCTTTTGTTTAATTCAAACGTTCCGCTTCTGTTTTAACGGGTGCTGTGTATTGTGAAGATGGTGAGCAGTGTGTGACGGGGGTAATGTGAAGATGGTGAGCAGTGTGTGACGGGTGTAATGTGGAGATGGTGAGCAGTGTGTGACGGGTGTATTGTGAAGATGGTGAGCAGTGTGTGACTGGTGTATTGTGGAGATGGTGAGTAGTGTGTGACGGGTGCATTGTGGAGATGGTGAGCAGTGTGTGACGAGTGCATTGTTAAGATGTTAAGCGGTGTCTGACGGGTGCTATGTATTGTGGAGATGGTGAGCAGTGTGTGACGGGTGCATTGTTGAGATGTTAAGCGGTGTCTGACGGGTGCTATGTATTGTGGATATGGTGAGCAGCGTGTGACGGGTGTATTGTGGATATGGTGAGCAGTATGTGACGGGTGTATTGTGGAGATGGTGAGCAGTATGTGACGGGTGTATTGTGGAGATGGTGAAGAGTGTGTGACGGGTGTATTGCGGATATGGTGAGCAGTATGTGACGGGTGTATTGTGGAGATGGTGAGCAGTATGTGACGGGTGTATTGCGGATATGGTGAGCAGTATGTGACGGGTGTATTGTGGAGATGGTGAGCAGTATGTGACGGGTGTATTGTGGAGATGGTGAAGAGTGTGTGACGGGTGTATTGTGGAGATGGTGAGCAGTATGTGACGGGTGTATTGTGGAGATGGTGAGCAGTATGTGACGGGTGTATTGTGGAGATGGTGAGCAGTGTGTGACGGGTGTATTGTGGATATGGTGAGCAGTATGTGACGGGTGTATTGTGGAGATGGTGAAGAGTGTGTGACGGGTGTATTGCGGATATGGTGAGCAGTATGTGACGGGTGTATTGTGGAGATGGTGAGCAGTGTGTGACGGGTGTATTGTGGATATGGTGAGCAGTATGTGACGGGTGTATTGTGGAGATGGTGAGCAGTATGTGACGGGTGTATTGTGGAGATGGTGAAGAGTGTGTGACGGGTGTATTGTGGAGATGGTGAGCAGTATGTGACGGGTGTATTGTGGAGATGGTGAGCAGTATGTGACGGGTGTATTGTGGAGATGGTGAAGAGTGTGTGACGGGTGTATTGCGGATATGGTGAGCAGTATGTGACGGGTGTATTGTGGAGATGGTGAGCAGTGTGTGACGGGTGTATTGCGGACACGGTGAGCAGTGTGTGACCGATGTATTGCGGATATATTGAGCAGTGTGTGACGGTTGATGTGTATTGCGGACAAGGTGAGCAGTGTGTGACCGGTGTATTGCGGATATGGCGAGCAGTGTGTGACGGATGTATTACTGATATGGTGAGCAGTTTGTGACGGGTGTATTGTGGATATGGAAAGATGTGTGTGACGGGTGATATGTATTACTGATATAGTGAGCAGTGTGTGACGGGTGATATCTATTACTGATATGGTGAGCAGTGTGTGACGGGTGATATGTATTACTGATATGGTGAGCAGTGTGTGACGGGTGATGTGTATTGCGGATATGGTGAGCAGTGTGTGACCGGTGTATTGCGGATATATTGAGCAGTGTGTGACGGGTGATGTGTATTACGCATATGGTGAGCAGTGTGTGACGGGTGTATTGCGGATATGGTGAGCAGTGTGTGACGGATGTATTACTGATATGGTGAGCAGTTTGTGACGGGTGTATTGTGGATATGGTGGGATGTGTGTGACGGGTGCTATGTATTATTGATATGGTGAGCAGTGTGTGACGGGTGCTGTGTATTGCGGATATGGTGAGCAGTGTGTGACGGGTGATATGTGGATATGGTGAGCAGTGTGTGACGGGTGATATGTATTACTGATATGGTGAGCAGTGTGTGACGGGTGCTATGTATTGTGGAGATGGTGAGCAGTGTGTGACGGGTGCGTTTTTGTCGCCGCCAGACCGGGCCGCACGTCCGCGCCACTGTCAGGTACGCGCTCGCTCGGCGCGAACGCTGGCGGTGCGGTGTCGGGCGGGCAGCGACTCCTCAGGCCAGCAGCTCTACCGACTGGAAGTGGTTCGCGCCGACACCGGCGCTCTGGTGCTCAACACCTCCTCCCACCAGCCAACGTACGTCACACCACCGCCCCAGACGTGCACCGTGTGTCGCACGTAAACCTTGTAGGTGACGTGGCGCGTCAGTACTGATGTTTCTATACCGAATCACAGCAAGCAATGCAGCAAGCTAGATAACAGTATAATTTATAAACCGATATTTGAAAATTTTTTTCCATTTGCATCATATTTCTAAACATTATCAAGTCAGCTCAAAAGAAGGAGCCGGTTTTGGTGATTGAAACAACGGTGAAAATTATAAATTAGTACCGGAAGTACAGGTGATTTTTATGTTTTAAGAATACCAATCACGAAACTGTATAAACTATGCAAAAAGCCGCTTTAAATTTACAGGCTCTTCTAAAGTTCGTCTCAGACAAAGCTTTCAAATCTAGATGTTGTCTGAAACTAGTTTTTTACTCAAATATACCACTATGAAATAGAAATAAAATGATTTATTTAAGAAGTCGCTGTTTTACATGAGAGAGCGTTATTTTGCGGATTTAACCCTCGCTGGGCTGGGGGTATATTTTACACCCCTCGCGAATTTTTGCGATAACTCAAAAACAGCGGCGCGCAGCGCCGCAAAATTTTCAGTACCTATTTTTACATAAATTTTACACATTTCTCCTAAATAAAAATAAAATCGGTTGAAAACTTTTGGAGAAATAAGCAAAAATGTGACGTTTCTACAGGCGATTTGTGTACCAAAATTGCGCAATGTTTAAAGAGCTGCTGAAGCTACAGTTCTGAACTGATTTCCAATTTTCTTGCATCAAACGATAGGCATTATTGTGGTCTTCGAAATGGCTATCTCGGATTTTCAAAATTTTAGTTTTGGAAAAAAATATTCTTTAAAAATATATTTTTTTGGAAAAAGTTACAAAATTTCTAAAATTTTCAAGATTTTTCAAAAACCGGAATTTATTTGGTAAATCACCATACAGTGCATATGCATGACAGATTTTGAGTCTCTAGCTTCATAACTTTAGCCTGGAGAGCTGCGAAAGCTCAGCGACTCACGCTCTGATTTTTAGGGCTGATCAATACTGTCTTTATTTAGTGAATCATAGTGACCCAGGATGACCCAGGATGACCCAGGATGACCTCGTACACGCTTTACACTACTTTTATAGTGTTCCTGAGACAAAACTGGTCCCAAACCATGTGTCATTTGTCAAAAAGTATGAACTTAAAAATTTGACCTCTGATGACCTACCTTGACCCCGGCTGTGCAAGTTGAGACCAGAGTATTTAAGATATGATTCTCTGAACATCATAGCTGAATTCTGCATGCAAAATGGCTCAAAAACATGTATCGCATGACCACATTTGGATACAAAAATATGGTGACCTTTAGTGACCTCATCTTGACCTGACCCGGTCGTGCCACCAGCCTAACGGTCTCAAAGCACCTTGCTGCATTCAAGTGAAGGCTTTCCATGAAGTATGAAGCTCATAGCTTCCATTGCCTGATCTCCGTAGCATTGCAACCTCAAAAACCACGCTTTTGACCTTTGACCTCAGTTTAACCTTGACCTTGACCTCAAACTTTAAATTAAGTACATGTTTTTAGTTATTCGTGATGAGATCTTTTGATTGGCGTTTGAATTTTCTAAATTGGACCATTAGTTCGGGAGATAACAGGGGGTAAAATTTACCCCCCAGCCCCGCGCGTTCGGCTGGAGACCTCAGCCCCGCGCGGGATAATAAATGTCCCACTATGTCTAAGCTCAGTCTAAAATTATCTGTAATGCTACTGGTGACGGGCGGCAGGTTCGAGGTGAGAGGCCTGCAGCCCGGCAGCAAGTACCTGCTGCTGGTGTACGCCTCCAACGAAGAGGGTCGCAGCTCGGCGCTGGTGCTGTCGGCGGCCACCCTGCTGGACCCCCGGGCAGCCCGCACAGCCGAGATCGGTCAGTCCTGGTCACAAAATACCGCCGGGAACAGTCAGCGCTGGTCACACACCACCACCGAGATTGGTCAGTCCCGGTCGATCCCGATCAGGCCCGGTCAGTCCCGGGGTCATTGGGGTCAGTTGCCTTGAAAATGCTTGGATGACCTCGACCTGTGACCTTTGAACTTGAAAAATTTTATTAAGGGGAGGGGGCATCTACTTCCCCTACCTCAGCGAGCTAATTATCTAATAAGCTACATCGTAAAAACCAACTGTTCAGGAAAAAATAATGTTTTGACAAAATCAAAACTGCAGCCTGACAACTGGAAATTTATTTCAGGTCTAAGCCATCGTTATCAACACAGCCGGGAATTTTTATTTACGGCTCAGACTCAATTTTGCTAGGTAAAAGGGTCTTAGAGCCCAAGTTTTATTCACATCATACAGTGAAGTCAGCGCAAGAAACAGCACAGTAAGGCACGTGGAGTGTGAGAAAACACTCGTTGACAAGCTTCACATTTCACACATTTCGCCCTACTTACACAACCCCTTCCAGGCACGCGGCTATCGACGATACACCACCCCCTTTCCCCCATTCTCATAAAAAACACCACCCACATCACAAGACACCATTGCAGCTTCTTTCACTGAGATGTGCCCCCTCTCCCGCGGAGGCAGTCCTGTCTGCGCCCCTGCTTGGAAGGCTGACAAAGTGAGAACGATCCTTTCCCTGCCCACATCCAGCACGCTGCACGTCTCCTCTGAGCTACGGGTGAGTTCGAAGCCACGCAAAGGGCGGCTGTAGCAGAATTACCCTTTCTTGATAGGTTGAACGGGGGTGACTTTGATATTACAAAAGCCAGAGGGTGCGCACAAAAGCCAGCCGTGATTTAATTGCAGATATAGTCGTGTTTTTGTTTTCAGCATGGCTGGCTTCATAAGCTGAGGGGCGATCCAAAGAGCTGCTATTTACCATCATTCCCACTTCCAGTGTGGCTGCTTTTTCTGATATATTGGTTCGCCTACATGAGTTTCCGATGCGGTTATGTAAAAGTTTGATCTGCTTTGTCATCACATTCTCATTTCGGAGGCCTGTTACCTGTCAGATGGCTGTGTTCGGAGCGTTTTCCAATTTCGGTCACCGTAATGTAGGCCCGGAATCTTATTTCCATGTTTCCATAACGAAAATGTATGAGACAGCTGGGGCTCAGGCCGGATTGTTTGCCGAGTTATTGTCCCAGTAGGCGTCGTAGATGTGATAACCAAATCAAAGCCTGCGCGTTTCAAGAATAGACCCGGTAGTGGAGTTTTACAGTAGCCACTGATCATAATTTTCTGGGATCTGGTAAAACTTTGTTGTTTTTGGGCTGCTAGCGGTGGATAAGTTATACACAGCAGCCGCTTCACAACTGGATGGATGCAAAACTTCACCTTAAACGCACTCTGGGAAGGCAAACAACATCCTGAAAAAACTAAAATGGCAAGAAGCTGTTAAACGACTCGTGTTACAGTTGACTGCAGCTCACAAAGAGTTAGGTAGCCACAATTTTGCAACTTTGTACAACAACTCTTGCACGAACCTAAAGCTAGGTATGCACACGCAATTAAGCCCGCACACCCATTTTGATTATCCACTGTTTCCTCGGCAAACACCTAAGAATATAGGCTGGGCTTTATTTGTGCAGGGGTTTTGCCGCTGGACGTTCGGGAAGCGAATCAGCCAATCAGCAGCTCATCAGCCGCTGGGCCTGTGGGGTGTTTGAACACCCCTTCTTGGGCTTTTCCAACGTAACAAGAATAAAAACGATTGCATGGAGCAACAAGGTACTTGGCATACTTTATGGTCGATCATTTGCAATATTTTTCTCCAAAATGTCAGTTCTGGGTCATCTCAGGCCAGGTCACCAGGACAAGTCGAGTTATCTCCCCTCCCTTTTGTTTACTTGGCGACACCAGTGAAATAAGGTTTGACCTATTGATGTGAAGTCCGGAGCACACCATGAGGCCATCGAGTACTGCAAGCTGTGGTAATTGGAATTTGGTTATCGATGACCTGGGGTCTGATATTTGTCATGATCTCTCTATGGGAAATTCATTGGAAAGTAGGAAGTCCCCTTTCTGAGGGTTATACTTAGAATAACTTCTTACCCACAAACTTGCGGTATCTTCGGCCACATTCGAGGGTCGATTTAAAAGTTTCGACCTTTAGCCTGTGAGAGAAGATCTGGAGCTACTTAAGCAGGCTTACGGACTCGGGTTAATGACTTCGTCAGGAAGTGGAGTGTCAGTGGATTGCCCTGAACTGAGTGTGCCTGTTCGTGCAGTGGAGTGCCTTGACCTGAGTGTGCTCCAGTGTGCGGGAGTGCCCTGACCTGAGTGTGCTTCAGTGTGCGATGGAGTGTCCTGACCTGAGTGTGCTTCAGTATGAGGTGGAGTGCCCTGACCCGAGCGTGTCTGTGAGTGCAGTGGAGTGCCTTGACCTGAGTGTGCTTCAGTGTGCGGGGAGTGCCCTGACCTGAGTGTGCTTCAGTGTGCGATTGAGTGCCCTGACCTGAGTGTGTTCCAGTATGAGGTGGAGTGCCCTGACCTGAGCGTACCTGTGTGTGTAATGAAGTACCGACCTGAGCGTACCTGTGTGTGCAATGAAGTACCCTGACCTGAGTGTGCTTCAGTATGAGGTGGAGTGCCCTGACATGAGTATACCTGTGCGTGCAGTGGAGCAGTGGGGCGGTCAGCTGGAGGCCAGGCCGGTGTTGGGTATGCTGGCTGGTCTGGCCGGGGCGCTGCTGCTGCTGGCCGCTGCCATCGTGCTGGCCATGCGCGTGCGTGGCACCGGGCACCTCCAGGTAAGCAGCTCTTATCGCAGGGACGTCTTGCACGCAGCCTCATCTCAAATAGAATGGGCCCCACAGGGTGTAGTGAGACGGGGTCAGTGTTAAATAGTGTCCGGCCCACAGGGTGGTAGTGAGACGGAGTCAGTGTTAAATAGTGTCCGGCCCACAGGGTGGTAGTGAGACGGAGTCAGTGTTAAATAGTGTGCGGCCCACAGGGTAGTTTTGAAACAGGCCATTGGGTTGACTAAGCTGAGAAAATAAAAAACACAAGCATCAAGAATCAGGCACAAGCAAAATATTTTAACCCCACAATCATGAAATTTTAGAACGCTGGCTTTTTTAATTAAGCTCAGGATGAGAAAAAATCGATTCAGATTTGAATCTTCTAAACCTGACGGTTAGCTTTTGAAATCTTAGAGGGAGACGAGTTCGCCCTAATTCCCCCATGACAGGGATAAGGGTAGCCAGGGGCCCGACAGGAATAGCTTTACGTCCAAATAGAAGAAAATTCTAAAGAAACAAGTTAGACTTTATTTCTCGACCAAGTAAATTTCTGAAAAGGAGAATGAAAACACATGGACGCTTGCTTCTCTTTTGCACGTGGCTTAAGCATGGTTTCATGTTCCATTCCATTTGCATATTCAAAAACATTCAGTTACTGAATTTAGAGGATTTCTGGTATTCTCTTCCGTCCTCTCTCTCTCTCTCTGTCTCTGTCTCCTTTCTTTTTTGTCTGCCCTGCTATTGTATATTATGTCACAACGGCTTCTGATAAACACTAAAGATACTATTAGCTGTTAGCACTTAAGATACTAACTGTTAGCGTGGCTCCAGGATGACTAACTAGGTTTTTAGACCATTCATGGGGTCGTGACTAAATGTGAACTTACATTTGATAGACTAGCAGGTGCGTGTAAAAACAATTCGTTTGAAAGTTATATAGCTAGCCCATATACAATAATGATACTTATTTATTATTATTTGAGGAATACAGTCTTTGATGGCCGTATAAGCATAAAAGGACACTACTGTCTGTCTAATTAAAGGAAAAGTGGGGCTCAAAACTCAAATCCAATAAAATTTTTCCATGTTAGGTCAAATCCGAATTATGGCCTATTTTTAATTCAATAAGTGAACGAGTATGGCCTTGATGTGTATTCGTCGACCTATTTTGATATGAAATTCACATGACAGTGACATGAAACCCCTGTATTCATCTAGTGGAAATGTATGTGCTGAAGTACGGTAAACCACTTACTTGATCTTAGATGACTAGTCAAAGTGTTAGACCTCTTTTTACTTGAATCAGGGGAATTGGCCCCGAACAGAGGTGACATTGCCATTCTCGAGTCGATCTCAGACCTATGGAACTGAAATAGACCCTAAAACCTTTCCATTTTCCTTACAATAAGGAAACCACGAATCCAACCCGACATTGTGTCATAAATACGAATAAAAAACGGAATTGAAGAATGATATCCCTAGTTGTCATCGTGACACAAAATGAGTTTCAGCTCATTCGGTTGAAATTGGTTTGTAGGTGCGGTGCTAATTTCAATTTGTGGATGTACGGCCACCTAACTTAGGTTCGGGACCTGGCCTGGTGTGAAATGTAGAAGAAAGTACACAAATAATCAAGAAATAGCTATTGGGTATGCCGGCGCTATTCATTGCCGTTTTCTGGTAGGTTCAGATAGGACACTATTGGGTGAATAAGATCCATACATGGGCGACGGTTAATTTCAGGTCAAAGTCGTAGTATTCAGGCATATAGAAGTAGTCAGGTGTCTATAGTTTAGGCTGAACTGTCCAATTATTACTAGTCTGATCAGTAAGTCCGAGGAGATTGTCTTGCAAGGTATTTGGGCATTGGTCTGGCCATTGGAGGCACGTGAACTGAATGTAATTAGAGTTTGAAATCTGAGGCTGGCTCTCAGCTCGGTGTCTGACACTGGTCAACGGACAGAGAGAATCGTTCTGACACGGAAACACGCGCGGCGGCACTGATTGTGTGCGATCGAAAGGGCTCGCTCAGACGCGTGTTGATGGGAGCCAACCAGCGAACTGGTGCTTATGCTAATTTCATGGGGAGCGCTAGTTCGCTCGGCGACGTCGTTTGCGAGTGAGAGCGAGAGAGAGCGTGAGAGAGAGAGAGAGAGAGAGAGAGAGAGAGAGAGAGAGAGAGAGAGAGAGAGAGAGGAGGCTTGCAGAAAGAGTGAGAGAGAAAGAGGGGGAGGAAAGAGAGGACAGTCGGAGGCGTGCAGCGGCATATATCAGCGAGCAGTGCCGTTGTCTGGTTTGACAAACAGTTGGGACAGAGTGGCCATTGCTCACGGGCTGCGGACGGCCTGTGCTTTATCGGCGGCGTCGCCGTCGGCATCGATGGTGCCGTCGCCGCCGCCGCAGCCGCCAGCTGCGTTCTGACGCTGCCGCCCACGCCGACGTCTGTGAGGCAGAGGCGCATGGCTGCTGGTTTTGCTGCCGTCTCTGCGTCATATTTTAAACGCCAGGTGCAGCCTGGGGCTGAGGCAGCTGGTCAGGAAAACAGATTACGGTAGCAGCAGCAACAGTCGCTCAGGTCCAGCCGCCGTCCAGCGCACACGTTCTGATTCTGCTTTTTTGTGAGGCAGTCGCGAAAACAGTGGCGATGTATCAAAAACAGGTGATTTCTAACAGGTCTGGAGATTATGATTAAATTAATTGAAGGTAGCATAATGTTTCTTCTCATGATTCCTCGCCTCGACGCGCACCATGTGATTCATGCTGGCCACCCACCATGCACAAGACACCACTCTGTTTAATGAGTAGTATTTTCTCTGAGTTTCCAGAGTTAGAACAATGCTAGATTAACAGCAAATTTTCCCTCGTCAAAGCCTTTAAAAATGGTAAAACAGGAATTTTGATCAACTCTTTCAAATTCATAACTCTTCACTCTTTACCCCCTTCCCTCTGAAGACAATCCTTCACTCATTCTTAGCATATTCTATGCATCATTCACTCCCCAAAATCTTGTATTATGTCCGAAATCAAATGTGATGCATTTAAGAGTAAACTTAGTGCCATCTTATCTCAGTTGAAGTTGATCTTTCCGTGTTAGAGTGCTTGGCTGGGTCGATCCCAGTCGGGGAAAACCATATGAATATTCAAGCCCTGTGCGGGGCAGCTGAGCTGATGATTGATGCTGAAGGATTTTTCATCAAGCGGAGACTAGAATCTCTTCATCTTATCCCCCTCATGATCCACATGGAGCCGGCCCCGGTGCTATCTGAGCCTGATTTGTGGCCGGGCTGCTCGTCATGTGGCGGAACTGCGTGAATATTCGTTTCTCCAGCGCGGGAAGTTCCATAAGACAGTCATGGCTTGCATACATTTTTGTTGGTTTTGCCTTGTGATAAGTAACATTCGAAATTGCCCGGTTTTGGAATAAAGTTAGGAACTGTTCTGTTTACTTAAGATAACAAGAATAAGAGAATAAGGAAGATGACGCCTGCAAAAGTGATAGTAAGAATAAAAAAAGAAAAAAAGAAATACATTTCACAGAACAGAGACCACTTTTTACCCCAACATAGAGGTTTTTCCGAAAGAATTGGACTCATGAGTTCGTACGAGAGGGCGACGACTATCTTCAAAAATGTGAGCTGTGCGTGCAATGGTAAACTGTATTGCAGTACTGCGCACCAGTGCAGCTTCCATGGCGAAGGCGAACTACTGTGCAGCACAGCCCGCCATTTCAGCGATTGTATTGCGGTGCGCCCTACCAAGGTAATAGAGAACGGGCAGGCTGAAGTACTGTGCTATCATATGAGAATGCCTCCAAAACAGAGTCAATAAAAACAAGCTGTAAGTGGCCTTTTCCCTTGGCCCTGCTCTCGCTCTCGCTATTTAAAGTAATCTCGGCTCCTGTGTTTGCTAAAGTTGGTGTGTGTTTTCACTATTTATTCATCGTTATTAAAATGCTTAGATCAATATTGCTTGGGCTTTCTCTAGTACACTGTTTTTCTATTGAGGTCTCTTCCATTCACAGTCCCTTCCGGACCCAGATCAACGGGCCATGACACTGCAAAACGGTACAGCCTACACATTCGGTAGTTGTATTGCCGTACACCCTACAAACGCCGTCACAGCCAGCCCCCAGCAACCAATCCGAAGTCGCATTTACTGTGATGTCTTGGTGGTGACAAAATTCCCTCTGACCATTCGGTTTCATGCTGAAATGGATCAAATCAAAATGCCCTTAACATGTACATTATGCTTCAGATGGGTCCCTTTTTTCATCATAATGTCTTATTCAGTTTATTTCCAGAACTGGCCCTTTCAAGAAGGTATTATTCCGATTCCTTAGAAATGTATATGTCTATGTAAAGTTAGCTCTGCAATCTCCATAAGGCTACATCTTTAGTAATTGCAGCCAAATCGCCGTCATTTCGCCGTGTGTCGTCTACTTGGCGACGATATATATTTAATGGGCAAACATTATGTAAAGAAGTCTTGCGTCAGAACACATCGTAGCACTGTAATACGGCACAGCCTACACCTTCAGTGTTTGTATTGCGAGTCGCCCTTCCACCGCAGTAAACAGGTTATAGCACTGTAATATGGCACAACCTACACTTTCAGTGGTTCTAGTCAGAAACACCCTACCGGGACAGTCAACATGCAGTGATACTGCAAGACGGCACAGTCTATACTTTCAGTGTTTGTATTGCGGTACACTCTATCACTGCAGTCTCAACGGGCCGTAGCTCTGTAACCTGTAGACACATTCAGTAGCCGTATTGCGGTACAGTCTAACATTGCCCTGAAGTGGCATTGTAATGCGGTTCAGCCACCTATAAATGGCTGAATTGCGGTACAACCTACCTCTCCATCCGAGACACCAGACGGTAGTAACCTTTTGCTGCTGTTCCATAGGCGGATCCAGGGGAAAAGGAGGCAGGTGTCGCTCCAATCGAGCATCTGGCGCCCATGCGCTGCGTCCTGACGCTCCGGAACCACCCCTGCGCCCCTGAAATGTATATTCCCCCAACATGCAGGCGTAATACTGTCGCCGAATACATTATCTTCCAGGATGGCGCAGTGGCTTTGGGGCTGTTCCAGACCCTCCTTTGAAAACATGAGAGGTTTGGGTGCCGGATACTTCTTCGGAAAAAAACAGACAAAGTAGTTGACGCAAATTAATGCAACAGGTGTGCCATAATTGTTCAAATGTGTGGCCAGACAATTAGAGCACGCTTGTTACATTGCTTTGCGTTATTCATCTTGGATGTTTTCTCATAAAACACATGGCACCAAAACCTCTTGCATTTTCAAAAGAGGGTCTGGAACAGCCACATCAGAAGATTTAAATCCTGAATAGAAGACCCGAATGAGAATCTCACTAACTCTGGAAACGTCCCAAGAAAGGAGGACCAAAATAGAGATGCCTATCATTAGCCTCACAAAGCAGATGTATCGAGGGAGAAGCAGGGCCGGAAAAGTGACTAGGCAAAACATCGGATCAATACTAGCACGAGCGGCGAGGGCACAGTCCGAACGACATCAACAATAAATTCAGAATATGCTTTGGCAATGCAGTGCACAGTTACGGATACTTGTGATCAATATTGGCAATGTCGTGGTCGTGAGGCACCAACATAGCAGTCAGATATATGTATTGGAAAGCATGACTTGATTTCTAGGTGAATAATTTTAACACGCGCATTGACGGGGGCGGGTACCCGCCCCCTCGGGTTTTTGGAGGTAGCCATAAAAACGGCGGTGCGTAGCGCCGCCGTACTTGGCATACCTTTTTCCTCATCATTTTACAACTTCTGTGAAAATTTTAAGGCTAGGTCATCTCAGGTCAGGTCACCAGTACAGGTCATCTGACAGATGGTAAGACTGACGCTTGATTTGACGCTTCCCAGATATTTATACAAAACCCCGCTGAGCCTGGTTTGAACTGATCAAGAGATTTGAAACGTATTGTGGACGCAGATTGTTCTCATTGACAAATTTAAGTCAATCTAGATCGCAGTTATGGTGTTTATTGGTAAAGTGTCAACTTATTTTTGTTTGTTTTTCCGCCTGCATTTTGTCGTGGATTTCGGCTTGCATTACACTCAACAATTCCACACTCTGTTGCAAGTAGTTATTTTTAATTTGGTATTGAGGTTAAATAATCGTGTTTAGATGCATACAACTACCTATACCCACTTCTCATCGTTGAACAAGTGCTAACGAGTGTCCAGCAAGTTATATTTTCAAGATGATTTGATAGGCCATGCCAAGTCTTTAGAGCATTCTGCTTCCTTTTTGTTGGAAAAGTCCGGTATTTGAATTTGGTGGATGACAACCGATTCAAATCGAGCACTCTTGTGTCGAGCTCTGTAATTCCTGTTTTTGTTGTGTCGAGCTCTAGTAATTCCTGTTTTTGTTTTTCGTTCACTTTTTAAAATGAATCTAGAATCCTTACACTGGGTCATAACGCGAAGAGTTGCCAGTGTGTTTTTTTATGAAACTACATGCCACATACGAACACATGCTTGTATTTTGTATTTAGACTGCCAGCCGGTCCCCCAGAAATTTACCTTGTGTGTTATTTGTCTGTGATGACTGTGTAAAATTGAACCGATAATGTGATGGTGACCAATTGTTTGTCTGCCTACCAGATGCAAATGAACAGTGCCTGCTCATGAATGCTCAGCCGCTGACCCCCGCCTGGGGGCGACCCGATTCGCGGCCACTCAAACCAGTCAACTGCTGCCGCTGTCGCGCCGCCGCTTCTGCCGGGCCCGGGTGCTACGAATCCTGTCTTCATGGAAACTGAGCATGATTTGAAAATATCTAGCATTAATATTAATAGTATCACAGCCGAAAATAGAAGGGACGAGCTAGAAACATTTGTGAGTCAAAACAACATAGGGGTATTTGGCCTTGTAGAAACTAAACTAGATGATTCTATCGACAGTTGTATGTATAACTTAAGTAACTTTCATAGCCCCCTTGCACGTCATAGAAATAGAAAAGGAGGAGGAGTCTTACTGTATTGTCATTCAACACTTGCCATTGTTAGACTTCCAGATTTAGAATTAGGTAACATTGAGTGGGTATGGGCGAAAATTAAACTGAAAGATATGCTCTTAATAGTATGTTGCACGTACATTCCTCCAAACTCAGACGCAGAGGTGCAGAAAGTATACTGGCTGTCACAAACTCAATGCGACATATGCCTCCTCTGTCACACAAAGCTGGAAATGATAATTTTATACTTGAATACTATTTCCAATATGCTGAATGTCATCTACCTGTCTCTTACTTTATGCAACTGACAAGGTTCAAGCACCAAGCCATTACCGCATGAAAGTATTAAACTGTGTTTTCATTTTTAGATCATGTTTATGTTTTGGAAGGAAAATTTCCAATTATGGATCATTGTTTTCAGTGCTGGGATCATAACTATTATTGGCAACTCTGACTGCAGTTTCCCCTCAATGACATGCATTTCCCTTTTTGAAGAATTTTCCATTTTTTGGAAGGAGTGTTTCCAATTATGGTACATTTCCCCATGATTAAATGTGGCAATTATCATGAAAATTATTATTGGAAACTAATCTATAAATGGGAGCGTACACCTACACACAATTGGGAACCCTGATCACAGCTTCCCCCCCACCCCCCACTGAACTTCCATCTCACATATCAACAAAAGGGACAAAAATGTCAATGTCAACATAGGACTTGGATCTACCTAAAATGTGTTGGTAAAGTGGACCTTAGGTAGCATTTTTATAGCCAGATCAAATGCTTAAAATTTCCCCCAACACCTGATTATCACCTGCCTGGTCGTTCCTTCTTGCAGTAAAAACTCTGAGGCAACTACCCTGCATAGATGTAAAATTATGTCTATTGGCCTAATAGGTACAGAGGTATTGGAAATCTCATACCAAAGAAAGATCCAGTGTATAAGTCAAAATCCTGCTTTAACTCCAGGCAGTTCAGGTCCTGTGTGTTGCTTACTACCACTGGTAGTAAGCAACACACCCCCAACCAGCGTTTTTCAAAGTCTCTTTCTTTCTGAGATTTTCTGTGATTTTCTGAGATGAGAAGGGGGGTCTACTAGGCCCCCCTCTAGTGCACGTTAGTGCCAGGCCCCTCTCCAGTGTGTGTTTTAACACTTTGTGGAGGACTGCATTGGCACACATTTGCTATCTGTACAATATTGACATGATAATTTGATCATGAAACCTCACCTGAATTACTGTTGTTGCCAGTCTGCTGCTGGCGCCAACTCTCCCAACTTCCTCCAGCTCCAAATCTACCTAACCAATCTTGATCTAGGGCACAAATTGAAATAAGGTAAGGCACAAGCAAGCTAAGGAATGAAAAACCAAGTTTGATGTGTGAAAGTGCATCAGAATCAAAGTAGCCTACATTCATCTTAGATTAGCCATGGGCAGCACTATTTATTCCAGCTAGTTTTAGCCTGCACTTATCTCAGATATACCTAATAAATATGCCCTCAACAGAAGTAGCTTCCCAATTGTTCAAATTTTTTTGGCAGGCTCTACATCACACAAACATTGCGAACTTGTGTTGTCGCTGTTGCGTAGTTTAGGTAGAATTGCTGCCCAGCTATGTTTATTTCTTTCTCTCATTTAGTACTTTTCCTAGTAGCTTTTAGGCGTACTTGATACTAAATTCAAAGAAATAGGGACCGCTAAATCGAAGATATTCAAACTTTAAATATTATTTAACCTGACAAAATGGACAGAAAAGTACTTGATAACGTATCTGCGTTATCTTTAATGCCTTAAATATGCCCACAATCATGTATTTCTCGAAAAAATTTACTGTCACATTTCGGGCATCTAGGCGGCAACTTTCTGGCAACTACTAACGATCGGCGCCATTGGGCTGCATGTTAAAATCTGGCAACTGTGACAGCGGTTTCCGGGTTTTCTGCAGCGGGGGTCTCTCGTTTTAGTAGAAATTGAACACAGTACCAATATTGTATCACTGATGGTACGCTGTGCAATTGAAGGACAGAGTTGCTAAATTAGAATATTCGCTACACGCTTCATTCTGTATTTCGAAAATGTGTGGTTTGATTTTGAACCATACTGTCACGATCGCTATTTTGTCACACTTATGCACCTCAACTATCATAAATGTGTCACAAACTCCAGTAGCCGAGTTGGCAAGTTTCTGCACCTCTGCTCAGACGCTCAAGCCCAAGAGCTATTTCTTGAATACTTAGCGGAAAGTGTAAATCAAGCAAAAGGATACAACCCAACATGCATAATATTAATGGGGGATCTAAATGCTGGTAACATGTATTTTAAAAACAAAAATGTACCTCATTCTCCACTGACACATTTTGAACGGAAATTAGAGGCAACAGCTGACTCTCTAGGACTATCTCAAGTAATTGAAGAGCCCACCAGAGTACAGGGAGAAACTCAAAATTTACGCGATTTGTGTTATGTTGACAACAAGCAAATAATATCCAATGGTGGTGTCCTGTCATCTTTTTCTGCGCTTGATCATTTACCGGTCTATGTTTCAATTAAACAGAGAATTGCTGCCCCGCAGATACAGTATAAAACAACGTGGGATTATAGTAAGCTTGATGCACAACGACTGACCAACATTCTCACGACAGACTGGCAGGACATACTAGACAAAGACATGAACACTGCAGTGAACTTGTTCACAAACACCCTAAAAAACGCGGCAGCAGAAACAATTCCCTTAAAAACTATTACTTTCAAATCAAAAGACAAACCATGGATGACTAAGTCCCTTAAATCTGCGATGAGAAAACGAGACCGACTATTTAAACAAGCAAAAACTATGCAGGCCCAGCATAAAGATCAAAATCATCCAGAGACAAAAATTGCCTGGCAAAGGTGGCGGTCGCAGAGAAACAAGGTCACAAACGACACACGCCAAATTAAAAACCACTATATCCTTTTGAAAACAAACCAACTCATTCAGTATAAAAGCAACCCTCACAAGTATCATTCTATCTTGCGAGAACTGACTGGCCGTAAAACTAAAAGTGAAATCCCCCTTTAGTGAGAGAAGATGGAACATTGATCAACGACGATGACCAGAAGGCCAACATGTTAAACAATTATTTTGCTTCCCAATCAACACTAGACATAGAAGAGCCCGAGACAATTATTACTGAGCCACCAGACTCCCCTGTCCCAGAAATTGCTCCCCTGGTGGTCACCGAACGCGAAGTACTACATGAATTAAATAAGTTACAGCCCCATAAATCAACCGGTCCCGACGAGATCCCAACTAAACTATTAAACCTTACCGCAATCCTCATAGCTGAC
This sequence comes from Lepas anatifera, assembly GCA_034440635.1. Lineage (NCBI taxonomy): Eukaryota > Metazoa > Arthropoda > Thecostraca > Lepadidae > Lepas > Lepas anatifera. Next base: position 871,902 of record JAOTON010001627.1, on the reverse strand, counting down.
CCACTTACGAAGCTTTTCAACAAATCTCTTCAACTCGGTATTTTCCCGTCAGCATGGAAACTCGCCAATGTAAAACCTATTTTCAAAAATAAGGGGTCCCCATCCGACATTTCTTGCTATAGATCGATCAGCCTTCTATGCTGCCTATCTAAAGTTTTTGAAAAAGTTGTCTTCCGAAAAATATACAAACACTTGTCAGAAAATAGCCTCCTTACTGACAGACAAAGTGGATACCGTCCAGGACACAGTACGCACATGCAAGTATTTTATTTGACACACAAACTAAACGAGTCATTAGATGAGGGACGAGACTTCACTGCAGTGTACCTTGACATCTCGCGCTACTTCGACAAAATTTGGCACAGAGGACTTTTAGAAAAATGCAAACGTGAATTCGGACTGACTGCGGCTTTAGACTGGCTCACATCTTATCTCACGGACAGAAGACAACGTGTTAGCTTGCAAAATTCCACTTCGTCTACACTCTCACTAAATGCAGGCTGTCCTCAGGGATCTGTTCTTGGCCCCCTCCTCGCCCTCCTCTACTTAAACTCCCTGACAAAACAAACGACCCACGACATACTTTGCTTCGCCGACGACACATCCTTGTATGCGGCTCATTCTACCGAAACATTCATCGCCACCCAAACCACACTTCAGGCAGACCTAGACAAAATATATAGTTACGGAAATAAATGGTTTATTACTTTTAATGCACTAAAGACAGTTCAGCAAACATTTTCTTTAAAAAACAAACCACAAGTCCCAAAACTCACCTTTGGTGGTGAACCAGTACCAGTGGTGGAAAAACACAAACACCTAGGAATTACTCTTTCTCATGATTTAAAATTCAAAGAACATATAAATCAAATTATCAAAAAAGTAAATATAACATTAAGCCCAGTCTACCCTCTGGCAAAGTTTCTCCCAAGAACAATCTTAAATCAAATCTATACGACTTATGTAAGGCCCCACTTTGACTACTGCGACATTATTTATGACGGACACATCACAGCAAACGACAAACTTAGACTCGAACGACTACAGAATAGAGCCGCCAGACTAGTGACAGGGACTCTCCTACGAACACCAACGGATAAATTGACAAAAGACCTTGGATGGAGCTCACTTGAAACACGAAGGAAAATCAACAAAATTGTATTTTTTCATAATCTTCTAAATAGCCTCTCCGTACCTCAATTTATACGCAACGTCGTTCCCGAAACAAGAGAAAATCATATGCCCAGAGCCTTAAGACATCCAGAAAGAATAAGAGTACCGCGGCACAGAACACTCGGCTTTAAAAAATCCTTTCTTCCGAACGCTATCGAACAATGGAACCTATTACCCCAAAATATACGAGATATTGCCTCTAAGAAGAAATTCAAAAACAAAATCAGACATATTTTAGGAACACCTCCTCCTCCTCTCTATTACTCTCTGGGCCAAAAGAAAGAAAACTATATTTTGACTAGATTGAGGGTAGGAATGAGCAAATTAAACGCACACCAGTTTCAAATACAAGCAACCGATACTCCCCACTGCGCTTGCGGCCATACAAAAGAGGATACACCCCACTACTTGCTTAACTGTCAACTATTTAACCACGCGAGAATGGCTATGTTTCAAGAAATAGATTCTGTAACCGGTATGAACATGAGCAACATAGATAAACAATCAAAACTAAACATCATTCTTCATGGTTCTTTATTAGATAAGTCAAACTCTAGCAAAGTAACCCCAATCATATTCAAATATATTCATAAAACAAAACGCTTCGATTAACTGCTTCTGACCAGCCCGGGCCGGGCAGAGGTGGCGCTGCGTGGTCGGCACTCGGCGGCTTATGTACTTTGAGTGGCGGCACTGGGTGGTTCCCTCCGTGGTGGTGCGGCATGTCAGGAACCAAACCGTGCGAGCGGCGCCTTGTTTAAGCATTCGTGCTTTTGCGCCAATCGCGTACCATGTCTTATGTGTTTAAGTGTCAAATATGAAAATACACGTCTGTCTGTCTGTCTGTCTGTCTGTCTGTCAAGTGACCTGACCTCAAAAAAGTTTAAGATAGCACAAGTCGGAGCAGGGTGAACTTATCCGATTGAAACTCATAGCACATAATGGGCCTACCGAGTTCTCTAAAATATGTTCCGGTATTTTTGATAGCGTTGACCTAAGGTCAGGTACGAGGCATGACCTCTCCATTGGAAATACATGGGAAAATGGTTTTTACTGTATAACTCAGTAACGGAGGATGATAGAGTTATTTTAGCTTCATTAGACTCGCCTTGGCTTTGCGGTTGTAATGATATACATCTTATATAATTTGACCCTGACCTGATTTCAGGTCAGGTCAAATCCTTGATTTGAACTAGCAAGGTCAAATTATATATCATTCGATTCGGCTTGCTGCGAGGATTCATACAGTTTAAGTTGTTTTGCTCTCTCTTTATTTGTTCAGATGTCATGGCCGAAAAACTTAATTTACATGTTATCCCTATGACGGGCAAGTTTTGACCTCTGGTGACCTCAAATGTGGCCTGACAAAAAATGGTACAAATATTTTCGATAGAGAAGTTGATGGGCAGCCCAACGCCGTTTACCGTTTTTCGCTACCTACCGTGGTTCTCGAGATCTTAGAGGGGCGGGTACCCGCCTCCCCTCGTCAAAGCAAAGGTGGCTCAGACCCCCGTCAATGCACGTGCTAAGCTGTGCATATACTTCAAAGCACAACTGAAAAATGCGAGAGTAGGTTTGATAATGCCAGGATATAGATCAGACCCAGTGCTCGGTGCTGGCACGCCTCAGAGGAGCCACTTAGCCGGAATTGGTGAGCGGGAGCGGCTCCGGGGTTCACCCGGTCGTTTGGCCGGAGCGGGTGGTGTGAGCCGCCGTCTCTGGCCCCACTGTGGCCGCTGACGACAGCTCTCTCCACAAACAGCGCTCTCTGCCGGCGGCTAGACGCGCCGCCAATCCGCTAATGGTCCGGCGGCCCTCTAATCTGTGCTAATGCATAATGCTCTTGTTTTTTGCTTGTGTGGGGTACTATATACAATATGTAGGTCATTGAGCTAACATGCTCACAATATGTAACTGTATGTATATGCTCAGATGTACCGGTAACTCATGGAAAACCGACATAAGTTTACCTGTGTAGTGCTTGCTCTCTTTTCTTGCGTTAAGTCGAACGTTTCACGTGATGTGAGGATAGCGGCTAAACATTTTGTATCAAGGGCAAGGTCAATGAACCCTATATAAGTAAGTTTTTCGGAGTATGCTTGTTAGCTCTCTCTCTCTCTCTTCTCTCTCTCTCTCTCTCTCTCTCTCTCTCTCTCTCTCTCTCTCTCTCTCTCTCTCTCTCTCTGACCATTGCTCTTGAGACTCCGGTATCAGAGCAATAGCACATGAAAAGGCACGATAAGACTGAAATAAGGTGAAATGGTCTGCCAAAGTCATCCCCTTGTCCCCAAAAGCTGTTAGAGCGCCCGTTATATTGTAGATTATTGGGAGTATGCCAAATTGTTGCGGCATGGTGAATTGAATGACCTTTACCTCATACTTTCAGTGGAGGCTGTGTAGGACCCTCTCTCTATGACATAAGTCTGGTTTCATTGTATTTTTGGCTTTTTCTAAATAATCACGGCCTTTTCCAATAGATCTCCGACACAGGCCAGGTTTGACATTTACGACTTCTTTTGGCTTTGAAGGCATTTATATAGGTCAATAAAACTAGGCTGCAATGTAGAACAACATGACCCCAACACAGCCACACAGCCTAAAATGGACATTTTTCGAAATTTTGATTTCTGAGACCTCAGGGGAGGCACTTTGGGATCCCCATCCACTGCACATTGACACCAGACCTCTCTTCACTGCGCGCGAGAATCACGCGTGTCCTGGCACTCCATACCTTATCACAGCTATATTCTGGCACACTCTAGTGTGCAGGATGTATACTGATCGGCCTTTTTACAAGACTCTTGAAGCTGCTCCATCTTTACCAGCTTTGGAAGTCACCCTACTCTTCATGGAGATAAAAATTCCTTCTTTGATTCGCTTTATAGAAGCATCACAATACCAACTGAGTTTTCAGCCCGCGTTTTCAATAGAACTGTTGAGCAGACATCGGGTTTTTGAGAGCGCTGTCAAATGGGGGGCGCCAGAGCGTGAAGCAGAGTCTTTGAAGCCGTGAAATGAGACTGAACACAGCTCCTTTTAAACTCGGGCAATGTGATTTCGCTTTCGTTGAGTAAAAACACGTTCCCTGCTTCCATTTGGCGTAGGCTATAGAGAGATTGTCCATTTTCTGACAAAAACAAGGCAGTGGTTGTGAGAACTGTGAGAGTCAGTGGTATGTGTAGATATATGCTAACTTGTACCAGTGTTTTCGCTACTCTCTTTTGATATAGGCATAGTTTTTCCCACATACTGACATTTAGCCACTTCAGAGGTGTTACCACGGATATTTCTACTAAAGGCAAGGGTGGCCCCGATCTGGCAAATCTTAGGGATGAGGGGAGGGAGACGGGTGTTTGAAATGCAAGGCTCGATCTTAATTGTTGTCTTCGATAGTGCTTTCGAGGAAGTTTTCCAGAATTAGGCTATTTGGTACACTTACGTAAGTCCAAGCTGGTGAGAGAAAGAAGCGTAAGAAACCTTCCCCGAGTCTGGATATTTTGGCAGGAATATTCCCCTGGTTCACCAGTTTTGTGAAGGAAGCCGTCCACCTGTTCCCCACTATCGATGCCCATGCATTTAGCCCCGATAGCACTAAAGCATGGGGATTCAAGTTTCTGTCACTGAACTGCTTCTTATCCCTGAACAAAGAACATCCTCTTGGTGTAACACAGATGTCAAGCAGTGCTTTTGCGTAGCATCTCAACATTTTACTACAGCATTGGATCATTCCAGATAGTACCATTATACCACTTCAGAGGTAGCTATGTGCGGAGTTCTCTCAGAAAAAGTCAAACTCTCGGATGTCCTGGCTCTGATCATGCCCCACTGCCGTGATAAGCATGGTGAGAGGATCTGTCTGACGTGTTGCAGCAGCAGCAGCAGCAGCAGCAGCAGCGTCTGGCTGCAGCGGCTGCCCTTGACAGGAGGGCTCGCACAGTGCCGGGCCGACCGGTCTGTGCCACTGACCTGCGCTGGACACCACCGCACACACACCACGGTAGGTTCCTCTGATAGAGAGCATATGTTCCGCCAGTCACGGCGCTGCTCAGATTCCCTCTCCGTCAGCTTGTGTCGGAACCGCTGCACGTCATGTTTGAGTGGCCTGTGTGTAAGACCGACACCGGTATACATCGCCCTCGCCTTGAAGACGCTTCGTGTGATCAAGTTAAATATCAGCCGGGCCTCCTGAGCCCCTTGTCGCTTCATGAGATATTGTTATGCCGTTGCTATGCCCGTTATGCCTTTCCCTGTTCCTCCGGATCAGGGATAGGCAGAATTAACACGCGCTGAGGACCGTAGGGACGTATCCCCTTAAAGTTATTTTTAGGTAGACAAAAAGCAGGGGCGCGCAGCGGGCTGTGCCTACTTATCATACCTGTTACGTGGTTTTTTCCAACGCTTGACAGTATCTTAGGCCCAGGTCGTATCAGGTCAGGCCACCAGTTAACGTCCAATGGCTCAACCTCTTAGGCTAGGGTCATGACCTCTTCATCGGAAATGCATTTGGAAACGGGTTTGAATTAGCAAATTTCCCAGAAATTGATGGTAGACCGTTGACCTATGAAGTTTAACGTTAACTCAAAATTTCAGAAATGCTGTACCGGATTTTCCCTCCGCGACTAAAGTCCGATTTCAGTGCATTCTTGGTTCCACAAAAACTCACAAAAATAACGGCATATCCTAAAAGGCCCAGGCACCGCTCGTATTTCAATTATATGACCTGTTTTGATCTTGAATGGTTTGACCTGGTCAATAAAACTTGCCTATAATGTAGGCCAATATAGCCCTAAAAGACCCAAACGAACGTTTCCCCAGCTCCCTTGGCTTTTTAGATATCAGGGCGGCACTTTAGGATCCTCTCTAGTCCTTGCAGACGCCCAATGCTCATGCAGTGCAAGTGCTACTCCTGTCATGCTTTGTATACCGACAAACCATGTTGCATCATAATTTTTAGTAACGCCACGCAAAACCAATGGTGTAGCGTAGGGTTGACCATCTCAAGGTGCGATGTGTGTTAGATGTCTAATCCGTGTCAATTGGGATTCCAGCCCTCTCTTCGAATATGCGCATACTATTTTTCCTCGGGAAGCCCCTCCGGCATCTGTCTTCAGTGTTTTTGTCGATTGAAATATCCGACGAACCTACCTCTCAGCGCGGAGGCTCAGGATTGCCTATCAGCTCAAGACTGAGCTGCCATCTATTTTACGAATTATGTTATCATCATGTTCAAGTTAAATCCTTATGAGTCTGTCAGTCCTAACTTGAAATGAGGCCGTAAATCGGCTTAGAATACATTTGATGCGAACGAACTTGGAAAAGTATGGTACCGTAATATGCTCCTCAGATCTCCCATCTCAATTTCATTTGCCTGCGTTGATGTTCATACTTAATTGGAAACGCTGCAGGACTCATATATAATCACTTCTCAGAAAGCCCTTCAGAGGTAGAGTATCATACAGCAGTTCGTGAAAATTACTTCAAACTCAATTCAATTCAATTCAGATATATTCAAACAAGGTCCACTCAAGAGGGCTTTTCACTTGTCCACGTCGACATGATAAAACAATAAAAGATGACGTAAAAGACATAAAATCAACACCTATGCACTCGCACATCACGCAGCACCAAAACACACATCACATCAGCCCAACCATGCTGGAGATTTTATAAAATTCCTAAGACTGGTCTTAAAATGCGGATCACCCGGCAGAAGCCCACTCTGGTTTAATACTGCCACCCCACGATAGGACAGTGGCCGGTGACCAGACTCGGAGCGTATCAAAGGGAGGGTCCACAATGCGGCACCGCGAGTGTCATGTTGGTGCAATTGGCTGGCCCTCCTGCCAAAAGTCTGCCACACATATTCCGGGAGTCCAGTAACTAGAATCCGTTCAACGGCACGCACAGTCGAGAAACAAGCCAGCTGCTTGGCAGTAAGCCAGCCAAGTTCCGAAAGATGATTGAAAGATGATTCAAGGATTATGAACACGCGCATTGACGGGGGTCTGAGCCACCTTCGCTTTGACGGGGGGGGCGGGTACCCGCCTCCCTAAGATCTCGAGAACCACGGTAGGTAGCAAAAAACGGTACACGGCGCTGGGTAGCGCATCCACTTCTCCATCGAAAATATTTGAACGATTTTTTCGTCACGTCACATTTAAGGTCACGAGAGGTCAAAACATGCCGTCATAGGCATAATCTTTAACCCACCGGGGGTCCGCGCCACCTTCGCCCAACCGGGGGCCATCGATGGCCCCCTCTAACTCCGAAAATATGAGCGTTAGCGCAAATCTGCAAAGTGCAATAGAAAGCTCGCGTGCATTCAGTAAGAAATTACTTACATGTTTTAGTGCTCAGGTCAATGGTTTGACCTCCAGAGGTCAAATTAGGTCCAGATCGGCTATTTTCACTCAAATATGCAATGCTTAACAAACTGGGCATAACTCTTATGCCATTAGAGTTATTGAGGTCTGGTAAAGTACATTTGATAGCAAATTGCCAGTACTTTTTCCGCTATGTGGAATGTAAAGGCCTCCCGCCAGTGGTTTGACCTCCAGAGGTCACCTCGTGACCTAATATGACCTGAGGCCACGAAAGGTCAAAAGTAACCTGCCGTATATCAAATGAAAGCCAGTGACAAGACAAGCACGATGGTGTTTGTTTCACCGCTCTAGCTTAATTAGATCAAAAGTTATTGTCAAAATACTGTTTTTGACCTCTGGTGACCTTGGATGACCTTGGAAAAGTAAAAGGAAAGGGCAAATATGACCCCTGAGATCCGTGAAAGGGTGTCTAAAAACGCTGTTCTGAGCAGTCTGAGTATTTGCAATCATTTTTGTGGCTTTTATATCATGAAACAGCTTTTCCCCATGCTTTTCCAATGGGAGATGTCGCCTCGTGAACTAACCTCAGGCACGAAATCGAAAAATCCCGGATATACACGTTGTAGACCCTGAGGAGTCATGAAGTGTAGGTAGTTTCAAATCGATCGACTTTGAAATGTAGCTCTTACAGAGCCTAAAGTTGAAGTGAGGTGACCTTTGTTGACCTCCTCTGGTGACCTGACCTTGGGTGACCCGGGGTAAAAATTTCAGGGATGATGGAAAAATGATGCAGTGAGTGGTAGAGCTCTCAACCGCGGTGCTGCGCCTCGTCGTTTTCTGCTATCCCGGAAAAACCTTAGGGGCATCGATGGCCCCGGTGGGGCGAGGGTTAAATTAAGGTTTTCGGCCATTACATCTGAAAAAGTAAAGATAGAGCAAAATGACGTGAGCTATATGAATCCTCGCAAAAAGCCGAATCCAATGATATATAATTTGACCTTGCTAGGTCAAACCAAGGATTTGACCTGACCTGAGGTCAGGTCAAGATCAAATTATATAAAATGCATATCATTAGAACCGCAATGACAAGGCACGCTCTATCACCATCCGTTACTGAGTTATTCAGTCAAAACCATTTTTCCCATGTATTTCCAATAGAGAGGTCATGCCTTGTACCTGCCCTTAGGTCATCGATATAAAAAATACCGGAACATATTTCAGAGGACTCGGTGGGCTTATTACGTGATATGAGTTTCAATCGGATAAGTTCACCCTGTTCCGACTTATGCAATCTTAAACTTTTTTTGAGGTCAGGTCACTTGAACTGTGCTGGTGACCTGACCTGAGATTACCTAACCTTAAAATTTTCACAGAAGTTGTAAAAATGATGGGAAAAAAGGTATGCCAAGTACGGCGGCGCTACGCTCCGCCGTTTTTCTGCTATCTCTGAAAAACTCGAGGGGGCGGGTACCCGCCCCCGTCAATGCGCGTGTTAATCCAACCCGCGCGCCACCGGGGGTCCGGCGCCACCTTCGCCCCACCGGGGGCCATCGATGGCCCCCCCTCTAACTCCGAAAATATGGGCGTTAGCGCAAATCTGCAAAGTGCAATAGAAAGCTCGCGTGAATTCAGTAAGAAATTACTTCGCATGTTTTAGTGCTCAGGTCAATGGTTTGACCTCCAGAGGTCAAATTAGGTCAAGATCGGCTATTTTCACTCAAATATGCAATGATTAAGCAGACTGGGCATAACTCTTATGTCATTAGAGCTATTGAGACCTGGTAAAGTACATTTGATAGCAAATTGCCAGTACTTTTTCCGCTATGTGGAACGTAAAGACCTCCCGCCAGTGGTTTGACCGCCAGAGGTCACCTCGTGACCTAATATGACCTGAGGTCACGAAAGGTCAAAAAGTAACCTTGCCGTATATCAAATGAAAGCCAGTGACAAGACAAACACGATGGTGTTTGTTTCACCGCTCTAGCTCAATTAGGTCAAAAGTTCTTGTCAAAATACTGTTTTTGACCTCTGGTGACCTTGGATGACCTTGGAAAAGTCAAAGGGCAAATATGACCCCTGGAATCCGTGAAAGGGTGTCAAAAAACGTTGTTCTGAGCAGTCTGAATATTTGCAATCATTTTTGTGGCTTTTATATCATGAAATAGCTTTTCCCCATGCTTTTCCAATGGGAGAGGTAGCCTCGTGACCTGACCTCAGGGCACGAAATCAAAAATCCCGGATATACACCTTGTAGACCCTGGAGGGGTCATGAAGTGTAGGAAGTTTCAAATCGATCGACTTTGAAATGTAGCTCTTACAAAGCTCTAAAGGTGAAGTGAGGTGACCTTGGTTGACCTCGTCTGGTGACCTGACCTTGGGTGGCCCGGGGTAAAAAATTTCAGGGATGATGGGAAAATGATGCAGTGAGAGGTAGAGCCCTCAACCGCGGTGCTGCGCCTCGTCGTTTTTCTGCTATCCCGGAAAAACCTTAGGGGGGGCTATCGATGCCCCCCCGGTGGGGCGAGGGTTAATCAAACACCATAAGCACCAGCAATCACTGCACACAAATCAGGCCAAAAATGATGAAAACTTAGACACTTCTAGGGACGCTACTCAACCTTAAACCACGAGACAAAAACTAAAATGAATTCAGTCAGAAAGGTTTTTCTGAGGCCAATGTGTGGCTATTCTACGTATAACATAGACTGACATGGTCATAAAAAGCAAAGGGAGAGAGCTGCATTGGGCCTAACCTAGCTCTGAGGACGTCCCTAAGGTGTTGAGAAAAGGACACATTTTGTCCCCTACCTTTAAGTGAAGTCAAACCACACAAAAGTTTCAAAATTTACTTTTGAGGAACAAATTCTTTGGTAAATTGCATTCAAGGACTGTTATCTGAGGGACGTTGTCACCTCTAAAAGGGAATGTGGCACCTTGGTCGAATCCAAGAATTTAGTGTAATTAGGGGAAGTTTTAGCCACAAATCATGGAAGCGTCCATGATTTCTCTGAAAAGTGTACAATAAGCTCAATATTTTGAATTGTAAAATGCTCCTCTAGGGAAAGAAATAAACATCCGCCTGTGGATGATGTCTTGATCTGGCAACGACTACCATATTCAATAGGCTTCAAGGGCTTTGATTGGCTGATACTCACCGTGACGTCAGCATATGTCGTCACACCAAAAGCTGACAACAGTGGCCTGCTGCTAAGGGTACATGAGGGGTACGTCTCAGGAAGTTCTTAGCTTTTCTCTACGGAAATATTGAGTCTCAAGACAAATGATATATAGAGTACTGGGTTTTTCCGCATGCTTTACAACTTGCCTATCTCAGTTAAATCACGTTATAAAGGTGCCACATTCCCTTCAATTCACCTCCCTCATTTCTATGTTAAAGTTTTTTCTTCTGGGTGAACTTAGATATCTGTGTTTCGGGTAGGTATAAATCTGTAGTGCAGTTATAACGGCAATATAAAGGCACAGCACAGCAAGGCACAGCCAGGTATATACATGTGTCTGACTGTGCCGTGCGGTGCCGTGTCTTCTTAAATTACTGCGCTTGTGTTTTCGGTGCCTTTTGGGCTTCTCGACTGGATTTTGTGTAATTTGTTAAGGCTGGATCTGGCAGTAGTTGTTTTGGTTTGCCCTCTACTCGCTCTTTTCTTGTATTCTTTCTTTTGCATCCTTTGACAAAACTCCGTCTCTGTAGCCAAGTTGGTAGAGCAAGGGGCTTCGATCCCGCTCCCTAGTCCTGGATTCGTTTCCGATCTACCGCCGCCTCGGCTCGTTTCCCACCTACCATCGCTTGGGGTCGCTTTGCACCTACTGCCGCCTGGGCTCGTTTCCCACCTACCATCGCTTGGGGTCGTTTTGCACCTAGCGCCGCCTGTAGGTTTGATTGGGCCTTTACGATCTGGGAACCAGTGAAATGAAAAAAGATCGGAACGGCGCTGAAACCGCCCAAGGGTCGTATAATGATCACTCAGGTTTGAATCATATTCGTCTATATCTAACATCATAGTTGATCAAAACGGGTCAAATGTAGGCCGATTTAGGAGATCCCTCATAGTGTGACAAATATTAGTGCTATAACAAAGCCAAACGCATCATTTTGTTTGCTCTAGCCCAAAACAATCAAATCATATGCAAAATGACCTTGTAAGGCTGCAGAATTTGCCCTAAATTAAAGTTCAATTACGAATTTTTCAAGGCTATGCTGCATACCGATCATACGCTTAGAATATGTTCGTCACTATGATATAATATTCATTCCTGTATCTTGTATCATTCAAAGCATATAGGCACGAACGACTCCAGAAGGTGTGACCTTTTGTGACCTCTGGTGATATTGTTATTATCTACCTGATCCGAAATCGTCGACATTAAAGCAATGTGTCTTTAAGAACTTCCTAATATTGTTTAGAATAGCTAGATCCGAATAATTATCTAGCTTTGCCAGGAGCGGGGTTCTGGTTTTGTCAGCCGCCTTTTAGAAGAGCAGAGTCGCCTACACAGGCTTAGAAGTGACACCATAACACGATTACCTGACCTGACCTTCATCGACTTACGGTCATAAGTTGTCCAATTGGACACCTGACAGGTATGCAAGGCGCGTCTCTCACTTAGATAGGCTAGGAATAAATTATAAAGATGTTTGGTCCGATCGGCACCACTCGTGGTGAAGGGTAAAGGACCTTTTCCTGCACTAAACGCTCTTGGAAAAAGCTTGGGAGCGGCTCCACCGAGACATTTGAGCCCAAAAATATGTACCCAAAAGAAGTTAAAACTGGCAACTGACTCCCGAGATACTAACCCATATGGAACATTGATCACTGTGCTTTGTGGAGTTTTCTTTTAAATTCACCATCCCTGTGGAAATCACCCGTCCTCTCGCTCTAATTAAGGAGTCTAGTTCCCTGAGATATAATTCTTGGGACATTCTCTGAAACATAAATCCAGAAATTTGAAACCTGGCATTGTGTCTCCTAACTTAAAAATAATTAAAAAGACGAAGTATTGACACATTTTTTAAATTAATTTTACCGGATATATGTTTAATGCTGAATCATATGAGCTCATATATGTAGATGTACTGAATAGCTCATAGTTTCAGATAATTCAACAGAACGTAACCGTAAGAATTATGTAAAAAAACAAAACAAAGTCCAAGCCTTCGGACTTTAAGACTAAGTGCTGAGGTCATATGACGCCACCAAACCTAACCAGAAGGTCGGAAGGTATATTGGTTGTCAGGCAGTCCTTATTCAATATTCCCGCCCCGAATTTGAATCCGGGTCGTTGATATGGAAGTCAAAAACGTTTGCACTGTGCCACGGCATCCCCTCAAGGAGCGGCTTGAAAACGTATTTCAGAGTTTTCTGAAAAATTCCAGAGATTTTCTCACTGCAGCTCTAGCTGGATATGGCTAATCTATTTGAAGGTGGAAATGTCCACTATTTGAATAGTGACCAGAATTTCCACACGCGTGTGACAGGTTCCCGGACCGCTGTTGAAGTGTATGCTCCTGTGGAGACTGCAGGCAGCACGGCGATGCGCCACCGGCCCAGGTCAACTGGGTCGACTCGAGTGCCAGGCAAGGGCATCCGACACCAACTAGAGCCAGCTTACCGCCAGCTGCTGCCAGCAACCACCGAAGCTGCTCCTCAGATCCGGGTACCACGGCACCAATCTGGTGCTACCTACGGCCAACTGCTGCCAGCGACCACCGAAGCTGCTACTCAGATTGGAGTGCCACGGCACCAATCTGGTGCTACCTACGGCCAGCTGCTACCTGCAGCCGGCGAACCTTCTATCCAGATGGAAACCGACACCCCGGCATCCAGTTCTGAGCCCCCGCAAAGCCAGTGCTTACACTCCTCTGCTAAGGTGAGTATCGAAAGCGATCCCCAACCGCATGGCTTCTGACTGCAGCACAATTTGTCACGCAGACTACTGGTTGTCAATGCTCTTACAGATGGGGCCCTGGCCTCAAAACATTTGGCTGTGTTTGATTTTGTTTCGAAGCTGAGAAAAATGATTTGCTTATTTATATTAAATTTATTTTAACGTGTTGTCGTTGCTGCGGCTTACACATTGTCTTCTAATCAATTGCTTTTGTAATAGATAATGTTGAACTAGAGTGTTTTTACCTGGTTCCAATTAATGTACCAAAAATTTCCTAAGAAGTCAATGCATTTGTTGAGGGTTTTAGTGCAATGCTAATCATTGCATCACTCTAGTACAGTTTTCCCAAACATCGATTGAGCTTAATTTACACCTAGCCTAAACACGGCATACACCAGCGTATAAAACGAGCACTCGTAGCATTTAAGTATACAGGTATACTCTAAAATGTGTGATGTTTAGTGTCATATATACCCTAGCTTGTGATCTTATTCGAAATTGAATGCTCTGGTAATCAAAGAGCAATTCAAGCCCCTTCGAATGAAAATGAAAATACTTGAGCCATTTAGTTTGTCTTAATTCAACAATATTTTATAGTTACACACAAATTCCGAAGTTTCACACATTTGTAACTTTATTTTCCTCAAATTTGGCCTGAAAAATTGGCTGGAGTAGCCTCAGTTACATCGGGACCAGCTTTCGATTGTATTTTCCAGCCTCTCCAGCCCTCTTTGTTTTCTAGCTGAAGGGATCTTATTTACCATCATCATGGCGAGGGTGACTTATTCCTGCCATCACCGGCGGAGGGAAATTTTCTGAAAATCATGCGAAATCTCTTGGAGAGATAAATCGACGCGCTGCAAACCATTTTGAGGTCAAGTTCATGTTGAGAACGAGTCATTCGATGCCATTAAATCTCAATCTTCTCAGATATATTTGAGTCCATAATTTTTGCATTAATTTAGATCATGCTAATTTTGCTATCAACCTGACCACCATAACCCAGTGACATGCAGCGTGACTTTAAACAATCATGTCTGACCTTGACCTGCGGTCAAGGCCACCATGTAATCTGATCAAGCACCCTGGTGGTGATGGGAACAAAAAATGTTATCCGTTCGATTGAACAAGTTTGGAGATATTCTCAATTTCCCTGTTTCTGGTCGGCATGTCTGGTCCCAGCCTAATGGCTCTTAACGATTGAGAGTGTAGGATAGAACGTTTAGTCTGTATGGAGTGGGCCGAATTGAAGTTAAGTAAATGGGTGATGTCATCTCTTTGATGTATAGCTCGGTTGTGCATTTGCCCGAGGTGTGCACCGTAAGAAGAGTATCTAAGAAAGGAATTTGATTGTTTTCAGTGTTGTCAGTCCTTTCTATACTGAATTTTATGGACGGATAAAACTAATTTATGAGCCTAAAGTATTCAACTAGGGTTTCAAATTCGTGTGTCCACAATCCAAATGCGTCATCAATGTACTGCAAATATTACATGGGCTGGAGTAAGTCTGGAGCGTGTAAGTTGACTGTTTTTAGAATTAGCGATACGTTCAACTTTTTTATGTCCCATCTCAGAACGATAGAGCCTCCTTGAAATGTCGCTTCCACCCTCCCCCCCGCCTCAGGATGCATGAATTGGCGCCTCCAGGATGCTATTCGGTGACCATAGGCCACTCTGGCCCAAACTGCACCCAAATGAGACATTGTCTCGACCCAAATGGTGCCCGATCTGACCAAATGTCCCCCTCCCATCGGAAACACTGCTTTTCCTCATGACTCAAGCGTTTTTAGATCAGTATCACTCATGATTTTACTGATCTTCCGACTATGAGGGGTTGGGGTGAAGATTTTTTAGTTTTTTTCTGCGTGCAACGGCTGCTGTTCATCATTAGAATCCAAGCAGTGTGGGACTTAGTCCCCCCACCACCCTCCTGACCCCTGGTCTTACGCCTAGTGAATTACAAACGCAAGCAAGGTCCACAGCCGTCACTCAGCCGTCTTTCAGACATCGTTCGGTTTTTAGTAGGCTCTAGAGCATTTGTGTCCGCCACGGCTCCGTCCAAATGGCCCGCCTCGCTTTTGCCAGCCAGCCCATCTAACGAGGTTATGTGAGGCTATATGATTAGCTGACGTAACCCGACGGCTGGAGTCCTTCATTTAGTGCCTGTACGGCCTGCGCCGTCCCGGATTCTCTCATACAGACTCTCTCGGCGCGCTGGAAGCTCACTGGCAGGTTTGAATGGTTCAATCATGACCTGCATACCAGTTCTGAATGAGCCTGGAGAGCTAGGATCCCAAAGGCTTCTCGAATTACCCGTGTATTGAATTTTGTCTGTAGTGCAGCAGTTTGTCTCTACCATCACGCGCCGTGATGGGGAAAGATCAGCTGGTAGGGCCTGCCTCTCTCAGGCAACAGCTACGTAGTCTCAGTAACAGTGTATGAAGGATTAGTTCAATGAGTATTCATTGCAGATAGCATTCCTCTTCCGCTAGGCTAGTTTGGTATCAACCGTAGCGGCATCGTCACCGGTCAGAGCTGCTTCCTTGAAACCCTCTCCACCGGTGTGGAATTAATGGCAACCTTTAACAACAATTTTGGGATAGCAGAAAAACGAGGCGCAGCACGCGGTTGAGGCTACCTCTCGCATCATTTCCATCATCCGAAATTTTTCGGGTCACCAAGGTCAGGTCACAGACGAGGTCAACAAGGTCACCTC
Organism: Lepas anatifera; assembly: GCA_034440635.1. Classification (NCBI taxonomy): domain Eukaryota; kingdom Metazoa; phylum Arthropoda; class Thecostraca; family Lepadidae; genus Lepas; species Lepas anatifera. The sequence goes on along the minus strand of JAOTON010001627.1, from coordinate 855,786 downwards.
ATTACCTTAGAGTCTGTAAGAGCTAATTCAAAGTCGATCGATTGAAACTTCACACTCAGACCCCTTTAGGGTCTAAAGGTGTTATGGGTTTTCGATTTCGTGCCGAGGTCAGGTCACGAGGCGACCTTATTGGAAAAGCATGGGAAAAGCTATTTCATGATATAAAAGCCACAAAATGATTGCAAATACTCAACTCTCAACAACGTTTTACACTTTCACGGATCCCAGGGTCATATTTGCCCTTACTTTCCAAGGTCATCAAGGTCACCAGAGGTCAAAAACAGTATTTTGACAATAACTTTACCTAATGACTAGAGCGTGAAACAAAACCATCGTGTTTGTCTGTCACTGCTTTCATTGATATACGGCAAGTCACTTTACCTTGTGACCTAGGTCATATTAGGTCACGAGGTGACCTCGTCAAACACGGCGGGAGGTCTTTACGTTCCACATACGGAAAAAGTACTGGCAATTTCTATCAAATGTACTTTACCAGGTCTCAATAGCTCTAATGACATAAGAGTTATGCCCAGTTTGCTTAATCATTCATATTTGAGTGAAAATAGCCGATCTACTAATTGACCTTGGAGGTAAACCTGACCGAGCACTAAAACATGCGAAGTAATTCTACTAATTACGCGAGCTTTTATTGCACTTAGTTTGCGCTAACGCCCATATTTGGAGTAGAGGGGGTATCGATGGCCCCCGGTGGGCGAAGGTGGCCCGGACCCGGTGGGGCGCGGGTTAAATGAATCTAGGTCTCACGGCGTCACGAAATTAATTCTGCTGAGAGGAGTGTTAGAGTTCAGATTTCATCTATTCAGCCAACACTCTGGGCCTTCAACATGTGACCTGTAGCTTGTGAGACAGATGCCTTATTCACCGATTTGTGCATCACTTCATTGTACAATTTCTCATTATCTCCCGGATCATATCTCGGAGACAGTCGGTTTCTCTACAATGCACTTCGTGAAATATCACAATCAATTTGTGTTTATTACATTTTACTATGTTTGGTCCATCCTCCAAACATGGTCAACCTTAGTGGCATGGAGTGAAAAAAGTGAAACCGACTGCCATCAAACACTGTAAAACACCATCATGTCTCTTTTTACGTTTTCTCCCCTTCAAATTATCTGACCTCCTCACGTCTGCCCACCTATCGATTGCCGGATACCCTTATAGCTCCACCGCTCTGTAAAAGTAGTGAGCACTTGTCCAGAAAGAATGGCTCCCCAATGGATGAAACATCCCATATCTGCCTGGGACTACACATTGTCATGCATGTGAGGCCATCACTCCACGAGAACATTGGGTTTCCTGTCGTGTGATGGCCTGGACGTGCAGTAAATTCGGCTGCAGGCCATTTCATCTGAGCGGACCGCGCTCAGAGCCAGATGTTCCCGGCTCCGGCACGCGGCGCTGCCCATTGCCAATTGTGGCTAGTCGTGGCCTCTGTCAGATTTGCCGGGCTTATGGCCAGCAGCCTGTCTGATTGGGCGCTCGTGAGACGATGGCTGCAATTGTGGTGAATGCTCTGCCAAATGGCGATTCTCAAGCAGCCAGAGGTGATGATACCCGTGATGTTCATTGTCTGAGATTCACCGATGGTGGAGGTGCCTATTGTCGAGTCGTTCAGTGCGATACAATATTGCAAAATGAAACGAGCTACATACCGGGTTTATTTTACTCATTAACCACATATAACTTTTGCATATTGCTCTCAGCGGTGAAAACTGCTGAAAACAACATATTAACTCAAATATTCATTCTTAGAATAGAAGTTATAGAAAATTCAGCCATACAATTTAAGGGTGAGAGAGAGATTTCTCAATCGCGAAGAAACCGATTCTAATAGAAATATGGCCTTCTCCTTGCATTATGTTGTCACAGTACCATTGGGCCGTTTTAGGTCCCAAATGCCAACTATTTTGCGAGTCTGGTTGGCTCACGATTACAGTATCATGTGCTAATCCTTGTGACCACCTCGGCAGGACGGGACGCAGCTGGACACCACAGACTCCGGCTCGGGCGCCGATCTCGGCACTGTGCCAGACCTAGAGCCGAGCGGTGGGTCGGAGTGCGGGGACTGTTTTAGAGGAGAGGATGCAGCGTCACACATCCGCTGGCTTCACCATCCACAGGCGTTATCTTCAGGCCGGAGGGCGGCGTCGCCCCCGGACAGAGTCCCAACGCCAGCGGTAGAGGACGGCGCGCGGTCTGGAAGTGCGCCCCGCGCGGCGGCGGCCGGCTGGAGGCGGTGACGGCCCCCGGCGGCATCAGCCGAACCGGGCCGGCTAACTCCCAAGGTCCGCTGCCAAATCCCCCATACTGACCCATAGACTGGCAGCAGCTCTGCTCCTGACGTCACTGCAACCAAAACGTCACCACAGTCCCGCTCCTGGTGTCACTGCAACCGAGACCTCACTGCAACCGAGACGTCACTGCAACCGAGACGTCACCACAGTTTCCCTTCTGACGTCATTACAAGACGTCAATACAGTCCTGCTTCTAACGTCACTGCAACCAAGACGTCACCACAGTCCCTCTTCTGACGTCACTGCAACCGAGACGTCACCACAGTCCCGCTTCTAACGTCACTGCAACCAAGACGTCACCACAGTCCCGCTTCTAACGTCACTGCAACCAAGACGTCACTACAGTCCCTCTTCTGACGTCACTGCAACAGAGACGTCACCACAGTCCCGCTTCTGACGTCACTGCAACCAAAACATCACCGAAGTCCGTCTTCTGACGTCACTGCAACAGAGACGTCACCACGGTCCCGCTTCTGACGTCACTGCAACCAAGACGTCACCGAAGTCCGTCTTATGACGTCACTGCAACAGAGACGTCACCACAGTCCCTCTTCTGACGTCACTGCAACAGAGACGTCACCACAGTCCCTGTTCTGACGTCACTGCATCCAAGACGTCACTACAGCTGGCGCCGATACTCTACAGCATCTCCTCTTTTCTCGCATCGCTCATTTTTCTATTCACACGGAACTGTAGTAATTATCTAGCCTCACGTCGAACATGTTAAGCTGTAAATGGTAGGAAATAAAAAAACAAATGATAGACATCTTAGGAGAGGGCTGCTGCTCAACTAAACAGCAGCGTCTCTGCTGCTGTCACAGCAGGTAATTTAATGCCGTTTCCGCTCGTAAACTCAGCGACAGCTTGTTTAAAAGTACACCGACGTTAGCAAATTCACTCCGACAAGGGGCCACCGATGCAGTAATAAATTCAGGGCAAGGAGTGTTTGGTACAGCTTGCAATCATTAACTACCATCACAGAACACAAGCTATTTGATAAGCGAGTAGCTATAAGCAAACATATTGAGTCAAGAGGCTCTTACTATCAGAAGACTTTACAGCAGATATGACGCGTGAAGCGCAGTTATTGCACACATTTGCAATGCCGTGCGGTGCACATAAATGTTGCTCTGTCGTGGCGTACGTTGACAGCATTAACTGCGTATGTGCTGTGATTCTTAAACTGTATGAATAGCTCCTTTCACAGTCGTCAGTATATGTGTCATAGTTTTAAGTTAAAAGTAGATAATGGACAGAATGAGTGGCAAAATGAAAGAGGTTTGTCTCACTGTAACTTTCTGTACTTTTGTATCCGTGAGAGGCTATTTTAGATCTGTTGCTAATCAGAATCGTCACAGCACTAAACGCCGCTACATAACAGCTGTGACCCAGAATAGTCGAGTGTAAATGTGCAGCACTGTATAACAGTTTGGAGAGGGCTAGCGTGAGAGCCGTCTGTAAGAATGATGAGAGACCACCAGCTCTCTTCCTGCTGGAATTAATAGCGGGTTATGATGAGTCGCGCTCGTGCCGGCGGATCGAGCCCATGCCCTGGCCAAGCACAGTGTGCCGTAAAGCTTAGAAATGTTTTACCACTGCACTTCCTATTGCATATACTGGGATCACAGGAGGTGGAATAATAACAATTGTTGGGGTTTTAACGACACACCAACTGCTGAGGAGGTCGAGTGAGCAGTGTTGCGATAGAAGGCACTCGCCTCCGATGTCACTGGCATGGGTGTGAATCCTCGATAAGGAAGCTGGAGAAGGTTTCTCTGATGCAACTGTCCTTTCAGTCGGGTATCTGCAGGTGATTGTTGGCCAGGTCAATCGGTGCAGTGTGCTAGAAAAACACTGCTCCAAATTTTGGGGAGATACATTCTCCTGAAATATCCTCAAAGTTAGCCTCACCAGCCTCGCCGCCACTCGGCTCATCTCCTTGCCTACGACTAACTACATCTGTACATATGCACTCATCACTCACTTTCAACTCGATGTTCTGGGTGATGTCTTGTTTCTGGCAAAATGAGTGGAAGGAAGTGTTTTATGTCAATCAAGAGCACAACAAGGCTAATACTTTCACTACACACTTAGAATTATTTTTTTGCGGATGAGGCATTTAAGTATTCTTGGTTATTTCCTGAAACCAGACGATGTTCACTAGAGATGGCATTTTCGTGGCCCTGGGTGCTTTTCTGCTGCGTGTGTGGTAGGTGTGCAGTTGTCATCAAGCTTGACATCAGGGTTTTTATGACATGGTGAGGTTTTGACACCTGCACTCTGTTCGTATTTGTATGCATTCAATTTATATGACCAACAGCATAACCCCACATATAGCTGGAGAGAGGTCTGGTAGCAATGCGCACTGGAGGGGGTCCTAAAGTGCCCTCCAATATCTACAAAAATAAAATGGCCTGGGAAACACCCATTCAGAACCTTGCTGGAGTCAATAGTGATTATTTCTAGCTTTCATCGATCTATGACAATATTTTCTGGGCAAGCGAGGCCATTTAGGTCAAATCTGGACCGTTTTGAGGACCTATTGGGAAGTGCAGTGATTGTGCGGGAAAGTCATGAATACACTGAAATCGGACAAGGACCCTGGCAGGAGGGTCAAATGAAACTTTGAAAGGTTTGGCCTTGACGAATAATGTTTTACCATGACGTTGAGTAAACTTAACTATTACGTGATGATATAATAAACGCCTTACTGGGTGACGTCATCTAGTTTCAGTTTTAGCTTCAGTTTATTATACATATTGTCGATGGGTGACCCCAAATATGGACAAAGTCATAAAGTCAAACAATGTAAATATAGACCGATAAAACATAAAAATGGAACTTCAAAAGAATAGCTTAGGCAGCCTTAGGCATATGAACACCTCTAGACGGCTGAAAACGATTCAGTGCAGAGAACCACAAAAAGCGGAAGCCATTCGCACAGTGAGTGTTCTTTTTTCACAGAATGTCATTCACGCAGCTACACACTTATAGGAGATTGTGTGCCGTAAGCAAGCGGTCAAAATTGTTTTCCAAGGCAGCATCTTTCTCCGTCAGGTTCAGGGTATTGCTTTTTAGGGGCTTTGATGTGTATTTTTGGGTTGTTATTATGTTATTTTATTGTTGTTGTAATTTTTGTATCAAGATTCAAAGTGAAATATGAAAATATTACCCACTTTCATATTTCTCTTAACTCTAAACTTGACAAAGAAGTGTGTTCAAAATATTTTTTATTGTCTTGGACTCTAGGCCCGTTTTCTTTTCTTCACTATATAGAATGAATGTAAGTCGGTTATTTTTCGAAATATTGACAATGATATCATTCAACCTTTTTACCTCCAATCTCAGAATAATTTTGTACAATCAGTTGCTATATATTTCATACGCTGAACAGAGCCTTTGGTGTTGCATATCTCTGCACGCGGACGACAATGAAAATGTATCGTTTAATACATGCTTGGTAGCTACGATTTAAGGGCAATCCATTTCTTCGCCCTTGGCTCGATATCTTCCATACTAAATTTAGATTATTGTTTTTATGCATCTCACCCCCGCCTTACCTTACTTACGACGTACGTAAGTACAAGCTGAGTCGGGGTCATCGAGGTGAAAAAAGAATGCTCGTCAGAAATCTGAATATTGTACTTAGAGCGGTGATGCATAATGCATTGATTCATTAATCAATGTATTTACCTATCATTTCGCTTATTAACTTTGCATTCATTTATTTGGCTTAGATCTGAGTTATTCAATTGAAGAGGTTGGTTGAACACATGACAATTTTTATTCTGTTTTAGCATTACATCAAAATGGGAAAATATATAAGCATATCATTGTCATGATGACTTTGCCCCAAACGACCGATGATCCGAACAATAAAATATTTGAAGTAGTGGAAGCTGAAACTTATGTTAGGTGAGGTCACAAAATCTGAACCAGCATTTCTGTTTTTAATAAATCGATTGCTACGTAGGTATGTAGGTAGGCTAGGTATATAGGCTATGCAATGATATGTAGATATAAAGGAATATCGAACTACCCACTCTATTCAAAATCATCCATTCTGGAATTGAGTTAATTTCTATACCTATTCAGAATTGATTCGGATGGATGTTTCAAATATTTGCAAATAACCGAACCTTCCTTCAAACCCCAATCCTAAGGAGCGCCGGCAAAGCGTACGGCATAACCATGACGACGCTTGTTTGCCCCAGGTGATGTCATCGGCAGACAGACTCAGCAGTCGTTGACCCCCCTACCCCAAACCCAAGCCCCAAACCTACTGGCTAGATCCGCCACTGTCTGCATCGAGGTAACAAAAGGCCTAATTTTGCCAACGTAGTCGGGGAAAACCCCCAAAGGGTTGAATCCAGTCTTCCTAGTCTTTTCATTTCTTTAAAACTGAGATAAGCGCCCATCAAGGAGCTAATAAACCCTTCAATATAGCATGATACGGCATCTGAATCTGGTACCTATTCTACCAAGGTTTTGAGTTGGAATCATTTTTGCTCTCGTTAAGACGCTACAAATATATTATTCTGGGGAAATTGTTTTGTCCAGGGGAAAAGGTCTGTCTTGGGGGGACCTTGATATCTTTTCTAGCCTCTGCCTCTGCACAGCACCACGGCCATTGCAATGGCTGCCGTCAGCTCCAAGGGAATTGTCGCACCATTCTGAAGACAGACGGCACACCAGCGTCACTGCCACCAAACGCCAGTGCATGGAATCCCTGAACGGCTCTGGGGCCAGCTTGAGAAGACAAATAGTTCTTTCATAAACCGCGTCCGGGCTGGGAAGGCCGGCACCACACCGCATATATCAGCCCTCGCCCTAGAAAGACTTTAAACCCCGACCCAGAGATCCCTCGAGCCACCATCGCTCCATTGGGGGGAGGGGGAGGCGGAGGGGACTTCTGAACAACTTTCACCCACCCTTCGGTCTCAGTTCCTTTGAGAGCGAAAAACGAAAGGTGGTAGATAGGACGTTAGAAATGATAACGAAACTATAGCAGTCCTTAATTGTTTGGTTCAGGTAAATATTGAGACCATGGCAGGCTGAAGTTAGTTACGTGGCAAGTATAATGTATTAAGCTGAAGCATCACCATTTCTTATTGACCTAAGATGATCTTTCAGAGGTCATCTGAGGTCAAAATATGAATAGAACCCTAAGGCCTGTGACCTTGACCGATGAACCCAAGTCACGTATATAGAAAATCCTGTTACTCTAACTTAGTACTATAAGCGACTTGAATCTCAGATCAGTAGATTAAATCCACTCTCAGTTGTGCCAATTAACCCTCGCCCCACCGGGGGGGCCATCGATGGCCCCCCTAAGGTTTTTCCGGGATAGCAGAAAAACGACGAGGCGCAGCACCGCGGTTGAGGGCTCTACCTCTCACTGCATCATTTTCCCATCATCCCTGAAATTTTTTACCCCGGGTCACCCAAGGTCAGGTCACCAGACGAGGTCAACCAAGGTCACCTCACTTCACCTTTAGAGCTCTGTAAGAGCTACATTTCAAAGTCGATCGATTTGAAACTTCCTACACTTCATGACCCCTCCAGGGTCTACAAGGTGTATATCCGGGATTTTTCGATTTCGTGCCCTGAGGTCAGGTCACGAGGCGACCTCTCCCATTGGAAAAGCATGGGGAAAAGCTATTTCATGATATAAAAGCCACAAAAATGATTGCAAATACTCAGACTGCTCAGAACAACGTTTTTGGACACCTTTTCACGGATCCCAGGGGTCATATTTGCCCTTTGACTTTTCCAAGGTCATCCAAGGTCACCAGAGGTCAAAAACAGTATTTTGACAATAACTTTTGACCTAATTAAGCTAGAGCGGTGAAACAAACACCATCGTGTTTGTCTTGTCACTGGCTTTCATTTGATATACGGCAAGGTCACTTTTTGGCCTTTCGTGACCTCAGGTCATATTAGGTCACGAGGTGACCTCTGGCGGTCAAACCACTGGCGGGAGGTCTTTACGTTCCAAATAGCGGAAAAAGTACTGGCAATTTGCTATCGAATGTACTTTACCAGGCCTCAATAACTCTAATGACATAAGAGTTATGCCCAGTTTGCTTAATCATTGCATATTGGAGTGAAAATAGCCGATCTTGACCTAATTTGACCTCTGGAGGTCAAACCATTGACCTGAGCACTAAAACATAAGAAGTAATTTCTTACTGAATTCACGCGAGCTTTCTATTGCACTTTGCAGATTTGCGCTAACGCCCATATTTTCGGAGTTAGAGGGGTGGGCCATCGATGGCCCCTCTCGGTGGGGCGAAGGTGGCGCCGGACCCCCGGTGGGGCGCGGGTTAAATGAATTTTGGAGGTGAGGTCACTCGACCTGGCCTAGTAACCTGGACTATCGTGACACAGGCCTGAAATTTTGGGAAAGACTGTGCAAACTATCAAGAAAAGAGAGCGCCAATCACAGGACGGTGCACGCTGCAGTGTACTTGTTAGGCTGGTTCCGAAAACCACCAAGGTGGTTACCCTCGCGGGGGCGAGGGCTGAGCAGCAGCCATACCAAATAAGGTGGTGCTGCAGGTCGACGTTTTCGGGCCACCTGGGAGAAACCGTAGAATTCTGCAGTTCATGCTATACCCAGGCGACAAGTTGGTAGCAGAAGGTAATTTTTAGACTTTTCACTTAACACAAGATGTTGTGGTCGTTTCAGTCGATTGAGTAAAGCTAAGAACAGTGCCAGAGCTAGTACTGGTGCGACGGGCTACATTCTGTGATGTGGTACTTTTAACCCTCGCCCCACCGGGGGGGGCCATCGATGGCCCCCCTAAGGTTTTTCCGGGATAGCAGAAAAACGACGAGGCGCAGCACCGCGGTTGAGGGCTCTACCTCTCACTGCATCATTTTCCCATCATCCCTGAAATTTTTACCCCGGGTCACCCAAGGTCAGGTCACCAGACGAGGTCAACCAAGGTCACCTCACTTCACCTTTAGAGCTCTGTAAGAGCTACATTTCAAAGTCGATCAATTTGAAACTTCCTACACTTCATGACCCCTCCAGGGTCTACAAGGTGTATATCCGGGATTTTTCGATTTCGTGCCCTGAGGTCAGGTCACGAGGCGACCTCTCCCATTGGAAAAGCATGGGGAAAAGCTATTTCATGATATAAAAGCCACAAAAATGATTGCAAATACTCAGACTGCTCAGAACAACGTTTTTGGACACCCTTTCACGGATCCCAGGGGTCATATTTGCCCTTTGACTTTTCCAAGGTCATCCAAGGTCACCAGAGGTCAAAAACAGTATTTTGACAATAACTTTTGACCTAGTTGAGCTAGAGCGGTGAAACAAACACCATCGTGTTTGTCTTGTCACTGGCTTTAATTTGATATACGGCAAGGTCACTGTTTGACCTTTCGTGACCTCAGGTCATATTAGGTCACGAGGTGACCTCTGGCGGTCAAACCACTGGCGGGAGGTCTTTACGTTCCACATAGCGGAAAAAGTACTGGCAATTTGCTATCAAATGTACTTTACCAGGCCTCAATAGCTCTAATGACATAAGAGTTATGCCCAGTTTGCTTAATCATTGCATATTTGAGTGAAAATAGCCGATCTTGACCTAATTTGACCTCTGGAGGTCAAACCATTGACCTGAGCACTAAAACATGCGAAGTAATTTCTTACTGAATTCACGCGAGCTTTCTATTGCACTTTGCAGATTTGCGCTAACGCCCATATTTTCGGAGTTAGAGGGGGGCCATCGATGGCCCCCCGGTGGGGGCGAAGGTGGCGCCGGACCCCCGGTGGGGCGCGGGTTAACATTTATGAAATTATACATTTTATCTCCATGGATTCCACCAGTAGCTGCATTTTATATGACCTTTTGTTATAAAATAAAAGATAAAAGACAGGAGACAAAGGTAGAACACATTTAATCCTCTTGCCTAAAGTCTGCCTAGGAGGCAAATACTGCTACCCAGTGAACTCGCTTCGCTTACTAAGTTTCACTACGCGTTGGATTTGCCGGTCAGAATTTATCGTCACTCTGAGATATGCAAAAGGCCTTGAATCCCTTGAGATGCTACGAAGCCAGACATATATCGTATCTAATGTGGCTGAAATTCGTTCCTCAGAAAGTGTCGGAAAGGATAATGAGTCGGCTGTATCCAGGGCTGCCACTGCGCCTGAAACTTTGGTACCTAGGTGGTACTTGACACCCCTCTCCGATCCCGTATTGGCCGGACTTTATACGAACTGGGCTAAACACAATGTTCAGCCCTTTAGAAGGCTTTTGGTGTGAAAAATATATTTGGTGATAACCCTTTTCAAGCCAGCTACGTTTGCGGAATTTTATTTGGTCTTCGCCTGGCTTTTGTGCACATTATGTCGTAGTGATTTAAATCGTCCCTCGTCGCTTTTAAAGTGCGTTAAATAGTTAGTCTGAATATTTTTCCCCAGACAAATATCAAACAAAGCCATCAAAATCATCAAACACGAGCGTAGCAGCTTGGCTAATCTCCCAGCATGTAGGTGATAGGTTTTATAAGAACTAAGTGAATATTAGGGATATTTGTATTGGCTCAGGTAGCCGAAGCGGAATCATTTTGATACGTCGTTAAAGGGAATGTGTCACCTTAGTCGAATCCTGGAATTTAATGTAATTAAAGGTATTTTTAGCCGAAAATCATGAAAATGTTCATGATTTTTTTCTGAAAAAATGTACAGTAAGCTCAATATTTTGACACTTAAAATACTCCTGTAGGGCAAGAAATAAACCTCTCCCTGTACATGACGTCATGATCTGGCAACTACTGTCATATTCAATGGGCTTCAATAGGCTGACTAATCACCGTGAGGTCAGAATGTAGTCACGCCAGCAGCTGACAACTGCGGTCGGCTCCTTGGGTACATTTTGTGTACATTTCAGGTAGGTTCTTAGCTTTTCCCTACGGAAATTTTGAGTTTCAAGACAAATGATATATTGAGTACTGGATTTTCCGGCGTGCTTTGCAACTTGGCTATCTCAATTAAAATCACGTTATAAAGGTGCCATATTCCCTTTAATAAAGACGTCACCAGATACCACACTAAATCTTAAGGTTGTGTCATTTCAGTTCAGGCCACCAGTGCAGGTCAAGTGACCTTACCTCCAAAATGTTTAAGGTAGCATAAGTAGGAAATTTTTGAATATATCGGATTGAAACTTATACCACATAATGGGCCCACCGAGTACTCAGGGTCTCCTGAAACCCCAACCCTTCCGGGATCTCTACCCAGGGTAAGCATGTTAATGATCTGCCCTTTCCACCAACCTACCTTCGTTGCGTGTAAGACACACAGGAATATCGTGGAGCGGATTTTTAAAATGCAGGCAAGATACAGTCAATGAAGATAGAATGCAATCAGTGTAGAGCAGGGCCTCGTCTAACATACAAACTAGGTGGGACTCGCCCCACCTAGTTTGGTCAGATCCCACCCAGTTCAGTAAAAAATCCCACCTAGTTTATACTGGCTTGGGTGGAAACTGTGTGTAATAAAAATCACTTAAGTTCAAGAACACTTTAGAAGATATGTAAATCACATGAGACCTACTCGCGGTCTGTATTTCTTAAGTTCCATCTGATGCATGCTTTATCTTGGACCGTCATAAGCTGAGCTTAATCCGCGCTCCACCGGGGGCATCAATGGCCCCCTCTAAATCCGAAAATACGGGGGTTGGCGCAAATGTGCAAAGCGCATTAGAAAACTCGCGTGAATTCAGTAAGATATCAATTTGCATGTTTAAGCGCCTGGTGAATGGTTTGGCCTCAAGAGGTCATGTTCGGTCACGATAGTCTATTTTCACCAAAATGAGCAATGCTTAACAAGCCTGGGCAGGGCCAGAAGCTATTAGATCTGACCATTAGAGCTATTGAGATCTGGTAAAAATATTTTGATAGGAAAATGCCAGGGTTTTCTTCGCTATGTGGAATATAATGACCTCCGGCCAGTGATTTGACCTCCAGACGTCACCTCGTGACCTAATTGATCTGAGGTCAGTAAAGGTTAGATTGACTTTGCCGTATATCAAAATGAAAGACAGTGTTTAGACATACACGATGACGTTTGATTCAGCGCCTTAGCTTGATTAGGTTAAAAGTTATTGTCAAAATAGTTTTTTACCCCTGGTGACCTTTGATGACCTCAGATAGGTCAAAGGGAAAATATCGCCCCTGGGACCGGTGAAAGGGTGTTCAAGGAAAAATTTCTGAGCAATCTGAGCATTTGAAACCATGTTTGTGACTTTTAGATCACAAGACAGCATGTCTCATGCTTTTTATATCGGAGAGGTCACCTTGTGACCTGACCTCAGGACACCAAATAAAAAAATCATGCATAAAGATCCTGAAAGGGTCATGAAGTGTAGAAAGTTTCAAATTGATCGGCTTAGAAATGTAGCTATGATAGAGCTCAAAAGTTGAAGTGAGGTGACATTGGTTGACCTCGCCTGGTGACCTGACCTAGTATGACCCGTAGTAAAAAATTCAGGGATGATGAGAAAATGATGGGGTGAGAGGTAGACCTGTCAACCACGGTGCTGCGCCTCTTCGCTTTTCTGCTCTTTTGAAAAAACCTTAGGGGGCCATCGATGCCCCTCGGTGGGGCAAGGGTGAAGAATGCTCACTTAAGTCGGCCTATTCTAACGTGTTCGACGAAAGCCCCACGAATGCGCCGAATAATCACAAAGCCGGATACAGTCTGCAGCCAATAAATATGGTCGTCTCATCCAACCGAATGCCATAAAACCCTCACGTCACTTGTCAACCTGGGAGCCCGCCTATCATGCCTGAGGCGGGGTTGGGTGACGCCAGTGGGAATTTTTATTCGTAATGTTTTTTTGATTGGTGGCTAAGAGTTGTATTTTATATAAGTCTGTGAAGATCAAAGAAAATATCTTCTCAGATGGATGAAGGCTCGTTCTTTTTGGAAAAGGTGGTTAAATATTTTGAGGTTTTTGTTGTTTTTTTAATAGCAATTTAATCTGCACAGGAGTGTAGCGGCAATGAAATGAAACATGAGGGTTATTTCATAGAAGTATCAAAGGCGTCGCCACAAATTTTTCCTGTGACGATGGACTCCCTGTGGGGGCTCTGGGGAGGGGAAAGCATGGAAAAAACACCCTGCATGAACAAAATTTTGTTCAGTTTCGCGACACTGTTATTATTTTTCAGCGCAAAATGTTTCTTAAGAATGGTGCCGGTGCCTCCATTTACATCTTGGTGCATTGCGTTACATAGATGAAAATAAATTATAATTTTCCTTGCATCCGTCACGCACCGATTGCACCGCGCAATGTTGTTGTGTTTTTGTTGCTGTTTTTTTTGCTTGTTGACTTGGCCTTGTCTCCCAACTGAGGTTTAGTTCTTGAATTTCTGTCTTTGTATCGTGTAGGTTTGGTTGATTTATATAAAATCCCACCTAGTGAAAATTCCTTAGACGAGGCAATGGTGTAGAGACATGCTCAAAGGGCAAGCACGGCCAAGCACGGCGTCTGTTGGTGCCGCAGTCCTATTTCAAAGCAGCATGTGCTGCAAGCCGAAGCTCGGAGTGAAATCGGTCTGGCCCTGGGACACCAGTCAAGGTGAATGGTACGTCGTTGTCTGTTATCTAGGAAGCGTACCGTTCGGGAGGAAACAATTCCACCGTTTCTTGTGTGGCCCACAAACGTACTGGACAGCATCACTACACTTTTCCCGGATACATGAGCTGTTCAATACCCTGTCTTTACGTACCGACCGCGGGAATGGACTTATCGAATTATGTAGCCAATCATGTAAGTCGAATAATCTTTTGCATTGATTGATACGCAATTAGAGCGCTCTGAAATGACTCATATAGCTGGGAGATCGGCAGAAGTACGGATCAAAGCTACTGAGGTAAAGCTGCTATTAATTATTTGGGCTTTCAGTCCAACGGACGGACCAAATAGCTTGCACAGAACCATTACATGCACTGCCTAAATTGCAAGTGGAATATGACTGCCCATTTCAGTCGCTGGCCTCTGCAGCTCATCCTCACGCTCTGTTGGGCCGAGAACATAGCTTATAATCGTCAGGGGACCGGACCGCGTCGACTCTGCGGAATAACCTCCGTGTTTGTTCCAAAACAATTTGACGGAGCTTCAACAAGGGAGACAATGATAAGAGTAGAACAAAGTATAGCGTGGCGTTATCCTTGTCAGGGTTTAGAGAGGACACTGGTTATGATAACGTTTAGCTTCGGTCTCGCGGGAATTATCTACCGTGGCCTAACGCGTGCAGTGGAGAGGGGAGTGGCGTCAATGCGCAGTTGATGGGGGTGCTAAGGCTCCCCTGAGATCTTCTTGACCTTGACCTTGACCGCGACCTTTAACCTTGATCTTGACCTTAATGTGGGGGTAACCTTGACGTATAATCTCGCGTTTATGGCGATATTACGTCACTACTTAGTCCACAGTGCGGTCGAGCTGGTGCGACTGCACGATTGCGCTTCTCAAAATATTGGTCTGACCCTGAAAGCCTATAAGTCAAACAACTATTGATTGATAGGTTTTGGAGTGCTGAGGCAAGGAACATTATTATAAGTTGATAATGTGTATACTGGCCTGTCTCCTCGAATCCTGGATGTAAAATACACCTAGATTAGGTACATATTTGGGCACAGATTTTCATCAGAATCAGGTAAGTCAAATAAAAAGTTTTTTGTATAAATTTTGTTCAAGTTGTTCCTGGTAAGGCTGCTGGCGTCGGAGTCTCACTAAAGTCATCAAGAGACTGTCACGGAGACCCTGACCTCACCACCCGAACGAGCAACTCCCTCAATAGAGGGTTAATTTAGAAGCCAAAGTTTAACGTCCCACAAAGCACAGGGACGGCCGCCCCGCTCAGGTCACCCTCTCACTAGTCAGTTGCCAGCCGACCTGTTCGTCGGGTAAACTATTGAGCGCCGGAGCGTCTCTGGGGAACCGATCCCAAGCCTGGACAAGCACTGCCACTGCATGCTTCTGAGCAGCGGGCCGGAGCCTAACACTCTACCAACTGAGCTACCGGGGCGGCAAAGTTATCAGTCATAGTGTAACCAGACCTCGAATTCGAGGGTTTCATTGGGTTGGATATGAAGATATGAAGCTATTCTTGATCCATGAAATTCAACATTGACCTTTGGCATCGACAGAAACATTGAATAACCCTAATTATGACGTCATGCTATAATATAGGTCATATCAGATGACGATCATGTGGCTAAAAGCATCGAGGTCGATGAAGTTGAGAAGTATGAAATGACCTTGAACCATGACCTTTGACTTTACTCTGACCCTGCAAGTGATGTTACCTTGATATATCAACCCAATTCTATAGCATCAAGACGTAACAACTTGCTCTGCAATGGATGCAAACTGGTGCCCCTAAAACTGGTGTACCAATCTAAATATTTGTCTGAATCTGAAATTGTATTCGACGCGTGCATTATTTCTCACCAGTGTCAGAAAGTGGCGTGTTTCAACTTTTGTAAGAGCTACTTGCCACCATGGAAAAGTAGGTGGGGAAGGGGGCCTCCGGGGCCCCGTCCAGTGCGCGTGTTTAAGTCAGGTGGGGAAGGGGCCTCCGAGGCCCTGTCCAGTGCGCGTGTTCAAGTCAGGTGGTAACTGAGTGTGTCTGGCTTCTACTTTTTAACCCGCGCCCCACCGGGGGTCCGGCGCCACCTTCGCCCCACCGGGGGGCCATCGATGGCCCCCCTCTAACTCCGAAAATATGGGCGTTAGCGCAAATCTGCAAAGTGCAATAGAAAGCTCGCGTGAATTCAGTAAGAAATTACTTCGCATGTTTTAGTGCTCAGGTCAATGGTTTGACCTCCAGAGGTCAAATTAGGTCAAGATCGGCTATTTTCACTCAAATATGCAATGATTAACACGCGCACTGGAGGGGGCCTCGGAGGCCCCCCCCACCTGTTTTTCCAAGGTGGCTGGAGAACCGCTTGTAGCCGAAAAACGAAACGTGGCCACATTTAACAGAATTTAATAGCGCGTCGATTGGTGAAGACTTTTTGAAAATCGGCCGAAAATTTTTTGACTTATAGGCTTTCAAAGTCAGACCTGCATTTTGAGATCGCCGTAAACGCGCGGTCGGACCAGTTAGCTTGCATTGAAGACCGAGTGGTGACGTCATAACGTCATATAAGCGGGACTATATGTCAAGGTCACTTCACATGAAAGTCGAAGTCAAGGTCAAAGGTCACAGGTCAAGGTCATATCTGCACTTTCAAGGTCACTGACCACTGTGCGTCCGGCCAAATGACGTTACCCCGTCTGACATATATTATACTATGACGTCATCGGTAGGGTACCCCAATACGAAGGTAAAGGTCAAAGGTCAAGGTCAAAGGTCATTGGGAAAGATCAATCCTCATTTCCCGCCAAACAGTGGCTACAGTTTTAGTCAAAGTGTAAATAATAAGTAGTATACCATATGGTGACCTTAAAGGTCAATGACCTTGAATGACCTTGACCCAAAAGTTGTGGGGAAGCCTCTTTGAGACCTCTTCTCTATGAACCTTGTCCGCCTTTAGCTTATTCCCGCCATTTTCCTGCATAATCACAGCATTTACCAATCGATCCCAGCATGGCCAATATTTGACTTTTACGACCTCGTTTGACCTTGAAGATATTGACCTAGGTCAATGAAAATTGGTCATCATGTAGATCACCATAGCCCCCATCCACCTACCAAGTGGCGTTTTTCTAACCCTCTTAGTTTCCGAGATCTTAGGGGGGCCTACCAGGCCCCCCCTCCAGTGCGCGTTAGTGCCAGACCCCCCTCCAGTGCGGGTGTTAAGCAAACTGGGCATAACTCTTATGTCATTAGAGCTATTGAGGCCTGGTAAAGTACATTTGATAGCAAATTGCCAGTACTTTTTCCGCTATGTGGAACGTAAAGACCTCCCGCCAGTGGTTTGACCGCCAGAGGTCACCTCGTGACCTAATATGGTCTGAGGTCACGAAAGGTCAAAAAGTGACCTTGCCGTATATCAAATGAAAGCCAGTGACAAGACAAACACGATGGTGTTTGTTTCACCGCTCTAGCTCAACTAGGTCAAAAGTTATTGTCAAAATACTGTTTTTGACCTCTGGTGACCTTGGATGACCTTGGAAAAGTCAAAGGGCAAATATGACCCCTGGGATCCGTGAAAGGGTGTCCAAAACCGTTGTTCTGAGCAGTCTGAGTATTTGCAATCATTTTTGTGGCTTTTATATCATGAAATAGCTTTTCCCCATGCTTTTCCAATGGGAGAGGTCGCCTCGTGACCTGACCTCAGGGCACGAAATCGAAAAATCCCGGATATACACCTTGTAGACCCTGGAGGGGTCATGAAGTGTAGGAAGTTTCAAATCGATCAACTTTGAAATGTAGCTCTTACAGAGCTCTAAAGGTGAAGTGAGGTGACCTTGGTTGACCTCGTCTGGTGACCTGACCTTGGGTGACCCGGGGTAAAAAATTTCAGGGATGATGGGAAAATGATGCAGTGAGAGGTAGAGCCCTCAACCGCGGTGCTGCGCCTCGTCGTTTTTTCTGCTATCCCGGAAAAACCTTAGGGGGCCATCGATGGCCCCCGGTGGGGCGAGGGTTAATGACGTTGCACCGCTGACCGTTCGAGGCTCCTGGACGTCACGTGCAGGATTCCAGACGTTTGAAGAAGAGATCAAATAGTGGAAGGTGATCCCCAACGGTTCGGTAGCAGCTATCACGTCTAAAATACACCCATAACACGTGGCGTGATAGCTCCTGGCACAAACAGCGTCGCCCAGGAGCATGACAGTTCGAAGGAAAATCGAGGGTCCATTTAGATATGGTGCCATGAGTGGAGGTCAGAGGGGTAGGGGATTTTAGGTCTCCCATAGGGTTTTCAATTATATGCTTCTAGTGTTAGCTTCTCAAGGCCTCGACACCCTGGATTGAAATGATAGCTCCATCCCTGTAAAACGATGTTTTTATTGTATCGGAAACTAGAGTGTTGAATGCAGTAATCCTTCTCTCAGAGTAGAGCCCCATTGATCGGTATTACAAACCCACAAATCAGTAACATCTTATCAAGCTAAGACACAGGGAGCCCTCAGGCCAGCACTCGGAGGGTTAGGGAAAGTCATAAAGTGATTGCAGCTTGCCAGTAATTGACTGCACGTTTTCAGGAGGCAGTAAATCGGACTTCTAGTCAGGTGTTGTTTAATCATTTTCATGACTAAGAAGAATGTATTAAAATAATATACATCGAAACACAAATTGCACCCTGGTACCTTGTTTTGCCCTAGCTATATTTTCTTCCATTCGGTCAAACGCCGTTTTTATCTGGGACAGAGGATGAGGTGGCTTAGTGGATAGCACCCTTGTCTTCTAAGCCACCGGTCCCGGGTTCAAGTCCCGGCGGAGCCTCTGAATAAGTCGATCTGATCCCCAAAATCCCTTCCAACAGGGTGAGAGTTGGCGACGCCGTATTGCCCTGGCAGTTGGTGCGTCGTTAAACCCCAACAATTATTATTATCTGGGACAGGAAACTTGATTATGATCCTTGCGGAGTAGGAAATCTCAAACTGGCCTGGCCTGCGTCATGCCCACATTAAAAGGAGCCTTTTTTACCCAGCCCGACTATATGACTTGAGATCGGAGTTTCAAACTAAAGCATGATACTTTGAAAGACTTTGAGTGTTGTTGAGACCAACTAGAGACCTGTCGATTCTACTAAACAAAACGCACGATTGTAAACACACTTATGTGCAAAATTTTTAAAGGCTGCTTTCGATGCCTGTCATTTTCGGATGTTAATCAATGACCAGGAAATCCTAATCTCTGTTAACACCTTTCACATAAGGCATACACATTCATTTACCTTGGACTGTGCCGAAGTCGTTGGCTTGCAGTCGTCGAACATATCTGATCTTTTTCAGATTTGGTAGCTTCGGCTATCACAGTCCGGTGTTTCTGCCAAACCAACAAGCTACTGCCGTGAAATCCTTGACCACGGCTCACATAACCAAAGCCTTGATCGTCGCCGGGGAATTTGGCGCGAATGGGGTGGAAATGGCGCGATTGCCGGCCGCGATGGTCGACAGTCACTGAGCCGTGTTTTGGCGCCAACGACGCGAAATGGCGCGCCTTCCCCGACTGCAGCATTGGTGATGAGCTTTTGATGACACGCCAGCTGAAAAATTGTCTCATGGAGTGCTTGTTCCACTGACACTCAATGGCTCATTTTTAGGTACTTCGAGGTGCTTTATCTTCTGTGTAACGTACAAGTTGGAGCCCGGCTTTTCCTAACACTTTTTAAAACGGCAGAAACATTGTTAATGACCCAGAAAACTATTCCGAGGCACTAAAATGTGTGAAAATGATAGGAGGACTTGCAGTAAAGGTGGGGCGATAGGTTAGATAGAAGGAGTACATGTAGAGTTAGAGTAACGGTAGGAAGGTAAGTAGAGCAAAGAAAAGTGAAGTTCTCACGTCATGGTGCTAGAACTCCCTGACATGACCTGGAAACGAACGGATGCCTACTTTTTGCATTTGTGTATGGTGTGCGTTGTTTATATGGTTTCCTTACACGTTTCTAGGATGCAAGATATGGCAGAGGGATAAGCTACGGAAATGCAGACTTTGAGATCTCTTTTGAGGTCTTTAAAACTTCGTATTTTACGACCAGAATCAAAGGTGAAAAAAGCCCCCGAAAATAAAGATAAGAAATGGTGAGGAGAAAACTGGGACATCGGTGCAAAATTTGTCCCTTCCCCATCTTATGAAAAGCCCACAGATTTCTTTTTGGGGCTGCCTGAAGAACCGAGAGTACAAAAAGAGTCCAGGGCCACTGATGTGCTAAAATACTCAACCAGTGAGAAGTTTAGAGTAAATTATCATTCGATTTATCAGGGAAGATTTGATCACTTTTTTTAAATGTGCAAAATAAAATCGAAGGTACCCAGAAAGTATTCAATAACCAGTGGCGGATCCAAGGGGGGGGGCAAAAAGGCATTTGCTCCCCCCAAACGGAAAAGCTCGGGGCAAAACTATGTTTTTGCCCCCCAAGTGATCGACTCCTTTTTCCCCCGACTGTTTTGTTCATTTATTAGCAAGATTTTTGTACTTCAACTCTCAACTTCAAAGAGAACCAGTTAAGTTCAGTGTAAATATTGGGCCTTGCACTGAAAAAAGTATCTCGAGCCCATATTTTTCATCCCGTGACGTTTCTTTTTGCTTTTCGCATTAAATATCCAAAAAGTCATATTGTAGCGCAATTGTTCACTGCGTGACTTCTTTTGCTTTGCTTTTCGATTTTGGCTTGCCCCTCCCAAACCGACCGGCTAGATCCGCCACTGTAAATACCCCCCCAGAAAGGACCCAAAATGAGAATAATTTGATCCTGTATCTCAAACATTAGGTGCTATTTGACCAAAGCTTTATTAAATTCTGATGCAAAACCGTTCGCTGTCGGAAAACGCTACTTGGCTATATTTGATAATTTATGGGCGCGTCGATTGGTGAAGAAATTAAAAAAATCAGTAACTAATTTTCTACTTATAGACTTTCAAAATCAGACCTATGTTTTGAGACCGTCGCAATCGCGCGATCGCACCAGCCCGCCTCCACTGTACACCTAGTGGTAACATCATAACGTCATATAATCAAGTTATATGTTAACACGCGCATTGACGGGGGCGGGTACCCGCCCCCCTCGGGTTTTTCGGAGATAGTAAAAAAATGGCGGCGCGTAGCGCCGCCGTACTTGGTATACCTTTTCCCTCATTATTTTTACAACTTCTGTGAAAATTTTAAGGTTAGGTCATCTCAGGTCAGGTCACCAGTACAGGTCAAGTGACCCGACCTCAAAAAAAGTTTAAGATAGCATAAGTCGGAGCAGGGTGAACTTATCCGATTGAAACTCATATCACATAATGGCCCTACCGAGTTCTCTAAAATATGTTCCGGTATTTTTGATATCGATGACCTAAGGTCAGGTACGACGCATGACCTCTCCATTGGAAATACATGGGAAAAATGGTTTTTACGGAATAACTCAATAACGGATGGTGATAGAGCATTTATTTTAGCTGCATTAGACTCGCCTGGGCTTTGCGGTTCTAATGATATGCATTTTATATAATTTGACCCTGACCTGACCTCAGGTCAGGTCAAATCCTTGATTTGACCTAGCAAGGTCAAATTATATATCATTCGATTCGGCTTGCTAAGAGGATTCATATAGTTCAAGTCGTTTTGCTCTATCTTTACTTGTTCAGATGTAATGCCCGAAAAACTGAATTTTACATGTTATCCTTATGACGGGCATGTTTTGACCTCTCGTGACCTTAAATGTGACCTGACAAAAAAATGGTTCAAATGTTTTCGATGGAGAAGTGGATGGGCAGCCCAACGCCGTTTACCGTTTTTCGCTACCTACCGTGGTTCTCGAGATCTTAGGGGGGCGGGTACCCGCCCCCCGTCAATGCGAAGGTGGCTCAGACCCCCGTCAATGCGCGTGTTAAGGTAATCCCATATAAAGGTCAAGATCAAGGTCAAAGTTCACAGGTCAAGGTTACTGACCCCAGTATTCCAGTCAGATGGCATTATTCAGTATTACGTATGTTATGCTAGGATTTCATAGTTCAAGATATACATAGTAAGGTATAGTTTCATAGTCATAGTTCATAGTCAAGTTCAAGGTCACAGATCAAGTTGAAAGATCTTTTTAAAGGTGAAACCCACATTCTATGCCTAAAGACTGCTGTAGTTCCAGTTATATTGTACATTATTGGGAACAAACCATGTTGTTACGTCATTGGCCATTGACCTTGAATGACCTTGGCCTAAAAATTTCAGAGGAAATCGTGTGGGACCTTCTCTCTCTCGGACCTTGGTCAGAAATTGGTGTAGTCCCGACTTAATTCCGCATAATCACGGCATTTTCCGATAGGGTTCCAGTACTTCCCAGATTTGACATTTACGACCTCGTTTGGCCTTCAATATATTGACCTAGGTCAATGAAACTGTATCACAAAGTAGATCACCATCGTCCCCAAACACCCCCCCAACGGGAGTTTTTCTAACCCTCTTGGTTTCCGAGATCTCAGGGGGGATTTTAGAACCCCCCCTCCACTGCGCGTTGAAGCTAGACCCCTCTCCACTGCGCGTGTTCGCTTAATGTTTTTCAGATTTCTTCTGCTAAGAGGTCAATGTATTTCAAATCCTTCCTTCCATTCGTTCAGGTAAGTATTATAAAATTTCTCTCACTCCTCCTCACACTGTAATCCCTCCTCATCTACTCTGTGCCGTGAGGAACCACGGCCACTCCGCGGGGACAAAGCTGACGATGTGCACCCGGCGAGTACAAGAGGGTTTCAATTATTGAATTATTTAAGCACCCACTTATGATCTTGCACCGATCAGCAGAGGCAAACGAGCCGTCAGACAGCGCCACCTTTAACTATTCCCAGCAGAACTTCCATGGAGTTGAATGTAGTGTTAAAAATTCATTAATCACATGGAAGGCTTCGAGAATATATGGCAAAAGGTGAATAATGAAAAGCCAAAGATTATGCTATCTTGAGATAGTGTTTTAAGCATAATACGAAATTTATGTCAAAAGTGTGATTTAATTTTAACACTAGGCTAATCTTTGACGTGGTGCTCTTGAAAATTTGGGGTTATCTTGTAGTTACCCCACATTTGAAATAAACATAGGTTTACAATTAAATAGGTTTTCAGTCCGACTCAAGTGACAACAATGAGTTGCTAAGATGTTGACCCCAGTGCTTCCGCTCCAATGGCGTTACCCGGTCTGACGTATATTATTCTATGACGTCATATTAAAGGTACCCCAATGTAAGGGTCAGGTCAAAGGTCAAGGTCAATTGTCATTGGTAAAGGTCAATACTCATTTCCATAAGCGTAGGAACGTCCAGAATATTGGGGGGGCAGCGGGCATTTTGAAGTCATTTCTTTCCAGTCAACGCCATAGGGTTAATGGTTAAAATCATGAAATTTGGGGGCCATGGCCCCTGGCCCACCCCGTTCCTACGCCTATGCTCATTTCCCGCCAAACCTTTGCTATAGTGCTAGTCGTAGTGTACATTATAAGTATTATATCATATTGTGACGTCATAGGTCAACGACCTTGAGTGACTTTGACCCTATAATTCTAGCAAAGGTCCTTTGCGATCTTCCCGCTATGACCATCGTCCATTTTTAGCTTATTCCTGTATTATCCCGCATAAACACGTTATTTACCAATAGGTCCCCAGCATGGCCAATATTTTACATTTATGACCTTGTTTGACCTTGAAGATATTGACCTAGGCCAATGAAAATTGGATATGCTGTAGATCACTATAGCCCCCACCCAACAATCAACTGGCGTTTTTATACGGTGCTTTGTTTCCGAGATCATAGGGGAGCCTTCCAGGCCCCCACTCCAGTGCGAGTTAGTGCCAGACCCCTCTCCAGTGCGGGTGTTAATGAATAGCCTACATTTGTCGGTCCAGCTTTTATGGGCTATTCATCGTAGTTTCTTTTAATTGCTCTTGTCAGCTCCTACATCGATCAAGTTGGAGGAAAGGTGAGTTAAATTTAGGATTCCTCCCATACGACAGACCATTCGTGCAACTATAGGTGGGCATACATTAACTGAGAAACGGAATTGGGAGCACTTTCTCACCTAACACTTTGTACCTGCTTTCAAATAAAATCTTATCGTGCCTATTAAGCAAATAGTGCACCTGTGGTACTAGTGAGTACCTACGATACGGCAGGTGGTGCAGTTTGAACGAGTGAACATATTAACATAACAACGCTGGTGCTCACGGTATGTAAATGCCTCAACATACCAGGAACTGACTGGAGAGAAGGTGACCTGAGCTGAGCGGCCATCTCCATCCTCTGAGGAGCATTACACTTTGACTTCCAAATTTTCACGTCATTGCGAAAATTGCTCTCCCGGATGGTGGGCTCGTGGTCTCCCAGACAAATCTACTGGTGGTTTTAGTGAGACCTCGATCACAAAAAACCGGACTTGCAGTGAGTCGGGGCAATTTTATAAAAAGAAAACATTCATGGTGCATATGAAGACAAATGAGTCCAATAGCAGTACCATGGCTACTGTGTCAGCATATTTTATCATCCATTTTTCCTGTAATAGAAATATATGTCCCTGTGCTGTTAGTAATGAAATTCGATGAAATAACATTATCATGATGTTGTGAATAGCTAGAACCAGGAGGGTTAGACACGTTTTCCTTCCAAATGTATCACCCAAGCCTTTAGCTTCATATGGACAATGGAACGGCGCCGAGACTTAGCAACCATTCCTGGGAGAAAAATTCTTCATTTGCCTAAAACTTTTGAAAGAGCGACTTTGTCCGTTGTGATTTCATCGCCAAAGTTTTATGCATCTCAAGCATGTCCCTCCACGCAGAGGTCTGAGAGTTTGGCGAAAGTTAGACAGCAATCTTGCCTGAGTTATGCGTGGGAATGACCTATCCCCGAATTATAAAATGCCTGAAAGAGGAAAACATGGTAGCATTTCTTACAATGATAGCGATGCCTTAAAATCAGTGGTGCAGCCTCCGCAGTCAAACAGGGTTCTCGTTAACCCACGTCCCACTGGGGTTCCGACATCACCTTCGCCCAACCGGGGGCCATCAAAGGTCCCCAGCCCCTCTAACTCCGAAAATATGGGAGTTAGTGCAAATCTGCAAAGCACGTTGGAAAGCTCGTGTAAATTCGGTATGACTTTACTTCATGTTACATGTTTAAGCGCTCAGGGCAATTGTTTGACCTCCAGAGGTCAAGTTGGGTCACGATAGGCTTTTTCCTCTAAAATATGCAATGCTTAAGAAACCTGGGCATAGCTCTCATGCCATTAGAGCTATTGAGATCTGGCAGGGTACATCTTATAGAAAAAAATGTCAGGGCTTTCTCCGCTATGCGAAACATAATGCCCTCCTGCCAGTGGTTTAACCTCCAGAGGGCACCTCTTGATCTAACATGACCTAAGGTCACGAAAGGTCAGAAAGTGAGCTTGCCGTATATCCAATGAAAGCCAGTGACAAGACATACACGTTGACGTTTAATTCAGTGCTCTAGCTTAATTAGGTCAAAGGTTACCGTCAAAATTCAGCTTTGACCCCTGGTGATATGTGATGATCTCAGATAGGTCAAAGGGCAAATATGCCCCTAGAATCCGTCAAAGGGTAGCCACGAATGCTGTTCCGAGAAATCTGAGCATTTTAAATCATTTTTTTTACTTTTAGATCATTAGACAGCTTTTCCCCATGCTTTTTAATGAGAGAGGGTCACCTCAAGACCTGACCTCAGTTACCCAAATAAAAAATACCGGATATAAATATTTTAGACCCTGGAGAGGTCATCCAGTATCGAAAGTTTCAAAATCGATAAGCTTAGAAATACAGCTTTGGTAGAGTTTAAAATATGAAGTGAGGTGACCTTTCTTTTACCTCGCCTGGTGACCTGTCCTAGGGTGGCCAGGTGTAACAAATTTCAGGAAAAATTCGCGAAAATGATGGGGTGAGAAGTGGACCCCTCAACCGCGGAGCTGCGCCTCGTCGTTTTTATGTTATTCTGAAAAGAAAAGAAAAACATTAGGGAAGCCATCGGTGACCCCGGTGGGGCGATGGTTAATAAGAGGTAAATATTTGTATTCATTTATTTTTAGCTTCAGCTCCAGAGATTCATTTTTTATAATCAAGGAAGCCAGCATGTAGGGAGAGTGGGGTAACATGGACACTGGGGGTAAGATGGACACCCTTCTATTTGATGAATTGTCAGTTCGATGAGCAAGAGAAGGGTGCACTATGCTTGCACTCACCGCGCTTAGCCCTTGGGAGTGAATTGATACTGATAATCTATTTAGTTTCTGCACAATTTTCAAAAATATTATAAAAACTGTGGCTCATTTGTATGTTTTTGGATTTACTTGGTAAGGCTATTGCCTAAAGGATTTTAGACATATACGTTAACCCTATTTCCGGCAGGGGGGCTAATATTGCCCCCCTAAGGTTTTTCAAGAATATCTCCGAAACGGCTTGCGATAGAACTTTGAAACTTCCTGACTTTTCCTAAAACTAGTACAGGCAGGTTTTCTGAAATTGTCAATATTATATATTTACCAGGGGCGGAGCTATGGCTGGGTTTTGGGGAGGTTCTATCCACAAACCAAGTATTATCGTATGCGATGGGTTCTTTGTAAAAGGAAGCCGTCTCTGCTGATCCTGATACCAGTTATATGGTTTTATTATATCATTTTTTATGTGAGATGATAGTGCATTCACAATTGTCACTATTTGTATTCATCAGGGGCGGTTACAGCAGTTCAAAATGGGGGAATGTTATCAAGAAGGACTAAACGTTAGTAAGTGAGAAGACTGCTTACAGCCGTGCCAGGGCGAATACAATTGGGTATATGAAAATTCAAAATAGTTATAACCAAATTCTAGATTACCAGAGGCGTGTCCAGTCACTACACATTTTCAAAATGCATATTTCCAGCCAGTATCAACGCCGCGACTCAATATCGTTGTATATTAAAAATGTGTTTCCAATCACCCCCACCCGCCCCCCCCACGACGAGAGTCCTTGATCCGCCTATGTCACCCCCTTTCCCAGAGCTGCCATGGGAGGGTAAAAATTATCAGAAATAAATTTCAACTAGTCGAGGGACTAATATACTCATGCATACCACTCGCATATTGTTGGGATGTATTTTACCCCACTGTTTTACCTTACTGCATCCGCCCCTGATGAGTTTTTCACTTTTTTTCATTTATTTATGTGTCAAAGATGCCAAGCAGTATATCACGGCTTCTAATCCGCGTAACAAAAACTTTTTAGGTTGTATATATTTCCCCTCATAGTCCTGGTCCTGGAACTGCCATTGAATTTCGAATTTTTGCGTAACTCGAGTATATGACAATTTTGGGTCAATTATTTGTAAATCTGAACTAGTTTTGTGAAAATCGTACAATAGAGACAAGGGTTATGGAAAATCTAAAAAATACACAAAAATTGTATATTTTGCACGACTTTCTCCTTAAAAATCAAAATTTTGAAATTTTCTTTTTTCAAAATAAAGTTTAGAGTCAGGGAATCTATAGCACTTTGAATTTTCAAAATCGGCCGGTTAGATTACGAGATCTTAGGGGGGGGCCGATATTGCCCCCCTGCCGGAAATAGGGGGTAGCCGGGAGCCTGACGGAAATAGGGTTAATACTGCGGTCTTATATTCTCTTTTTCCTGCATCGTTTTCACCTTCGTCGTTGTGCGTGGATTCAAAGCTGCGCATAAATCGTATGCGAGCTAGTAGGAGAGCAGCTGGGTGGAACAAGACGGTCATCCTGGTCATGCGATGCACAGCACGTGAAACTGCATATTGTTTATGTAACCATGCAAAATCGTGATAAATTGTTATTCTTTAAATAATGTTTGTCTAAGTTGTTCCCCGTATGGCTGATGGGGTTGGAGTCTCACTAAAGTCAGCAAGGGACTTGTCACGGAGACCTGACCCCACCACCCGAGCGAGAAACTCCCACAATGAAGGGTTAATTTAAAAGCCAAAGTTTAACGTCCAGCAAAGCACAGAGACGGCCGCCCAGCTCAGGTCACCCTCTCACCAGTCAGTTACCAGCCGACCTACGTCAGATAAACTATTGAGCGCTGGAGCGTCTCAGGGGAACCGATCCCAAGCCTGGTCATGCACTGCCACTGCATGTTTCTGAGCAGCGGGCCGGAGCCCAACGCTCTACCAACTAAGCTTTCATCACGTTGGTGCTATTGATGTGGGAACTGTTTGTGACTTCCTCGCTTGAAATAAAAATATTCTGGAAATTGTAGTACAAACATGATCGCGATATCTCGGGCATGTGAGTTTTTCATAATTCTCCATATAAAAAATGATATTGCAAGTTGAGACCAATGTCGAAGGACCTGATCTAAGGGTACGACGGCGATATACATCTACGAATATAAATTAGCCGCCGTAGACGTTCTGAAATCGCTATGAAAATATCATGTCCATCTTGGCCCAGGGGCGACCACGTCACCCGAGGAATGGGATAAAATGGGTTTGTGCTACTTGTTGCGAAATTTTCCATAGCATCGACGACGATAACGACACACCTGTCTGCTTGCATAGAGCTACATACATTTTTGAAGTTGTTCCATGAATAAAATCAGGGTGCATTGAGTGCAATAAGTCATTAAAAATGTCAGTCGTTGTTAGGATGTCCATGTTGCCCCACCATCCCGAATGCATCGAACTAAGGCGAGGTAGCTGAATTTTCACTCTTTGCAATAGGCAATAGCTGATCACATTTCCAGAGCATAGCACAGATTCCACCACTGAATTCTCCAAACACATGCAAAATGAATAGGAGTCATTCATAAAAATGTTGAACCCATGCCGAGATTAAAAGCCTTTCAATATACAAGGCCTAAGAAATGCTTTAAATAAAACATTCGACTAAATAAAATTCCCAAGAAGCTTGACTGAAACCTCAGTTTGTTCATTGTTTATTGTTTATTTGTTTATTAAGAGTTGATGAGCAACAGGGCAAGCCCCAGTGACAGCTCAAGTCCAGATGGTAAAACACTCACATTACAATACAATAAAAGGTGATGTACATACAACGATGACATGATAAAATATAACTCTAATGGAGAGACATCAGGCATAATACATGGTAAAAATATATCACAAAACCAGCACCATCATAAATAAACTAAGTTACATGCTCTCCAAATGATGACAATTCACAGCCTACCAATACGTTAGAACCTCGTATCTACGTTTTTAACGTTAGAACCTCTGTATCTGAACGGTTGTCCAGAGCCGCCTACCTGTAGTAATCTGTGAACCCCTAGTCATGTTAGAAGAGAAGAAGAACCAACTGATATATATATATATATATATATATATATATATATATATATATATATATATATATATATATATATATATATATATATTTTGCGAGAGCCCAAGCATAGCCCGGGGTTAGGAGCAGCTGGTTTATCCTCCCGTGTAGGTGGCGTTCGGGTTTGGCGTAGATGGCATAACATAACCGAGATGCTCATTGCAACTACGCGAGTAGCTCAACTCTGCGACAACTTTCGATGATTCAAGACATATCTTTTTTGGCTTCTCTCAGTCTCGAGCTTGACCTTCAGCATAATAGCAATAAAATACGGTGACCGGTTCCTGCAATCGATGGTTCAACTCTGCAGCAGAAAAAAATTTCAACGGTAGCAGAATAATATAAATAATCGTACTTTGTTTGAATTTTCAGTGCGTAAGGTTGTTGATGTTATTTTGCATCGATTTTTTTACATCTGGCCCGGCTCAGTACAGGGGCCCCCAGGTCCGCTTATATAGGATTTCAAAACAGCTCGAAGGGTCCGTTCACGTTAATGGATCCCAGCTCAGCTCAGTGACAATAGAACAGTCCCGGGGGCCCATACCACCTTAGGGCCCCCAGTTCAACGCATGGGGCATGTCATCTTTGGAGACCTAGCTCAGCTCAGGGGCCCCAGGTCGGCATATATTGGGTCTCAAACCAGCTTAAGGAATTCAATCCAAGCTCATGGCCCCAGGTCAGTTAAAGGATCCTAGAACAGTTCATGGGCCCACAACAGCTCAGATACCCCAGTTAAGCACAGGGAGCACCCAGACTAGCTTAGGGGGCCAGACTAGCTTAGGGCCCCAGCTCAGCTTAGGAGTTCACAGTTCGACTTATATAGGGTATCAGAAGAGTTCAAGGGGCCCATTCAAGCTCATAGCCCCAAGCTAAGATCAGGGACCCTATAACTATGAAGGGACCTCCATAACAGCTCAGGGGCTGCCCGACAACACAGGGTGCCCAAGATCTAGCCAGCTCAGCACAGGGGCCTCGACTAGCTAATAAGGCATCAGAGGCCAGTTTAGCGGCCCTTGAACAGCTCAGGTGGCCTCAGATCGACTCATATGACCTCAAATAAGCTCAGGGGCTCAGATCATCCTCATCCTCACAGCGACGACATTGCAAGAGCCACTGCAATTAAGTGGAAATGCTCGATAAATATACATCTCAGCTTAAGAGAAATATGTCGGCCAAGCTATCGAGCCAGTTTGGATTTCTTGTTTTATATTACAGTTACTGATATTTGTATATCTTTTTCGGGGGTCCACCCCAGAAAATTAGAAGGCCAGTGACCCCCTGTCTCCTCTCCCCGGTTCCTACGCATATGTCTGCAGCCCAACTTCGGTGTTTTCACCCCGGACGTCTCCCATGGCAGACGCGCCACTCAGTCCGTTCACAGACGCCACCTATACATAGTACGCAGCGCCATCTACAATACGCAACGCCGTCTCTCTGCCAGCTCTCAGACCTCAGCGCCCCCTGCTGGCCGGAGCGCAGCCTGGCAGGCATCTCTACCGTTGAGTCGACTGGAGCCGCATGATTCGATACTGTTGTGTCATTATCACTGCCGCGCAGAAAACAGAATCCTAATATGAGTATAACCACCAAATCCTCGGAATACCTACATCAGGCTAAGGATGTCCACCTAAGGATGGTGGACGCCATTTTCAAACCGGTTTAGACACCGTATAACCTCGGCAGTTGGTTCGTCGTTCAACTCCGACAATTCCTATTCAAACGGGAGAATAAAGCCCAGCTCTAACTTACTCTTCCTTTGTTTTTTTAACAACAAATGTGGAAATACAAGGGGACGAAGGGGTAACCAGCATATGATATATCTAGAGCCGTTTTATCTCAGCGATGAGCACAGGGGGAGGTGATGGGCGTCACTCGCCAGTTGTACCCCACTCATACCCTCCACTCTCAAGAGGCTCCTCTCTCTCTCTCTCCTCTCTCTCTCTCTCTCCGGTTGGAGGGTACCGTTCATGTTCCGAAGCTGGTGTTATGATGGTACAGTCCCTCACGGTAGTTGGAGAGAGCGCCTGCCCCACTTCGATGGCATCTCTGCCGTCCACAGGGAGTCCGAAGGTCCAGGCTGACGCAGATTCGATTTGATACGGTAGCGGGGCTAGCCCCCAACCATGGCTGCCTTGTCATTGGTCAGGTTTGTTCATCCTGGCAGACATTGTGTGACTTAATACCACCTTCTTAACCCTTGTCCCGGTGGGGGGTGTTTGAAGTTTGTACACCCCGTCGGGTTTTTCCGGCGGCGCTTCGTGCTGCCGTACTTGAAACACGTTATCATTGATCAATTCCGCAACTTCCATCAAAATTTTAAGGTTGGGTCATCTCAAGTTAGGTCACCAGTGCAGGTCAAGTGACCACACCTAAAAAATGTTTAAGGTGGCATAAGTAAGAAATGGGTGAATCCATCAGATTGAAATTTGTACTACATAATGGAACCACCGAGTGCTACAACATATACTCGCGCTATATGGCCAAGTCGCTGAAAGCGCCCTAAAACCCCAATACACACATACAACATATACTCCGGGATTTTCATATCGATGACCTAAGGTTAAGTACGGACCATGACTCTGACTCCATTGACCATGACTCTCTGACGACCCATGACTCCAATGGAAATAGTTGGAAAAAAACAGAAATTGGGCTGCATTTGTGTAGATACAGCTGCGAATACCTTCATATTTTTCAAATCGTAGTATCCTGGGCCCCTTTCCAGGTTCATGTTGTAATTTTTGACCTGAGACCTTTGAGAGACCATCTGGAGTTACTTAAGCAGTTTTCAGACTTAGATCAATAACTTTGCATGAAATAATGATACAGCTTTTATTTTGATATAATTGCGTTAGAATTACTATTGCAAGTCGATTGATGGGCATATTGACTATGCTAGCTTAAAAAGTGACCTTGACCTGACGTGAGGTCAGGTCATTTTTGTGTTTTGACCTAGTATGGTTATATTATACATCATCCGATTCACCGTGAGGAGGGGAAGCGAATGGTGTCTAAAAATATTTCTAAATCAACCCTGTCAGACGCTAGAGCCCAAAAACTCTACTTCACTTGTCATGTCACTTTCTTTGACCTGTCATGACCTCAATATTGACTGGAGCCAAAAAAGTGACAAATCTAGTTTCGTCATGAATTCTCATGAGCTATCCACCAGCCTTCGCGTTTTTTCGCTATCCCGCATAGGGACCGAGTTCGAGGGGGTGTTCAAACACCCCCACCAGGGCGAAGGTGGCTCGGAGGCCCACCGGAGGCGCGGGTTAAACCTGGGAGCGTGTATCCCAGATGCCTGCTAATGTAACAAGAACGCTATGGAAAATTTCTAATTGCAAAATATGCACCAAGCAAGGGGTTTGCCGGCTATGCATTTGAAATATATGCATATATGCATGAGACCGTACCAGAAAGAAAAAATATCCAGATGGGTGGTCTCCAGATTTCTTATAGATTAGCTGAAGCGATGTATTATGCGTTCATATATGGGAAATAACAACCAAAGGAGATCCACGGCACAATATCCCTTCCTCATTTTTCTGCGCCATTAAAGCTGAGTGACAATGTTTCACTGCATTCCGAAAGCGGTGAATGTTGTAAAGAACAATTGTTTAAATGGACTCATCTCAAGTGCTAGTTGCAGTTTCTGTGTGCCCTTTAGTTAGTACCAAACCATCACTTCTATTTTGTTCTCCTTACAAGTGGTGGCCCAATAAAGGCCATGGAGAGTATTTCTAAGATGTTATCTGTGCCTGAACATACCAATAACCGTGATGCTTTTTGAGTCATTTTTCTCCGCCGGAATAAGCAGCTTCCTAGAAGCAGCGGACCTGAGCCATGGCCAAGTTACTGAGAAGTTACCTCAGCGTTCGTGCAGTGAACCGGAACATACTTCCAGAAACAGTATTGCGTATCAATGGCTGGAACAATTTACAATAGTCGACAACTACTGGCCACATTTAGGGCTTCCAAAACCACATTGATGACTGACTCCTACACCGATCCTTCAATAGCCCAACGAGAACGGACCAGGCGGGTATTTTCATCTTTCTACGTCCCAATGTCTTGTAGTAATATAGTAAAGAACACAGTGGGGTTTTGTAAGCTTAAGCGAATAAATTTAGGTATTCGACCTAGTGTTTCTCATTTGCAAAGGTCTGCATGTGGTAGTTTCTTTCTACAGATAACTTTTTAACAATCTCTAAAAGTGCTGTATTTTGGAAAGGTGATATGATGCTTGAGGACGCAGCTATCATGGAATTAGGACAATTGTATTAGATTCATCGTAATGCAATACTGGAGGGCCTAGACAAATAGTAATGTAGTGGGAGGGGTGTTACCACCCTCTTCCATCCGTAGGACGCTGAGTCAAACACATAGGCACAACAACTTTTTTCCAAGCTGGGGTAAGCTTTCACCCCCGGTGTTATCAAGTATGGTTCGGCCTGTCACTTGATTTGTTAACACGGGCACTGGAGGGGGGCCTCGGAGGCCCCCCACCTGTTTTTCCAAGATGGCCGGAGAACTGCTCTTAGC
The DNA here is from genome assembly GCA_034440635.1 of Lepas anatifera. Classification (NCBI taxonomy): domain Eukaryota; kingdom Metazoa; phylum Arthropoda; class Thecostraca; family Lepadidae; genus Lepas; species Lepas anatifera. Next base: position 821,960 of record JAOTON010001627.1, on the reverse strand, counting down.
CAAAACACGATACTTTGCCACATTAAACATAATTTAATAGCTCGTCGATTGTTGAAGATTTTTTATAAATCGGTCGAAATTTTTTTAACTTATAGGCTTTTAAAGTCAGACCTGCATTTTGAGATCGCCGTAATCGCGCGGTCGGACCAGATAGCTTGCATTGGAGACCGAGTGGTGAATCCATTTCACCATATAACCAGGATTATATGTCAAGGTCACCTCACATGAAGGTCAAGGTCAAGGTCAAAGGTCACAGGTCAAGGTCATATCTGCACTTTCAAGGTCACTGACCACAGTGCTTCCGGTCAAATGACGTTACCTGGTCTGACGTGCATTATGCTGTGACGTCATCGATAAGGTACCCCAATACCAAAGTCAAGGTCAAAGGGCAAGGTCAAAGGTCATTTGCAAAGGTCAATCCTCATTTTCCGCCAAACAGTGGCTATAGTGTTAGTCAAAGTGATGATTATAAGTAGTATACTATATTGTGACCTTACAGGTCAATGACCTTGAATGACCTTGAACCCTAAATTGAAAGGAAGGCTCTTTGAGACCTTCTCTATATGACCCTTGTCCGCCTTTAACTTATTCCCGCTATTTTCCGGCATAATGGCGGCATTTGCCAGTCGGTCCCCAGCATGGCCAAGTTTTGACCTTTATGACCTCGTTTGACCTTGAAGATATTGACCTAGGTCAATAAAAATTGGTCATGATGTAGATCACTATAACCCCCATCCACCTCTCAAACTTAGTTTTTCTATGCCTCTTAGTTTCCGAGATCTTAGGGGGCCTACCAGGCCCCCTCCTCCAGTGCGCGTTAGTGCCAGACCCCCTCCAGTGCGGGTGTTAACGGAAAAGGTCTGGAATCGATTAAAAGTTTGGAGGGGGCGGGGGCACTGCTCCCCAGTCCGAAAGTTGGGGGAGGCAGCTACCCCCCGGTTCTTGCGCCTGTGCTCAGACGTCAGTTCACCGCAATATAATTTGTTTCTTGAAGCAGAATCCTCCAGTTTCGATGGCTGGCTACTGTTGTTCAATACGTGGATCTCGTACACTTCACAGCCAGCCGCCGCCGGTCAACTGCTTTGGATTCTCCCGGTATTGGGCAGCAGTAGAGCAATATCAGCTAGAGTTACACATCGCTACCAATATGCTGGCAAAATTGACATCCAGTTGGTCATAAAGTTTCTCATTACAGAGGTGGATCCCCCAGGGTGCTGTTGCCAGAGGCGGCGCGCCGACGTTGCTCAGTGTCAATGTGGGCCGGTCGATGCCAGTGTGTGTGCTCCACTGATTCACTACTCGTTTGTGGCGGGTATGACGGCCGGCTGCGGCGCCGGATAAGTCGAGAGGTCACCGGCTTTGTCTGGTGTATGTATGAGGCAGCGGGCGGCTCCAGGCGGGCCTTTTGAAAGCGCTGGTGACATGTATATAGTTCAGAAGTCGATGATGTTTGTCGTCTCGCTGTTTTGTCCTTTCTCTGGTCTGTTATGTCATAATACGTACCCGGCTAAGTTCCTGGTGGTGAACTCGAATTTGAAGCGTTGCTGCTGTCTGGCTAAATTTTATCGACTTTCACAATATGCAGCTGTTCGTGGTCCAAAACGAAATCCTGCCGGCGATCGGTGGACAACCTGAACCCTCCCTGGCGCTAGCACCCGCTAGATACGCTCTAGATACGCTAGATACGCTCGATATATTCCAAGATACGCTATTGCAGCGCACTGGCGGTCACAAGTGTCGCCGCCGACACTGAATACGTCTTGGTTAAATCCACTGGAAAAAGGCACGCCATCGCCAACGAGGACCTCTCCGAGATGAAAGGTAAACAGCTCCTGCTTGTGCCGTTGCAAAACCGAGAGTTACGATGCCAAAGAATTGTAAATCCATTGTGCAGAAGATACTGCCCGGATATGTGCACACAGTATTACTTCAAAGATCAAGCTTTTTTTAAAGTGCAGCTCTGGTCCAAGTATTACCTATATTCAAACTCCTATGAAGGATCCATTGGCTGATAATCTGTCCCAAACATGGTTAGACAAATAACGTTTTCACCTGAATTGTCAGTATCTGCTACGATGCCAAACAGCGAACAACCGAGGCGTTTTACCACCAAATAGTAGATGTGGAACAGCCACGAAGCTAAATATGGCTATTTTGGCCGGTAGAAGACCACTGCGGGTGAGTACACTCGGTGTTGGGCACGAAAATTGACATGCTTTGATCTGAACTTCCAATACTTGGCTGAGGCACACCAACGACAATTGGAAACCATTCTGAGGCTAGGCTCAATCCCTTCAGACTTCATCTCACCTCAACGGCGTTTTCTTCTCGCCTGATTTTCAAATAATTTTCTGTCGTTCTAGAACTTTTGTTTTTAACCATTTTTTTACACATACAAAACCGATTAAGTTGATCAGGTTTGGTGTGGTTTTCTCATTGTTTGACCTCCCCATCCATTTAGTAGCCCGACTGATCTAGAAGAGCAAAGGTATATGGCACGTGCAGCCGTCTTAGGGAGAAAGTATCATTCTGCCGGCTGTCCCGCAAAGCCTCGATCAATCATTTCGTCTTCATTTTATTACACATGTCGCACCAGAAAGGCCAGTCTGAAACAGCATGACCAGAAACAGAGTTAAGTGGTTTTGTAAATAACCAAAAGCGCGTGTGTGCACTTGAGCCAAGTTTGCAGTCTAACTAGCTCTGTATTGTCACATAATTGCAGAATATTCGTAGAAACTGCGTACACCTAGAACTTGCAACCAGTAAATTAACAAGCTGTTTGCTGTCTCTTTTTACATTGAATAAGAGGGCAATCCCTATAAACAGAGCAGTAATTGCCAGATGACAACAAAGAAGCGGCTCGCATACAAACAAGCTCATTGATACAAATGCATGAAGAAAAGCAAGCGAATCAAACGTGATAATGTCCATTTTCGACACATTTGGAAATTATCATTATAATCACTTCCGTGTCTCCCGGCTACACATGTAGGAGCAGATTGACTGGGCGATCTCTCTCCTTCCCCCATGTACACATTCTTAAATGTTTACCTTGTGACGCTGCAGGGAAATAAATGACTTAAAAATCTTCCCTGTCTGCTCCGCATATATTGTGAACGTTTCTGCACCTATACTTTCAACAACACTAAATGGGGCTCAGACCACCAAAAAAGGGGCCTGCCAATGATACACAAGAACATTCTGTCGGGCTCCTATAGCGGTTGTTCCTACAAAAAGGGAACACACCTCTGGCTGGAAAGAGCAGGAGCACACTAAAGCCTCATCAAATCACCAGCACGCTTCTACCCTTGAAGGTGGCCTCCCTCAAAGCGTGGTGGCCTAGCACAATGGCCCCATAATTTCAGACGGTCAATCCTGAGGCATTGCATGATACATACTGACCTGAAATAGCACCTGGTCGTTTCTATATCTTAGCTTTGCCTGTGCTGAGTAAGGCTTTTCACATATCAGCAATAAATGTAAATAAAAAATCCAAGAGCTTGAACTCTATTCTGAAGATATATCCATTGAAGGTAATTTGTGCTGCATTTCAAAACATGCTGAACAGTCTTCTGGTGACGAGGCCTGTGTCTACACAAAAATTCGACCTGGTTTCAGAAGTAACATTCCAACCCCGATGACAATTAGCCGGAAGCATGATTCCAAAGTTGTTCTCCTCGACCCTGCAGGAGACAGAATCTGTTTAGCCGACGCAGCATGATAAGTCATTGCAGGTCAAGTTTATCAGAAGTAGATGGAAGTAAGGGATAGATAGATAGAGGCAAGTAGATAACCAGCCATACCAAACAGCGATTCCGGTCATTCCAAAACAGCTCATGTCTTGTTAGTCTATACATATGAAGACAGATCACGTTAATCAGAGCAAACCCAGTGAGCGTGCGTTAGTGTTGGGTTCTTGCCGGGGGAGGAGTACCGACCTGAGGTGAAAGTCGGTCCGGAGGTTTGAGGCGACCGCTGCGCCAGTGACATCTGGTGTATTTTTACCACGGCACTGGCGTAATATACGTTATACAGCTGGGAAACGCACCTCAACGTCACCTGCGGCAGGTAAAAGCCTGTCATATCGCCACTGAGCAGATACAGAATACGCAGTTCAGCATCACCTGCGGTCGAACAACGGGTTTAACATTGACATCGCATCTTTCAGGCAGTGGCGTCCGATGAGTAGTAAAAGTGCCGCGCGGCGGGTCAGAGTGTGAGGTAGCGGTCTCACCTGCCCGTTACGGAAGTGCGTCTCCCTGAGCAGAAGAGTCAGCCCCAGAGTGGATGTTTGCAGGCCCGCGGCGTCTGTAGTCACGGGGTACCTGGTCGTTGTCTGACGACTGGTCTGTCAACAACAGCACTATCGTCACTGTCAACGACGGCACCACCATCACTGTCAACGACGGCTCCACCGTCACTGTCAACGACGGCACCACCGTCACTGTCAACGACAGCACCACCGTCACTGTCAACGACGGCACCACCGTCACTGTCAACGACGAGCACCACCGTCACTGTCAACGACGGCACCACCGTCACTGTCAACGACGGCTCCACCGTCACTGTCAATAATAGTACCACAGTAATTGTCACAGCACCACTGTCACTGTGACAGCACTACCGTCACTATCAACAACAGCACTATCATCACAGTCTCAGCAACAGTGTCATTGCCAACGACATCATCACCGTCACTGTTTCAGCATCGTCGTCATAGTCTCAGCATCATCCTCACTGCCTCAGCACCACTGTCACCGCCTCAGTACCACCGTCACTGCCGCAGCACCACCGTCACTGTCTCAGCATCATCATCACTGCCTCAGTAATGCCGGCTCGGCTGCAGCACGGCACATAGCACTATCATCACTGCCTCAGCACGGCACACAGCACTAGCATCACTGCCCCAGCACAGCACACAGCAATATCATCACTGTCACAGCACGGCACACAGCACTATCATCACTGCCCCAGCACGGCACATAGCACTATCATCATTGCCTCAGCACGGCACACAGCACTATCATCACTGCCTCAGCACGGCACACAGCACTATCATCACTATCACAGCACGGCATAAGATCTAAACAGCCAGCGATTTTGAGGATGGGTCAATGGTGAGGTTACTGAACTTAACTGAAGCTCATTTTCTCAAGTGTGTTTTTTCACTTAACTTTTGATTAAAGCAGCATAGAGAAATAACTTTGACAGCGACGAAGTTGGCTTGACACTAGGAGTTCGACGACATGTGAATGACTAGACAGACGTGACCTGTTGATATCTTTCCGGAAAAATGGCCTCACATTTTTATGAAGCTGCATTTTATGTCAGCAATACTAGTTAGTAATCCAGCAGAACTACGTCGTAAATCATTCATTATCCCGGGTTATTATGAACGCACTACCGTGCCTTGCTTTATTATAATCCTCTTAGCTGTCAAATCGTAAACTATTTCCAAAGCAAGTTCAAGTTTGATTTGTTTCAACCCCATGTGAACCCATAGGTAAACGAATAAGTAAAACTGTGTTAAAAGGGTGCGAGTTGACAGAGCAGCTTCAGATATATTTTGATTTCCCCTATAGCACTTTGTTTTTAGAGACGACAGAGAATATTGGCTTAAGCCCCCCGGCCAGTGGTAGGTGCTAAAAACAGCCGGTTAGCACCGGGCTAAGATGCAACAAATTGAACTGCATGCTCGATATATGTTCACCTTGGCTCTCAACTAGCTTCACCCGGACCTTCTGCCAACTGAATACCAGAACATATTATTCTCGGGCTGTCAAATATTCAGGTACTTAAAGCCATATCTCACAGACCCACTCAGCGGCTCTCCATCAGCACATGATTCAGATAAGGGCATGTCCTGACATCCATGAGTAAGTCGGGCATCCTATGAAACCTTTTTTCGGCATGGTGAAATCCTCATGGTTTGTTATTTTTTAATGCAATTCTGCCTGCTATCAGTTCTTTAGATTATATTACATCTGCATTTTAATACTTAGAAGAGGCCACCCTGACCGAGGGCTGATTCCAATCGGCGAGAATGGCGCTGCTGCAAGGCAGCTGTCTAGCTCCGGGAATGACATCTGTAGAAAATGCAATTCCTCCAGCATTGCAGGCTTTAAGCACTGGCCGAGTTCCGGGAATGTTATGCCTTAGAAGTGTGTCGGGACTCGAGTACCGCGCTGCGTTAAACTCCCTGGAATGGGGCAAGTTCAAGTAAGTGATTTGAGTGAGCCCAAAGACAGAAACAAGCCAGGTAAAGCTCTTCCATTAACAGAGGGCTAAAGCAGACATATCCATCGCATTTAAAGAGCAATACCAACTTGGTACTGCATGTAGGCGCAGCTATTTACTCAAAGTCTGAGATCACGACGATACAAAGACACTGTGGCTGAATCTGTGCACCTAACCGGCAGGACTAGGCCCCAGAACCACTCCAACGTCCCAAAACCAAACAATGGTATTGGATTGTATACTGATTTGAACGCACGATCAGATATTGAAGATATTGAGCGAATTTGAACGTAGGTTTAACCAGTGCCAAAGTTTCTTGGCGAGAGGGTAGACATGGAATTCAGGCAGCTATCACATATATTACGGATATTGAAAAGCGATCCCAAGCTGAATGATGAAAAATATCTATGCATATCATCCACATAGTCGGAAATTTCCATCGCATTTTAATTGCAGCCGATAGATACCTGTAGACTACTCTCTGGGAAACTAAAGCGTCCTACTGTATTCTACTCTTCAATCAAGTTTGATTATGTTAGCCTGTGACATCACGGAGGTCAAGATAGTTTGAATTTAGGCCTATTCAGGAAATCCTTTATACCTAACCTTATTACTCCGCAAACAAAGCCAAAGGCATCCGTCAAAGGATTCGAATAGGTAATGGTTATGCTGCATGGCGTTCAAATCTTTGAGTCATTCTCGTCTCCATGCTATCAAACATATTTCTGTATCTTGTTTCGTCCAAAGTTAAAGATAAAGACAAATAAAAAGTCTGGCCTTGGTGTCATTTGGTGGCCTCTGGTGACCTCGTTTTTTACCGGATCTAAAATGGTTGATACCCTGGTGATTTTTCTTTCCAAAGGATTTTGTTTTATATTTTGTAGATTGATCTAGCTGTTCTAGGAGCCGAGGCACCTACTAGTTTGTTCAGTCTCATTTTAGAAGAGAACAATTGCCTTACATGGGTTTAGAAACGACATCATAACTTGATGATCTGACCTGGCTGATGTTTATTTTGAGACATAGGCAGTCAAATTGATCATCTAACAGGAATGCATGCAAGACAACACATCTCTCATTCAAATAGGCTCGAATTATTATTCTAAAAAAGCCGAGGAGGGTCTGATTTACCACCCCTTCCCTCCGAAACCGAGGCAATAAATGGTTAATTCTAATTCTAGCCTTACATAAGAAATATGCACGGTATCAGTTGAAATCACATTCATCGAAAGGAGAAATTATCAATGGGAGTGATTACTGTCCAACTGCTCTCCATGAGGATCCAATTAGATTTGACCAATTTCTGATCGGACAACGGTCCAGGGAAGGTTCCGTCGAATTCCAGAATCAAAGCCAACAGATTGCCCATATCATCAGGGGTTTGAAAGCGGATGTTTGAAACTTTCCAAGCTTCAAATAATACCTACGAGTAAGTGCCTGTTTTTCAGACATCGACAAGTTCCACTTTGTCTCTGGAAAAGATAGTATGAGAAGCTTCAAAATGTGTAGCATTATCTATTGCCGCCGGATTGCAAACATATGCTCACTCGCCGTTTTGAAGTAAGGAGATCATTATTTCTGGTTTATCATTAGTGTGATCATTAGTTTGGTTTTGCAGCTCGTTATTTTCAGTCCACAATCTCTGGCCTTCGCGGCACTGCTGCGGGTATTCCCACCCGAAGTTCTCACTTCAAATACCGGAAAATCTCTGGTAATGGCTTGATGCCAACCATTCAGTCCAACGACAAACAGGTGATGGGAATAACCTGGCGAATAATCTATATCCAATGCTAAGCCGACTAAAAAGTCACACGGGTGTTTTCAGAGGTCAAAATGGATGCTATCAAACCTGTTGCACAAAACAATGATTAGTTGATTACACTTCCATCTCAAGTGCTAACTTTACAATTGGTGGGATCAAGTAAAGGGCATCAATACAGGTGTTATCATAATTCAATATTGAGGAATTGTTGTTTACGGAACTTTTGCAGAATCTCATCTGTACATATTCTGTGCCAAAAATATTGACAGCTTACACTTAAAACGCTAGAAATATGACATCGAGCAACAACATATCACCTATTGCGCTCCTTGACATTCCATCATACTTACGGTTCAGCAACCAGTGTTAAACATGTTGACAATTATTCCAGTTCCCTTTCCAGATATTGATGAAGCGACCATTATTTGTACCCTAGGGCATACACTGGCACCGACTTGAGCACAGCTGCAGCGCTAACAGGCACAGCTTGATTGTGCGCAGTCCTGGCCGGCTCACCGACTGATTCAGGGCCTGTTACAGAGAGCCCTGCACCCTGTCAAAGCTGCAACTGCAGCAAACTACTCTAAAAAAATGCGAGAAAAGATAATTCAGAAGAAAAAAAGCTATTAAAGCCTTAAAGTGGTAGACTTTATAATTGGAAAATATTTCAGCACGATCCATTAGGCCTCACTGCTTCTCTCCAGCAATAACGAACCTAGTTATGGAACGATTGCAGCCCTCGACAAACGCTACAATAGCTGTTGCCCGGCGAGAATCCGATCTGCAATTATCTAGACTGAAAGGGTATAAATCCATACGATACAAAAATCAGGACCAATGGGAGGTTTTGTGACCAATAATGGTTACTAGTATGAATGCAAAACGTGTCCCACGCATCTGCACGACACCGTCTGAAGGCAGCAGTCAGATGGGCCGAGTGTCACCTCGCGTCAGGCCCGGTCATTTAGTGCCGCGGCCTACGTCGGCCTCATTTGGCTAATGGCGAGGGCAGCCTGGGTCGCCGGAAAGCCGTGTGGCAGCTGCTGCCGAGATACTCACAGAACACTCCACTCCCTCAGAGTACCTGCACAGGACAGTGCAGCTGCTGCCGAGATACTCACACACCACTCCACTCCCTCAGAGTACCTGCACAAGACACTGCAACTTCTGACAAGATACACACCACTCCCCTCCCTCAGAGTACCTGCACAGGAAACTGCAGCTTCTGACAAGATACTCACACACCACTCCCCTCCCTCAGAGTACCTGCACAGGAAACTGCAGCTTCTGACAAGATACACGCCATTCCACTCAACTACCGAAATTCCACTCAAACTACCGACATATGACACAGCAGCTGGTGACAAGATGCTCATACACCACTCCACTCCCTCAGAGTACCTGCGCATGACACTGCAACTTCTGACATGATACGCGCACGTCATCATTCCACCCCTTCAAACTACTGACATATAACACTGCAACTTCTAACAAGATACTATCACACCATTCCACTCATAGGCAGATCCAGGGGGGGCAAGGGGGCACGTGCCCCCCCGATCGACCCTCGGCGCCCCCTGAAAGGTCGATGGTGCCCCCCTGAAATGTCGCTTCCCACCCCCCCAGGATGCGAAAGTCGGCGCCCACCGATAGGATTTGGCGCCCACCTGATAGCTTTTGCCGGTCATAAGTGGCGCCCCCTGGTCCGGAAGGCGCCCCCCCGGTCCGGATGGCGCCCCCCGGAAGGTGCACCCCAGATCGGCAATCCTGGATCCGCCTATGATTCCACTCCCTCAAACTACCGGTATCTGAAACTGTAATTTGTGTCAAGATACTCATTCATCATTCCACTCCCGCAAACAACTGGCACGTGGCAGGGCAGCTACAGCCAAAAAGTTTATGTGCAATACAAGAGCTGAGGAGGAAGTGTCAATCTATCGCGGTAGCTGGCGGGTCGCGGTAAGAGTGGATGTGTGTCCCGGGGGATCGTAGGTGGTGGTGGAAATAACAGTGTGTCACTGGAACTCGGGGGTGGCAGTGGGAGTGGAAATTTGTTACTGGAGCTCGCGGGTGACGTTGCGCCTGCCTGTTCGTCGTTGATGAACCAGCTGAGGTTGGCGGCGGGCCATGACTGTGCCGACACGCACTCCACGCTGACCACGTCGGCCACGTCGCGGCTGATGAGGTCGCGTCGCCGGCCGTCGCTGTGAAGGATCTGCGGGTCGTCTCTGGGCAGCTCTGTCGGCGGGTGTCACCACAGCGTCAGCTGCCACCGACTGCTGCGTGCTTTGGGAGTCAGCTGCAACAGCTCATGGTTACCTGACTAGATCAGGCTTTGTCAGTTTTGGTGAAATGGCGTCGCAAGTCAAAACCCTGGATCTACCTATTGAAAGATGCGATGCAAGGATTTGAATTCGAAAAGACGCTTAAAAACTTCCAGATACAAATGCGCGAATACGAATGTCTGAGCGACAAAATGCGATAAAATGCGTAGATAAAGACTTCCATGTACAAAACATTCGTTAAAAAAGTTCCGCACCAAGAAGTGAGACACGAAAATTTGCATATGCAGCAAAAAATGTTACCATAGAATCCTGACGACAATCTGTCCAGAGACCATTCATGAATATTTGAATTTCCACTTGTTGAAGTTGTCGAGTCCAGAGATCAGGGGCGGGCCAGAGCCAGCTCGGCAGACACACTCACCGACGACAGTGACGGTGCCGGTGTCGGTGACGGTGTTGAAGGTGCCCTCGGCGGTGATCTCACAGCCGTACTTTCCAGCTGTCTCCAGGCTGACATTCTCCAGCGTCACCTGCGACAGGTCCGACCGCTCCTCCTGCGGACACCCGTGCAGGGTAGCGGCGGCCACAGGCCCTGTTTACATCTGCAGACACCGGTCACGGCACCCCGGCCACGGCCAGTCTGGCCGGCAGGTGGCAGTCTTGCAGAGCCATGGGATGGGGCGGGGGCCGGCAGGTGGCAGTCCTGCAGAGCCATGGGATCGGGCGGGGGCTGGCAGGTGGCAGTCCTGCAGAGCCATGGGATTGGGCGGGGGCCGGCAGGTGGCAGTCCTGCAGAGCCATGGGATTGGGCGGGGGCCGGCAGGTGGCAGTCCTGCAGAGCCATGGGATCGGGCGGGGGCCGGCAGGTGGCAGTCCTGCAGAGCCATGGGGTCGGGCGGGGGCCGGCAGGTGGCAGTCCTGCAGAGCCATGGGATCGGGCGGGGGCCGGCAGGTGGCAGTCCTGCAGAGCCATGGGATGGGCGGGGGCCGGCAGGTGGCAGTCCTGCAGAGCCATGAGATTGGGCGGGGGCCGGCAGGTGACAGTCCTGCAGAGCCATGGGATGGGACGGGGGGCGGCAGGTGGCAGTCCTGCAGAGCCATGGGATCGGGCGGGGGCCGGCAGGTGGCAGTCCTGCAGAGCCATGGGATTGGGCAGGGGCCGGCAGGTGACAGTCCTGCAGAGCCATGGGATCGGGCGGGGGGCCGGCAGGTGGCAGTCCTGCAGAGCCATGGGATCGGGCGGGGGCCGGCAAGTGGCAGTCCTGCAGAGCCATGGGATGGGGCGGGGGCCGGCAGGTGGCAGCCCTGCAGAGCCATGGGATTGGGCGGGGGCCGGCAGGTGGCAGTCATGCAGAGCCATGGAATTGGGCGGGGGCCGGCAGGTGACAGTCCTGCAGAGCCATGGGATTGGGCGGGGGCCGGCAGGTGGCATTCCTGCAGAGCCATGGGATTGGGCGGGGGCCGGGAGGTGGCAGTCCTGCAGAGCCATGGAATGGGGCGGGGGCCGGCACGTGGCAGTCCTGCAGAGCCATGGGATTGGGTGGGGGCCGGCAGGTGGCAGTCCTGCAGAGCCATGGGATTGGGCGGGGGCCGGCAAGTGACAGTCCTGCAGAGCCATGGGATGGGGCGGGGGGCCGGCAGGTGGCAGTCCTGCATAGCCATGGGATTGGGCGGGGGTCGGCAGGTGGCAGTCCTGCAGAGCCATGGGATTGGGCGGGGGCCGGCAGGTGGCAGTCCTGCAGAGCCATGGGATTGGGCGGGGGCTGGCAGGTGGCAGTCCTGCAGAGCCATGGGATCGGGCGGGGGCCGGCAGGTGGCAGTCCTGCAGAACCATGGGATGGGGCGGGGGCCGGCAGGTGGCAGCCCTGCAGAGCCATGGGATTGGGCGGGGGCCGGCAGGTGGCAGTCCTGCAGAGCCATGGGATTGGGCGGGGGCCGGCAGGTGGCAGTCCTGCAGAGTCATGGGATTGGGCGGGGCCGGCAGGTGGCAGTCCTGCAGAGTCATGGGATTGGGCGGGGCCGGCAAGTGGCAGTCCTGCAGAGCCATGTGATTGGGCGGGGCCGGCAAGTGGCAGTCCTGCAGAGCCATGGGATTGGGCGGGGCCGGCAGGTGGCAGTCCTGCAGAGCCATGGGATTGGGCGGGGGCCGGCAGGGCTGTGCCTGGGATTGAAGTTAGGACGGGATATAGTGGGACGGGTATAATGGGACGGGATATCATGGGACGGGATATCATGGGACGGGATATCATGGGACGGGATAGAATGGGACGGGATATCATAAGACGGGATATCATGGGACGGGATATAATGGGATGGATATAATGGGACGGGATATAATGGGACGGGATATAGTGGGACGGGATATAATGGGACGAGATATAATGGGACGGGATATAATGGGACGGGATGTAATGGGACGGGATGTAATGGGACGGGATATCATGGGACGGGATATAATCGGACGGGATATCATGGGACGGGTATAATAGGACGGGATATAATGGATTGAACGGGATATAATGGGAAGTGATATAATGGGACGGGATATCATAAGACGGGATATCATGGGACAGGATATAATGGGACGGGATATAATGGGACGGGATATAATGGGACGGGATATAATGGGACAGGATATAATGGGACGGGATATAATGGGACAGGATATAATGGGACAGGATATAATGGGACAGGATATCATGGGACGGGATGTAATGGGACGGGATATAATGGGACGGGATATCATGAGACGGGATATAATGGGACGGGATACCATGGGACGGGTATAATAGGACCGGTATAACGGACAGGATATAATGGAACAGGTATAACGGGACAGGATATAATGGAACAGGTATAACGGGACGGGATATCATGGGACGGTATATCATGGGACGGGTATAATAGGACCGGTATAACGGGACAGGATATAATGGAACAGGTATAACGGAACAGGATATAATGGAACAGGCATAACGGGACAGGATATAATGGGACGGGTATAATAGGACAGGTATAATGGGACGGGATATCATGGGAGAGGTATAATGGGACGGGATATACTGGAACGAGAGGGGCTAAAGTCCTCCAGGCTTCATTCGGGTCGGGACGGAAATGAGCGATTCTTCAAAGCAGGAAAATACAGCACGGGATCAGTCGGTGGGCGGGACAGAGCTGAATGGGACTAAGCGGGACGGGTTTTGCTGTGTTTCCCGTGTTCACACCTGTCGGCTGGTGCACTGTATTTTATCTTAATGATGGTGACAAAAAATCGGCAAGTGGAATCCGAGTGCCTGATATCTGAGTGTACACTTAACCCGCGCCCCACCGGGGGTCCGGCGCCACCTTCGCCCCACCGGGGGGGGCCATCGATGGCCCCCTCTAACTCCGAAAATATCGGCGTTAGCGCAAATCTGCAAAGTGCAATAGAAAGCTCGCGTGAATTCAGTAAGAAATTACTTCGCATGTTTTAGTGCTCAGGTCAATGGTTTGACCTCCAGAGGTCAAATTAGGTCAAGATCGGCTATTTTCACTCAAATATGCAATGATTAAGCAAACTGGGCATAACTCTTATGTCATTAGAGCTATTGAGGCCTGGTAAAGTACATTTGATAGCAAATTGCCAGTACTTTTTCCGCTATGTGGAACGTAAAGACCTCCCGCCAGTGGTTTGACCGCCAGAGGTCACCTCGTGACCTAATATGGCCTGAGGTCACGAAAGGTCAAAAAGTGACCTTGCCGTATATCAAATGAAAGCCAGTGACAAGACAAACACGATGGTGTTTGTTCCACCGCTCTAGCTCAATTAGGGCAAAAGTTATTGTCAAAATACTGTTTTTGACCTCTGGTGACCTTGGATGACCTTGGAAAAGTCAAAGGGCAAATATGACCCCTGGGATCCGTGAAAGGGTGTCCAAAAACGTTGTTCTGAGCAGTCTGAGTATTTGCAATCATTTTTGTGGCTTTTATATCATGAAATAGCTTTTCCCCATGCTTTTCCAATGGGAGAGGTCGCCTCGTGACCTGACCTCAGGGCACGAAATCGAAAAATCCCGGATATACACCTTGTCGACCCTGGAGGGGTCATGAAGTGTAGGAAGTTTCAAATCGATCGACTTTGAAATGTAGCTCTTACAGAGCTCTAAAGGTGAAGTGAGGTGACCTTGGTTGACCTCGTCTGGTGACCTGACCTTGGGTGACCCGGGGTAAAAATTTCAGGGATGATGGGAAAATGATGCAGTGAGAGGTAGAGCCCTCAACCGCGGTGCTGCGCCTCGTCGTTTTTCTGCTATCCCGGAAAAACCTTAGGGGGGCCATCGATGGCCCCCCGGTGGGGCGAGGGTTAACTCTCGTCCCACCGGGGGCCATCTATGCCCCCTAAGATTTCTTTGGGATAACAGAAGAACGGCGAAGCGTAGCACCGCGGTTGAAGGATCTACCTCTCAACCCATCATTTTCCCACCATCCCTGATTTTTTTAACCCGGGTCATCCAAGGTTAGGTCACCAGGAGAGGTCAACCAAGGCCACCTCACTCCAACTTTTGAGCTCTATAAGAGCTACATGTCTAAGTCGATCGATTTGAAACTTCCTGCACTTCATGACCCCTCCAGGGTCTACAAGATGTATATCCGGGATGTTTCGATTTCATGACCTGAGTTCAGGTCACGAGGTGGCCTCTTCCATTGAAAAAGCATGAGGAAAAACTGTCTTATGATCAAAAAGTTCATGAATCCCAGGGGTTATATTTTCTCTTGGACCTCTCCGAGGTCATCCAAGGTCACCAGGGGTCAAAAACAGTATTTTGACAATAACTTTTGACCTAACTACGCTAGAGCGCTGAACCAAACATTATCGGGTATGTCTCGTCACTGGCTTTCATTTGATATACGGCAAGGTCACTTTCTGACCTTTCGTGACCTCAGTTCATATTAGGTCACGAGGTGACCTCTGGAGGTGAAACCACTGGCGGGAGGTCATTACGTTCCTCATAGCGGAAAAGGGTCGGGCATTTTCCCATGAAATTTACTCTACCAGATCTCAATAGCTCTAATGGCATAAGAGTTGTGCCCAGTTTTTTTAAGCATTGCATATTTGAGTGAAAATAGCCTATCGTGACATAACTTGACCTCTGGAGGTCAAACCATTGACCTGAGTGCTTAAGCATGCAAGGTAATTTCTAACTGAATTCACGCGGGCTTTCTAATGCACTCTGTAGATTTGCGCTAACCCCATATTTTCGTTTTTATGACCCCCATATATGAGTTAGATGGGAGGCCATCGATACCCCCCTCCTCCCGGTGGGGTGAAGGTAGCGCCGGACCCACGGTGGAGCGCGGGGTAACAAGCAAAAAACTGGACACAGCTTGGTGTTTTTTGCAGCCCCCGGCGTTCGATTTCTCGCCGAAGTCCCCTCATACACTGCTTAAGCGATGCATCACGTGCCGCTGCTGCTTTATAGACAAGGACCAAGTGTCGTAAAAGGCGTCCGTGAGCAAACTCCTGAGAGCATATGGAAATGAGCCGTGCTGCCCAGCGTGATAGTAAAGATGATCGGCGCTTTAAGAAGCACCGTCAAGGCCGCAGGACGCAGTTTATTAAAAGTGTACCAATGTTTCAGGTGTATATGTATGATTTTCCGATTCAGGTTTCTACGTACCTACGTACTATTGATACTGATCCTAACCAGTGATTTTTTGGAACTATGTTGACCTCCAACCAGTGTTAAATGTCATTAATTAGTGTTCTCTGATCTACTGTTGATCTCGCTGTCCTTGAGAGCTCCACTTTTTCAAATCGACGAAGTTTTCAGTACAATTTGAGTTAAACTAAACACTTTTCTAGGCCTGGTCCACAAATATAACTCAGATGCTCGACCATTGCCCCCCCGCATCGCCGTGATGTATGCACATTGCATGGCAAAGTAATCGACACGTTATGCCACACAACCTGGTAACCAGGATGATTTCACTTTCAGGAGTATTGAGTAAATTGAGTTGACGATGTATATGAGGGCCATGAGAGTGTCGGTGTCATACTAATAGTGTCTCAGTGTCATACTTCCGTCTGTACTTCTTGAGTGTATGTTTGTGTGATAGTAAACCTTAATGTTTAACGTACTGGAACCAATTTTCGCCTATTAGTCTTGTAATTCTGGTAATGGTGAGCGCCCCCTCCAATCGTTAGCTCATCACTGCTTTTTCTTGATGAGCCACCTGCTGGGGCGCTGGCGTTTCGATCCAAACCACCGTTTGTTTATTTTCAGCTTTTGAAGATACATGTTAAGTCCCTGCATAGCCCTGCAAAAGGTAAATTACCTGTTGTTTTTCCGGTCAATGTAAACTTTTGTGGGTGGATTCTTAACATTTTCCCAGACATCGAAAATATTCTCATCATAGGAGGGGTTGAGGTTAACCCAGGTCCAAATTGTTCTTACGAAGAGACCAGCATAGCTCATATAAATATCAATAGCATCACAAGTGAAAATAGACGCGACGAACTACAAGAATTTGCCACAACTAACAACGTAAAAATTATTGCTCTAACTGAAACAAAACTTGACTCAAACATTCACCCAAGTCTTTATAGTATCTCAAATTTTCATGCGCCATTTGTTCGGCATCGCAACCGAAGCGGAGGAGGAGTAGCCCTATATTGTCACAGGTCCTTAGCTGCCATGAGAGTCCCTGAACTTGAAGTTAACGAGGAAGAATGGATCTGGGTTAAAGTAAAATTTACATCAAAATCAATATTGATATGCTGTGTCTACTTGCCACCTAACTTGCATGCTAGTCGCTTAAACGAGTTTATTGAAAACTTCTCGGAAAGTGTGAGTATGGCTCAGGGATACCAGAATTCTTCGATAATCATCATGGGGGACTTCAATGCCGGAAATACTTACGCCAAAAGTCACTTCAACCACTCTCCTATTTCAAATTTTGAGAGAAATCTGCACGCAACTGCCGAATCCTTGGCTCTCTCTCAACTAATTTGTGAACCAACTCGTTTACAAGGATCCACACAAAACATTCGCGATCTTTGCTTCATTTCTGACCCGGACGCTGTTGTTCACAGCGGGCTGTTACCATCTTTCTCCCAACTAGACCACTTCCCAATTTATGTAGCGACAAAAACTAAAGAAAGCCATACTCCTCGGAAGGCTCCCAAAACTATTTGGGACTATTCACGCTTGGACACACAGAGACTAATTAACCAATTAATGACGCAGAACTGGGAGAACTTACTTGACAATGACGTCGACGAAGCGACAGATCTCTTCACTAAAGCCCTTCTTGACGCAGCACAATCCGCGATACCAACAAAAAAGATTAGAGACCGGAATAACGATAACGACTGGATTACTCCTGAACTTAGACGACTAATGCATAAACGTGACAGGCTTTTCAAAATTGCGCGACAACGTCAGGCCCAAAACATTCCCGATAACTCAACTGACTGGGAAAGATGGAAGCTATGCAGAAACAAAGTGACATCAATGACTAGGAGACTTAAATGTCAAAACATTCAACGAGGGGCAAATCAGCTTTTGGAACAAAAACAAAACCCGCATAAATACCACGCAATAATTCGAAACATGACTGGGCGTAACAAAACATCCACAATTCCACCATTATTGAATACTACTGGGAGCCTGATTCTAGAAGACACAGAGAAATGCGAAGCTTTGAATTCATATTTTGCTGGTCAGTCCTCATTAGGTGATGCAAATAATCGTGAAATACCAGCATGCCACTCAAGAGCTGTACCAAAACTAGACAAACCAATGATATCAGAACAAGAAGTATTGGCAACCATTAACAGCTTGAATATAAATAAATCGACTGGACCGGACAAAATCCCCGTGAAACTTATAAAACTTACAGCAGTTATAATTTCTGGGCCCTTGTCTAAGCTATTTAATAAATCATTGGAAAGTGGACAGTTCCCCAAATCATGGAAAGTCGCTAATGTAAAGGCAATCTTCAAAAAGAAGGGTAGCCCAGCCGATATTGCAAATTACAGACCAATTAGCCTCCTGAGCTGCATTTCAAAAATATTTGAGAAAATAATGTTTCGGATAATTTACTCTCACATTACAAACCATGAATTGCTGACGGAAAGACAGAGTGGCTACCGACCGGGACACGGAACGCGGCTCCAACTTTTCTACCTCTCTCACACCCTTTACGAATCCCTCGACAAAGGACAGGACCAGACCTTGCTCTACTTGGACATAAGTCGCTACTTCGACAAAATCTGGCACAAAGGACTCCTACAAAAATGTAAACATGAATTTGGACTCGACAACATCCTACCTTGCCTTCGTTCATACTTGACTGACAGAAAACAACGCGTAATTATTGAAGATTCTCACTCTTCTTTACTTCCAGTGGACGCAGGATGTCCACAAGGATCGGTTCTTGGTCCTTTGCTTGCCCTTCTGTACCTTAACGATCTCTCAACTAAAACAGAAAACGAAATTTTATTTTTCGCCAATGACACTTGTTTGTTTGCTTCTCACAACACAAATAACGTCCAAAATGTGCAGGTATCACTTCAAAATGATCTTGATAAAGTTCTAAAGTATGGTTCGGATTGGCTTATAACATTTAATTCTTCCAAAACAATACAACAGACATTTTCCTACAAAAAACTGCCCGCAATTCCAAAACTCGTTTTTGACTCCCAGCCAGTGCCAGTTGTAAATAGCCACAAACATTTAGGAATGATCTTCTCTAAGGATCTTCGATTTCATGAACATACAAACGAAATTATCAAAAAAGTCAATATGACACTCAGCCCGCTTTACCCAATATCAAGTCACCTAACTAGATCTACCTTAAGTCAGATTATCAACATATATGTCCGACCCCATTTTGACTACTGTGACATCATTTACGACGGACTTCTGACAGTCAACGACGCTGAACGACTTGAACGACTTCAATGTAGAGCTGCGAGACTGGTGACTGGGGCACTTCCGAGGAGTAGTACAGAGAAGCTTAGAGCAGACCTTGGTTGGACATCACTTAAAGATCGGCGTAAAATTCATAAACTTGAATTTTTCCATACCTTGTGCCATACTATCACACCAACCTATATTAACAACATAGTGCCCAACATTAGAAGTAGCATCATAAATCGGCCCATTCGTAACGCAAACCTAAGAATCCAACTGCACTTTCGAACTATTAACTTTAAACATTCGTTTTTGCCGAGCACAACCAAATTATATAACTTACTCCCAGAGCAGATCAGGGCATCCAACTCGCGAAAAGAATTTAAGAAAGGTGCTACAAGTCTTTTGGTATTACAAAACCACCAGAATACTATAACTATGGACCAAAACTTCAAAATACATTACTAACCCAATTAAGAATAGGAATGTCGCGTCTAAACAGTCACCAATACTCGGTTCAAAAAAGTACGACGCCGTCATGCGAATGTGGTTATTTTTGCGAAGACGTTAAACATTACATTCTACACTGTCCATTGTTTTTAAATGCAAGAACAAACCTAGTTAACAGAATATCAGCAATAATCAACTCTAATTTTTCATTGTTAAACAATGCAAAAAAATTAGACATACTTTTGAAAGGGGAAGGGTTATCCAAAACGCAGGGCTATGCAGTAACTCAAGAAACATTTAGGTTTATCACTGCTTCACAGCGATTCCGATCTTGACTCCAGCCATTAAAACTACAAGCACTAAGTTTACTGATTATACTCTGATGCGCCGGCGTCCCACGGGTTGGCGGCATCGCGCACCTAAAGTCGGAGCTGACGGTCCTGGCGGCGCTTCATGATTCGAAAACTGTCCTCAAACTCGAAAGGCGCCTTCGATTTAAGTACTATTGTGCTTTTGCGCCAGTCGGCGCCTGACCTTGACCGGGGCGGGACGTGTCACGCTCCGCGGGCATGGTGGTGTGAGCGGACGGCTGGTGCGAGGCTCCGGATGAAACGAGAAGCAGGTTATGTGAGTCTAAAGTGATATGACTAAAGCCAGTGGAATGCTACAGTGACTTGTGCTATATTCAGTGTGCAGGAGAGCTTCGATTACTGCAGGTGAACCACGATTACTGTTATTGTGAGTTTCGAATATGTCCGATACAGACAGTGAGCAAGAAAGGGACTCAGTTTTCACGGACGCGGCCTCCGGCTCGGACACTAGACGTAAGAGACAGCTATCTGTGGCAGAGATGACCAAAAATCTGGAAAAGAAGAGGATGAAAAACCAGAAGGGGCCTGGTTCGGCCAAAAAGGGACAAAGCCCCAAAAACCGCAGCAACGAGACGGCGCCAGTAACTCTCGACGCAATTGAGCGTTTGATAGAAGCCGGAAACCGTCGGGTAATTACCGCGTTTGAGACCAAATTCACACAAATGGAGAAAAGACTTGACATTTTGGAGGCGGAGAGCATCGAAAAAGATTGTAAAATTCAGGAACTGGAACGAGAAATTGCGCAGCAAAAGTCAGTAAACAGTGACTTAAAGGGGCGCCTCGATAGCATAGATGCTAACCGGCGGCTATCGTCACTCATTTTGACGAGCGACGAGTTCGGCGAGAGAACTTCAGGCGAAAACATTCCGGAGAAAATAGTGCGCGTTCTCAATCGCCAGTTTCCCGAGCTAGGTCTTGTGTCTGACGACATTCAAGTTGCCCATCGCCTACAAGGCGATAACAAAGGTGATCGTGAAGTTTTTGCGGCGCAAGACCCGAGACGACGTGTTCGAGCGTAGGTTCGAATTATTTAAACGGGGGAAGCGGAGCAGTCTTTACATCGCAGAATCACTGACTCCAGAAAGGCAGCACCTCTTCCAGCTGCTTTTGGCTGCTCGGCGACCTGAAAATGGCTCGAAGATAAAGTCAGTGTTCAGTCGTCGCGGCCATGTGTACTGTAAGACTACCATAGGAGGCAACAACATACACATTCCCGACATAGATCGTCTGCAGCGACTGCTAAATGGACGGTTACCGCCGCTGACCTATGCCCAGGGCGGTGTCGCACCGACCGGAGCTGGCTCGGCCGCGGCTGGGTCACGTGGTGGGGCAGCGAAGCGCCCCGCGAGGGGAGAGCGCGGGAGCGGCGGGGCAGAGTGGAGCTGTGGCGCAGACAGCGGAAGCCGAGAGAAGGGGAAGCGCAGCGGTACGGCCGGCGGCTGGACCTGCCGCCCAACGAGACAGCGGACGGGCTGCAGAGGTGGCGGCGACAGGGCCTGAGGCGAGTCAGCTGGACACGGAGATGGCAGGTGTGGCATAGTCTACGAGGTAGATGACTGGTCGGCTCGCGAAGGCGCTTCGAAGTTCCATTGTTTCCGCTTTAAATGCGTTGGCCTTTTTTGGGGTTTGCTATTATTACAGTGTATGTTCAACGCTGGAAATGTTGCGTTAAGTGTTGTACGTACGTGCGCACGTGTCTCCACATTTTGATTTGCAAAAATATTCCTAGAGCTGTCAGTCACACATTGATGAAGGGAGAAACATTGAAGAGTCTTTGGCATCACATTAGCTCAGAGATCGTGTCAATGATGGCCATCAAAATTACTGGTCATGCCATGGCGAGAGTATTACGGTAATGTCAGTTCAGAAAGGTTCAAGTTAGAACTATCTAAGTTTTTTTTCGTCTGCTATGTATCATGTGAGTATGGACAAGATCGTTAGTTCGGAGACCGGGGCCTCGCACTGGGCGACAGCTGGGCCCCGGACCTTGCGGCTCGGTGCCGGTATGTGGCGGCGCATAGGGGGGAGGGCTGGAGGGCGGTGTATGAGGGGGGAGCAAAGCATTTGTTCCAGGTTGTTACATTGGGGAGTAGGACTATTGGAGCCGGAAATGGCAAATGGGCAATTTCAGAAAAGAAGTTCTCGAACAAAGATCAAAATGCGAGACCTTAAGATTCTAACGCTCAATACCCGCGGAATGCGATCTGCGTCCAAAAGGCGTGCGCTATTTAGATTTTTACACCTGCATTATCCCAACCACATTGCAGTTCTCCAGGAGACACATTCATGTCCCAGTGATGTTAAGTATTGGCAAACAGAATGGGGCTCCAAAATACTCTTCTCTCATGGGAAAACCATAAATGAATGCGGTGTCGCAATTCTAATGCCAAAGTCATTGGACGGAAATTATGAAATTTACGTTTCTTACCTAGACGATGACGGAAGGATGCTAATAACAGACCTATCTTTCGACAAATGCTGCGTTAAGTTGATCGCAGCATATGCACCTACCCAGGGACAAAGGAAAGAACAATTGATATTCTTTCAATGTTTACAAGCAAAACTCGAATCTATGTCTGACTTTGAAAAGTCTCATCTCTTGATATGTGGAGACCTAAACATACACTTAACCCGGAGAGACACATCAAGTGCCAGATTCCGTCTGTCACCAGCCGCAAAGATCTTACTCGATATGATGAATCAACATAAATTATTTGATCTATGGCGTAATAAGAACCCTGAATTAACTCAGTTCACATGGCGTCGAGTAGCACCAGAGTTGCAGCAGTCTAGACTAGACTACATAATTGCTGGTGAACAAATAGTACACAATCACATCATAAACAAGGCTGACATCATGCCAAGCATTTTAAGTGACCATAGCATAGTATCCACGGAGATATGTATGTTTTCATCGAACCGGGGGCCTGGACTTTTTCGATTTCGTAACGAACTATTACAGGACAACATTTTTGTGGAGAAGGCTAGATCAGAAATTGATAAAGCAAGGCGAGGTTCTGAAATTTACCAGGATATAAGTGACTGGGGTGTAAAGTTAGAGCTGCTATCCAGTCAAATACGGGTGCTAAGCATAAAACACTGGAAGGAGAAAGAGCGAAGAAGACGCGAGGAAAATACCAGCCTTCTTCGAGCGCTCGAGAGATGCGAGGCTGAGTTGAGTTTAGGGCCTAACCACGCCCTGCTTGAAAGATACCAGGAATTGAGGAACCGTGTCAACATAATTGAGGAAGAGAAGGGCATAAGGGCAATGACTTACTCTGGTGCTAGGTGGATGGAAGAGGGAGAGAGGCCGACCAAATATTTTTTGAACTTGCACAAAAATAGAAACGCAAAAAAGCAAATTGAAGTTCTTAAATCCGAACATGATGAATTCATCACTGGTAGCTCTGCAATATTGAATCATTGTAAAGATTACTTCGAAAAATTGCATACAACCAGCAAACTACACCCCGGAAATGAATTTTTGTGCGATGACTTCTTAGGCCCAATAAACTGTCCCCAACTTAGCGCAGAGGATAGAGATATGTGCGACGCACCGTTAACCAAAGACGAATGTAAAATTGCCCTCGAGGGAATGATGGATAACAAATCACCTTCCGTATCGGGTTTCTCCAAAGAATTTTTCCGATATTTTTGGAATGATGTAGAAGATATTGTTATGAACTACCTAACGCAGGCTAAAGAAAAGGGACATCTCTTTGTTACTCAACGCAGAGGAGTAATTACCTTAATCCCAAAACGCGGCGACCAAAGGCTGTTGAAAAACAAACGCGCTATTTGTCTACTCGATATTGTATATAAAATCGCAGCAAAGGTCCTAGCCAACAGAATGATTTGCGTGGTACAGAAGCTGATTTCTCCCGATCAAACGGGAGCTATTCGCGGCAGAAACATTGGGTCAAATTTGCGCACTGTGGCCGACACAATACAATATTGCGACAGCGACAAGCTACAGGGAATACTTATGGCATTAGATTTCCGAAACGCCTTTAATACCGTGGAACATGCGTTCATTTATGACACATTACGGAAGTTCAATTTTGGACAAAACTTCATCCAATGGATCAAAATACTGCACAAAGATTCAGAACTTGCCATCATAAATAACGGATACACTTCTCAGTGGTTTAAGCCCTCGCGTGGATTACAACAGGGGTGCCCAGCATCTGCACTGATTTTTTGTTTGGTAGTCGAAATTTTAGCAATCAAGCTTCGCGCAACGCGTGACATTGGAGGTATAAAGATTTCAGGAGAGGAAATAATAGTTTCTCAATATATTGATGATACAACTCTTTTTCTGAACAATTCCAGCTCAGCACAACACGCCTTAAATGTAGTTCGGGACTTCGGAGGGAAGTCTGGATTGCAGTTGAATATAGAGAAATGCCACTTTACCTGGTTGGGAACTAAGAAGCTCTCACAAGAACTCATCTGCGGACAGGAACCGAGTGAGCATATTAAAATACTGGGCATAAATTTTAGTACTCGGCACAACTGTGACAGAACCAATATCGAACCAGCTATAGTAAGAGTAAATAATACCCTCAACCAGTGGTCACAGCGCGACCTAACGATCAAAGGAAGAATCACAATTGCAAAATCTTTAATCGTTTCCCAGTTTATTTACATGATGTCTGTGGTCGACTTCGATAAAAAACAATTAGAGAGTATACAGAGCAAGATAATGAAATTCATATGGAGAGGTCGTCCTCCGAAGGTGGCCAGAAACACGCTGTACCAGGAAATAAAAAATGGAGGACTGAACGCGCCAAATATACATGGAATATACAAAGGGATAAGGGCATCGTGGCTAGGCAAAATATTGTGTAATAAAGAATCATCATTCGCGAAAATATTTCTTACCAGAATACAGATTAAGTATAATGATATTCTATACATGAACTACGGAAAACATTGGCTTGATTCGAGACGCATTGCAACATTCTACAAAGAAGTGTTGAAACTATTTAGGGAAACTGTGCCTATTCCAGAACCAAGCAATGGTACAGACGTAAGGAAGCAGTTGATTTGGAATAACACGGCAATACGCGTGAGAGGAACTGGATTCTTCTACCGTGTAGTTTACGATGGTGGCATTAAATTTGTTGACGATTTTTTCGATAACCAGGGGAGAATTTATAACTTTGAAACATTCAAACAAAAACATCCTCAAATAAAGATTAACCCTCTCACATATATCGGATGGTGTTACGCAATACCAGCAGAATGGAAGCGCCGAGTTATTGGGAGCAAAAAACTAACAGAGGAAGAAAAAACTTTGAAACCAGTTATTGAGATTAAAGGGAAGCAAATTCCGATACATTTAGTCAAGTCAAAATACTTTCGGAATCAGTGGCTTTTGGATGTCTCCCCCAGCTCAAAAGACAAATGGATAGACTACGGTTACGATTTTGAAGATATGTGGGGCAAAATATATACATTGCCGTTTCAAATCTCCACCTCGACAAAACTTCAAAGCCTGCAATACAGAATCAATCATCGGTACTTCCCAACGCGGCGCTTCCTTTGCCTCAGAAACGTTGTTGATGATCCCTTTTGTGATTTGTGTGGAATGGTCGAAACGATTCAACACTTTTTTCTGAATGTGAGATTGTGCGGTCATTTTGGAATGCCCTAGCAACTAGAATAAACGAAAAGCTAATCGCCTCTCAAAAATTCATTCCAAACAACAAAAACATAATCTTCGGATCGCTTTCAACGGTCGATGCAGTAAATTTAATCGCATTATGCGCAAAACAGTTCATTATTAAGCAGCGGTTCAAACAACAACAGATACGGCTAACGGATTTTATTCGGTTTGTTACGAAAATCTTCAAAATGGAAAAAATTAACGCAACAAAGAATGGGAAGATCAGTAAATTCCAGAACAAATGGGCCCTTTACATTGACAACGATTTAAATCTAGCATTGTAACCCCTGTGTGACAACCTGGAATCTTTGAGTACAGAAGTTAGCAAGAAGCGTAAGTGGGAAGGGAAGGGTTGGATAGGGAGTGGAACATTCGACCAAATGGAATGATGTGATGAAGAATGTCTATGGAAGGAATGTCCTCGTAACTACATTATTCGACTGTATACAATAGGGGTTCGCATAGTTCTGCATTTGTGTCTGTGTATGTCCAATACGTGAATTGTGATATCCCTGTTCATTCATGTTAAATAAACCGGAAAAAAAATGTAAAAAAAAAAAAAAAAAAAAAAAAATTGTGCTTTTGCGCCAATCGAGGATGTTCCATGGCTTGTTTGTTTTGACACAAGATGAAATACACGTATGTATGTATGTATGTATGTATGTAGGTAGTTTTTAATGCGAGGAATATGAGCATGATAACTCATGCAAGTACCAAAAATGTTTTTTGTTGTGTTTCGGTCGTTTCTCGAGTTCTTGTTTTGAATTGCACTGTTTAAATCACATATGACTAACACCATATCCAAGTCCCTGTTAAGTTTCACTAGTGTTCAACGCATCTGCAGGAAAAGGCAAGCCCCAAAGAGACTAAGAGCATGCCCCCAAACATAATCACTCAAACTTGTTGGATCCGGCTGTGAAACATGTTTAAGAGGGGATGCCTAGTATTTTTATGCGTTATGAGTCTGCAACTGAGTTAAACCAAACATGCTTACCTTTTCCAATACTAACTTTCGCATTTAATTAAATTAAGAGGCTTAGAAAACTTGATCCCTAACTACAGGGTGTTTCAGAAAGGATGATATTTTTAAACGTTTAGTATAGGACTGAAAATCATTCAAAGCCGTCGAAAAAATGGTCATCTTAATAGAGAATTGTGGGGAAATTTTCGAAAAGCATGTTTATTAGCATCAAGTATCTTCCATCCCAAATATACTCGTCAAAGTGATGCAAGAAACACAATATATATCAGCTTATATTCGAGAAAACGGAACTAGCAGCACTCTAAAAGGCTTTGGCGCAAGAAATAGCACGTAAGCATGCAAATCGAAAGCACAAGTTTCAGCAACATTTCATGTTTAGATTTTTAGGCTCAAGCTATTAACCCTATTTCCGGCAGGGGGGCTAATATGTGCCCCCCCCTTCAGGTTTTTCGAGAATATCTCCGAAACGGCTTGCGATAGAACTTTGAAACTTCCTGACTTTTCCTAAAACTAGTACAGGCAGGTTTTCTGAAATTTTCAAGATTATATATTTACCAGGGGCGGAGCTATGGCTGGGTTTTTGGGGAGGTTCTATCCACAAACCAAGTATTATCGTATGCGATGGGTTTTTTTGTAAAAGGAAGCCGTCTCTGCTGATCCTGATACCAGTTATATGGTTTTATTATATCATTTTTTATGTGAGATGATAGTGCATTCACAATTGTCACTATTTGTATTCATCAGGGGCGGTTACAGCAGTTCAAAATGGGGGGAATGTTATCAAGAAGGACTAAACGTTAGTAAGTGAGAAGACTGCTTACAGCCGTGCCAGGGCGAATACAATTGGGTATATGAAAATTCAAAATAGTTGTAACCCAATTCTAGATTACCAGAGGCGTGTCCAGTCACTACACATTTTCAAAATGTATATTCCCAGCCAGTATCACCGCCGCGACTCAATATCGTTGTATATTGAAAATGTGTTTCCAATCACCCCCACCCCCCACGACGAGTCCTTGATCCGCCTATGTCACCCCCCTTTCCCAGAGCTGCCATGGGAGGGTAAAAATTATCAGAAATTAAATTTCAACTAGTCGAGGGACTAATATACTTATGCATACCATTTGCATATTGTTGGTATGTATTTTACCCCACTGTTTTACCTTACTGCATCCGCCCCTGATGAGTTTTTCACTTTTTCTCATTTACTTATGTGTCAAAGATGCCAAGCAGTATATGACGGCTTCTAATCCGCGTAACAAAAACTTTTTAGGTTGTATATATTTCCCCTCATAGTCCTGGTCCTGGAACTGCCATTGAATTTCGAATTTTTGCGTAACTCGAGTATATGAAAATTTTGGGTCAATTATTTGTAAATCTGAACTAGTTTTGTGAAAATCGTACAACAGAGACAAGGGTTATGGAAAATCTAAAAAATACACAAAAATTGTATATTTTGCACGACCTTCTCCTAAAAATAAAAATTTTGAAATTTTCTTTTTTCAAAATAAAGTTTAGCAGCAGAGGAATCTATGGCACTTCGAATTTTCAAAATCGGCCGGTTAGATTACGAGATCTTAGGGGGGCCGATATTGCCCCCCTTGCCGGAAATAGGGGTACCCGGGAGCCTGACGGAAATAGGGTTAAGCTATTAAGCTATATTAAGCTATCCGACCTTAAATATGCATGACCGGATGCGGCGGACACAGCGCAAAAGATCCCACTGTTCACAGCAGAACAAGAGACACATGGGCCAATTGGAGATTGTTTGCTTGGACCCGACATTTCCTAAGCATGAGAGGTGTGTTTTTTTAGAACTAATTGCCAGAGGCAATGTGTGTGTGGACCGTAATGTAACGCAGCGACGATGTTATGTTTGCAGTGTCATTAGCGTGATACTTGTCACGTGATACGCGCGTGATTTCTACGAAAATTTTTGATTAAGGTAAAAAAGACAGTCTTTTCAACTCATTATTATGGCTACTTTTAACTAGTAAAAATGTAAAAACAACTATCAAAATAGGTAAATTCGTAAATGTCCCGAAATTTGTTTTCGATTGATATGCAAATCCAACCACTACAACCTATTTATAGCTATATTCAGATCAATTAAAAACAGCATTCTTTATGGAACACCCTGTAGCACACTATGTGCACAGCAGTATTTTGATGTTAAGGATACAAAGTCTTATATTTCATTAGCCCATTCCCAACGGTACACTTTGCCCAAATACAGAGCACATATTGGTGTAGGGGAAATGTTTTTACTTAACCTTTTTCTTGTCAGGCTCCTGGCTGTCCCTATTCCTATCGGGAAGGGATGGTAGATTCGGTACCCCAAATATTTCAGAATGTAGCCCTCATATTTAAAAAGAAAATTAAAATGGGATTGATTTCTATTACGCTGAATCCATTTTCAGGCAAAAATTGGCAATTTCTGAGAAGGGGTGCAAAACGTACATCCTTATGCGTTTTCTAGATTTTCCACAACTCTTTTCCCTGCTGCTTGATTGACACAAAACTAATACGTATTCGCAGAAAATTGATTAAAAATTGTGGTATATTTCAGGTATGTAAAAATTCGAAATTCAATGGCGACTTTTAGGGCCAGAACAACAGCATGAAGTAGGGTCAGGGCGGGTAAGGGTATGCAGAGGATAAAGTGCGCAACAGCTGAATTCGTTATTTATCAGCCGCTGCGATGGTGGGGGCCATAGTGTAAAAAAACTAGGCTAGTGGCTTGTTTAAAAAAATTCAATGTGTTTCTGTTCTTCTCATGAGACAATAGAAACAAGTTTTTTTGTTGACCTTGATGTACTATTTTGTAGCCAGGAAAATGTTTAGACCTTGTTTCTATCATCAGGATTATTTGCTTATGTCCTATCATAAGTAAGAAAGCTGAGCTAGGGCTGTGCTCCAGGACTGGAGCTCACGTTAAATGCCTGCCAACATTTTTAAGAGGTCTTATAGTAGGAAGGGGGGGTATCCACCCATGTACGGGAGAAGGTAACACGGAACCTTGTACTGGCGCGTGTTAATGGATATGATGCACATGCTAATAGTTCAAGGCGTATGACTACACTTATATAACCCGTATAGCATGTTATATGCCCTCAACGGCTCGCAGCAAAAGAAGAAGAAAGAGTTTGAAGGAACGCTTGCATGTTTTATAGGCATGCTCTCCCTGCTTAAGAAACATGTATCAATAATGTTTTCGTACATTTACTTGCGTTTCTTTCAGGTGCACTCGATTTATCAATAATGGCCTAGATACTAGGAAAAACGTTAGCTTTTTCATATGACTCAACTTTGTAATACGAAAGCCCTGATCAATAGGCATCTGTTTAGCATACGATCTGTTTTCTGCCTGCTGCGAGACAGTTGAGCCGCGCCCAATACTGACATCGACATTGGTGCCGTTGACAGGAAACAGCTTGACTTGCGGCCGCTTGTTGGGCGTGAGTTGGTAGAACTCCTCTCCGTCCTTGTACCACTTAGCTTGGTAGATGACTTGGCCCTGTGGGCGGAAAATCACATCCCAGTTACCCGCCGTCCCATTGGCCAAGCACGCCAAGTCTAATAAGCACACATACATTTTGAACTGATATTTGCGTAAATTGAGCGTGAAACGACTTGAAATTGTTACCGTTGCATACGCAAAGTGGGCCATGAAGGCGTGATGAATTTCTTAGTCATTCTGAACTTGTAAAACTTATTTGGAAAATCAGTTGTGGTAAAATTGTTTGCCACACCACTTTTCTGGGTGATGACATCATCAAATGAAGCTCATTTTTAGCAGCAGCTCCCTTTTCACTCGACCCAAAACTGGATGTCGCGGTGCTGAACTGCAATTTGAACCAATGAGAGGTGGAATGGCCCTCAAATTCAGTCTTATTTTGACGTAAAAATAGTATTAATTATCCAGGTTATGAAAGAAATATTAATTCCGAGCGGCGAACGCCCCTGATATAAGGTGAGCTCGACAGAAAACTTGCATAATGTCAAAGTGCTCTGGCCTTTCCCCGAACATTGGCGCGCTGAGTCAAAATTAAGCGCTTCCCAGATAAGATGAAGGCAACTTTTTAATGCAGACGTGTACCATGGGGCATTGTGGAAATCGTCTAGACCCTATCTAGAGAGCATGCAGTGTCGCTCTGATCGATCCTAAAATTGCAAGCGAAACCACACCTAACATTTTTCTATGATCACCAGGTTTTGATCCATCAGCCGCTGCCACACATTTAACAGCCGTGCACACTTCGAGGTTTTGGACCAACAAAGCAGTTCTTAGAATTAGCTATCTACAGCAACTTGACCACAACAGGAAGTTGTCAGTTCGGCTGAGACTACGCAACCGTGTCGAGAAGTTCAGACCAGCAGGGACTGATCAATTGGAAACATTTAGCGCCTCGCTCGCACGATAAAGCCATATATATCCATATATATATATATATATATATATATATATATATATATATATATATATATATATATATATATAGAATAAGTGATGATTTTTTTCATAGAGTTAGTCAGCTAGTCAACCTCTAACGAGAGAGAAAGAAAGAGAGAGAGAGAGGGAGAGAGAAATAAGAGAAAATTTCTGCTCACAAAATACAATTTTGACGTATTTTAATGCCATTCCTGGAATTTCAAACTACATAAGCACATGAGAGCACCTCAAAAGTGGCAGAAGCCCTTGGCGAGGGAAAGACACTCCAAATCAAACGGTATTACCGGCTCTTTTTTTTTTTTTTTTTTTTTTTTTTAAATTTTTTTTTTATTTTTTTTTTTTTAATTTTTTTTTTTTTTTTTTTTTTTTTTTTTTTTTTTTTTTTTTTTTTTTTATTTTTTTTTTATTTTTAATTATTTATGTGTTTTGTTTAAGACTCTTTTTTCTGTGTGGCGATATTACCGGTTCAGTCATTGTGTGTCGGCGTCATCGGTTCTAAGAATTGGTGTCAGTGCCTTAAAACTTGTATGGAGGAAAGACAATAACACCCATCACACGCCCTTACCCGGCCAGCCGAGGCGGCGGGCCGCACCCACTCCCCAAACTACCAAAACACGTCAGGGCAACAAGAGGCAGCAAAGGAGATCCATTCCCAAACAGCTCAAATTAAATAAGACACCACACCCAAAAGGACCTCCACCCCCACATCCACCATTTCCCCAATCACAGCATTAATCAACCAGCAGGCCAATATACATACACCACGTACTATCCGGCACAGTGCCCCCCCCTCCTCCCCCCCAGCCCCCGTAATCCAGGTAGCTCCATGCCAGACTTTGATTTTTGAGACTAAAAAAATTCAAGAAATTTGATATGATTATTTCTATTCAGGTTCCTATCTTATTTTTTGGCACACAGATTTATACCACTTTAAATACATTGAAAACTTAATCGGTCAAAATAAAATTCAGTCAAAAACTTCAATCTTCTAGTTCTCCAAATTGATTTTAGAACTTTGAAAGTATCATAATTCTATCCTGCTTACATTTGACTAGTTTCGCAAAAGTTCATAAGAACTCCGACGCAAACTGCTTAAAAATGTATGAACATGGGCATATGACTATTCCCAGCAACGGTAGACGCTAATTGAAAGGCTGACACGACATGGGGCAAGGTTGGCAGCAGCTAGAGGCCGGAGCATACGACCTCGAGTCGGGGTGGTGTGCGGACGGCCGCGCGGAGGTAAACGCTCCAAACAGCACGACAGAGACGTCGTTCTCAGCTGGGGGATCGCGCGTCGTTACGGACGTCTGGCGATGACTGATATCTTGGTGACGTATTTACGCAGAGTCCCAGTGTCGACGAGAACTGGTTACCGCGGTGAGATTCAATCGCTAATTGGCACCTTTAGACGGTCCGTTCTGATGATATAGCGGATGCCCTGGGACGCACCAGTGTGGCTAGTACTTCTGCTCACGTAACCGGGCACTGCCTGAGGGCGTGGATTGGAGCTCGCGGGTTATTTCTTTTTCGCGGGTTATTTCAAGATGATGTGAGTGAGAGCTGCGCCGTCTTGCGTGCCTATCAAATGATCAATTTGACAGCTTATAATTGAACACTGATATCAGGTCAGGTCAGGGAGTTGTGACGTCATTTATAAGCCCGTGTTCTTTTCAAGGAAGGCTAAGTTTGGGTGTAGATTGGATCCTAAAAGAGCTAGATTAAGTTTCTATTCATTATTAAAAAGCTTTTGAAAAGATGAACTGCTACGCCATAAACCATTTTAGGTCAGGTAAATGGCAAGGTCGCTAGATATCAACATAGGTCGCACTCTCTGAATGTCTTTGTTTCGTTAACATTTGTACGAAACAAGGGGTAGCAATAACCGTATGTATTACATTGATAAGTATGACCTAATGATTGAAATGCTATGCAGCTTAACCCTGAGAAGTCTTTATTTGTGGGTGCCAACGCAGGGCAGTCTTCTACAAAAGCCCTTAGACTGGGAGACATAGATTGAAAGGGCCCTAGAAGCAGATTTTCATCGAAACTGATTGCCAACAAATCTTTGTAGCAAGCAATACCTTCGTAGCATATGGGCCGACACTGCAGTTACGTATGTTCTAAATATTTGTGGAAACGGCATGTGATAGTATGTATTTTTCTGTTTTGTATGTGTTATGGGCCCAGGCATTTTATTTATGTGTATTTATCGGGTAAAATGCAAATTGTAGTCTTTTATTTGATGATTTGGTATTCGGAGTAATTCTCAAAACCCCCTGTAAGACGTTTTGATATCTGAGGCCAGGAGCTATGTCCTTTTTGACAAGAAGATTTGAAGAGTAGTAGTGTTGCTACAAGAACAGCCACGTGCGTCACGCATGTTGTTGGAAATCATACGTTTCCGGTCCCGAAACTTTTCAGACTCCTTGTTTCCAGTTTCGAGACATGTCAGTTGAAGTTATGTCTAGCGGGCCAACAGTGTTCTGCCAGTCTTGGTCAGCCCAAGACTCGCTATTTTCCTCCAGAAAAAAAATACATTGCTGATTGCAACAATATCAAATTAGGGACTGTTCCAGAAACCATAATGTATTTGAAGCTGGGAAACTAACATAGGTGTGTTCTGTTTATGCAACGCATTTGTGTAATAGCTATTGTTCAATTACCTGCGAGTCCACCTTGCAGATGAGCGTTAGAGAAGAGCCGCGCACCACGGTGGCGTTGATCTGTCTGCGCAGAAGCTCGATACTGGCGGCACCTGTCGGGCACCGGACAACGTCACACAGAGCGGCACTGGACAACGGCACACCCACACCCACACCCACACCCCACCCACACACACACACACACACACACACACACACACACACACACACACACACACACACACACACACACACACACACACACACACCCACCCACACACACACACACACACACACACGCACACACACACGCACGCACGCACGCACACTGCTTCAATAAAAGCACGCACACACGCACGCACGCACGCACATTGCAGAACAATACCGGACAAGGTCACACAGAGCAATATCAGACACTGTCACACACCTGCCAGGTCTCAATTGCTGCATTAACTTCGCAGGGCTTATGACCAAAACGTCGAAGTCACGTATCAACTGTGTCCGGGGAAGGTTTTAAAGTAATTTGGTATGCGCTCGCTAAGGTTCGTGGGAGACAGTGCGAAAACGGGGATGAGCAGCGCCACCCTAACATACTTCAACTGTAAGTGATATAAATTTGGAGTGTCACCGTTGCTTCAACCTTAAGCTGGCCTGGGTAATGGGCTTCTATTGAAAAGCTATCGGGTGGATATTGAAGGCGTCACCATTCCCTAAAGAGAAAGACCAACAGAAAAGCATTTTGCCCAGCCCCTGACCATGAAGGTAGCAAGTCAGTGTGTTCTCTGTAAGAGCTGGAACAGAAATAGTTTTTAAAAGCGAGTGGTTGCGTCTATAACCCACAGGGACTGAAGAATGTTCTGCGCGAGGTGGTTTTAGTGAGGCATCTCCGCCGCCTGTGGCCGTGCTGGCTCGTTCCTAATGGCTTGTCCAATTGTCGGTTGGGCCTCTTCTCTGACGCTGATTGGCTTAGTTCAATTACCATAGGCAGAGCTGCGGAGTTATGACTTCAAAGAACAAAGAGACCTCACTGTGTGTAATGACTTTTTGTTGACCAGTTCTGTTATTATCTGGGTGCTTGCTAATGAAACACGATATATTTGTTGTTTATGCGTGAGATGGCATAATCCAAAGATTAACAATGAAAAAACTCACGTAAAGTGTGAATTTCCACTTTTGATAATAACAAATTTTTGGCTTAACTGTTGAAGACTTTGACATAGGAAGAATAATATATGTGAGTGAAGTACGTCAAAGGTGACGTACACCTCACCCATATGTGATCCATCTTCATCCAAATTGAATTTTGAGATCAGCCGTCTAAAATGTTACAGTATGGGCAATACCTATGTTATTAAGTGCGCACACTCAAGAGTGTCCCAAAAAATTGTCATTTGCTGACGTGCTGATGTTTGATAGATATAATGATTGTATCGACTTGGGAATGTGTAATAAATGCCCCATTTCTCTCTCTCGCTCTCTCTGTAGGCTTCTCAATTAGTTTCATGCTTCTTGACCATCATTATTACGTTACGTAACTCGCTTACCTGTGCCCCCGGGTGGTATATTCATAATATGTGCCCGGAATAATTTGTGAAAGAAACCCCGCATGAAAGTCAGTGCCTATATCGAGCCTCACTCTTTGTGATTTGTCTGGTGTTCCCGCGATAATTGACCTCGGTACTATCGTTCTTATGGTATCACACAATAATTGCATAATAGTTACACAATTGCAGCATGCCAGTCGAAGCTGTAAGGATTGTCCACATGTGACCTGCTTCACCTTTTTTCCTTGATAATGGTGACCAAGGACCATGAAAAATATTCTTAAAGGGAATGTGGCACCTTTATAACGTGATTTTAACTGAGATAGCCAAGTTGTAAAGCAAGTCAGAAAACCCGGTAGTCTATATATATAATTTGTCTTAGAATTCGATATTTCTGTAGAAAAAAACTACAACCTACCTGACTCCAACCCCTCATCTACCCCTCGCCGGGTGGCCATTGTTGTGAGCTGCTGGTGTGACAACATATGCTGACGTCACGATGAGCATCAGCCGATCAAATCCCTTAAAGCATTTCAAGTATGGTAGTGGTTGCCAGATCATGACATCATCCACAGGCAGATATTTATTTATTTTCCTAGAGGAGTATTTTTAAAAACAAAATATTGAGCTTATTGAACATTTTTCAGAGAAATTATGAGTGGTTTCATTATTTTTGGCTAAAAGTACGCCTAATTTCACTAAATTTCAGGATTCGACCAAGGCGCCACATTCCCTTTAATGGGAATGTAGCACCTTCACATAGAGATTTAAACTGGAATAGCCATGTTATAGATAAAACACTTGATTGATATTTAATTTGGCATAGAACTTCACGTTTGCGGAGAAAAGGGACAACAAGTCACTGCCTATCAACCCCCTCTTCCCCGGGTGGCCACATGCTATGAGGTGACTCTGGGAACGTGACGTAATCCTGAAGCTCCACTTCGCAGACGAACATGTCTTGCTTGGACCTATTTAAAACCTATGCACTAAGCGAGCCTGTGCCACATAAGCCCACATAAGGCTGAAGTCGGACGATCTCTAACCTTTTTGTTTCTATTTGATCGCAATCGTGTCCGAGATTAGACATATGTGCCACTTTCCACAAAGAGAGCTCTCCTGTACATTTTCAATGAGTTTGGTTTCCCTGTTGGGAGTGACCTAGCTATTTTACACAGGATGATTAAGGGTGCACAAATTGCTGCGGTGATATGACATTGCGATTTTTTTCCTATGGCTGGGATTCATGGTGATCAGATTATAAGAAATAGAAGAAAGAAGAAGTCGCCAAATTCATTTCAACATGTTTAAGAATACTACAATGCATATTCTGAGCGATAGGATCCAAACATACAGCCATTGCAAATAAATAAGCAAGCCCAATTTTCACCGAGCTGAGCAATCTAAGCGTCCAGCTAGATCTTCAAATATTTCGCAAGACCGACTGCAGAAGGAGTCCACCTCCAAATTCGGCAACCGTGTAGCGATAATCTGTTATTTCCAATCTAGTGTTTCGTTTTGTGCAGCCATAAAGCCATTGCCGTCTGCTGGGCCGCCAGTTCGGTCATCTCCGGATGTAATCAAGACTGGGCTGGGTCCGCCGGCCTTTGGTGCCGGCCGGAGGCAGCGCTCCGCTCAACTCGCCTCAGCTCTGCTCAGCTCTCCTCAGCTCTCTCAGCCCGGCGGCCGATTTGACGCACACAAACAAAAAGCGTCGGTAACCAACTGGAACGGGCCGGGACACGGCGGAGACCAATCGGCGGTGAAATTGGGCTGCCGCGGAGACGCAGCGGCCTCTGATGGCCGGCTCAGCACATCGATCTGGCGGCAGCGATCTGCTCGCCCGGCGCGCCGACACAAGTGCGAGGCGTCCCAGCGCGGAAAACACGCCGCCGCCGCCGCGCCCCGCGGCGCCGCGTCTCTCTGCGGAGGTGTCACCGGCCGGCGGGGGATCCCAGGCGGGGCTCGTCACTCTCCCCGAGACACTTCAGCCTCCCATGAAACTTGTTATGGGTGCTTTAACAACACCCCCTCGCAATAACCCATAACATCGTACACAGTCTTCTGAATGTTTTTTTTCTGTGAAGGATTTGAAAGAACTGATATCGGTAGCTTAAATAATAAGATCGAAAAACAGCACTAGCTCAGGGAGGGCCTTTACCGTGTTTTCCTACCTTTATTACCATTGATTCCTTATTAGGAAGAGCCCGAAACTAAAACTTGATAAAAGCCCGGACTGGTAGGAAGACGTTCTTATATTTGGCACTTTCGCACACCGTTCTACAATTAATGGCAAACCCATACTCTCAAATATTTCCATTGCAATCAAAATGAATAATTATTTGAATCGATTCGGATTGTAGTTTTTTAGTTGTTCTGTTATTTACCAATATTTGTCGCCGTTCTGCAATTAATGGCAAACCCATACTCTCAAATATTTCCATTGCAACAAAAATGCATACTTATTTGAGTCGATTTACATTATGGCTTTTTGTGAGCCAGGCTACTTTCTCGTGCTTATTATCTTTTACTTACATTCCATCTACGGACTGAAAATGTAAGCAAACGTAAATTTTATGAACAGTTATAGTGGAGTTCATGCGTGAAACCAACATCTCATGATCTTTAGGTAGATCTGCAGCTTCAGGCAAGTTAATATCTTATATTCTGTTTAGTAATAGGTTTATTTTACTGCACATGCTTCTCCCAATTCAACTTGAGAAATAAGACTGTGGACCGGAAGATGTCAGCCACAAAAGTTATATATAATATGTGTGCAACAGCCGCAGTATCCCGAACATTTCGCTCTTGCTTTGGGGGAGGGCTTAGGGTCGAGGAGCTGCGGTAGTAAATTCCAATGGATATTGAGTGCACAGGCCTTGCATGCATATCACGATTAGATGTCTCATGGCGCTCAAAGTGGGAGAGGTAAGTGGGAGGCCCAAAGTGGAGGGTAAATTACCTTAGAATCGTTAGGTTGCTTTACCCATTTAACCGTTTAATCCATGTTAATTAGCCAACGAGTATATTTCAGGCTTTATCAAGGGTTCAATATGCACAATGAAATAAAACGCACAATTCAAATGTAATAGCAAACACGCAGAAGACGTATCAAACAGCGCACCTAATCACATCATACCTCGTATACAGGCAATCGGTTACAATTTGTGAAATTTCATAGTAACGATCTCATATAAAAAACAGGAAATCACTCTTCCCGCCGAAAGAGACTAAGGAAAACATGATGCATAGCAACGTTTTTGTATTGATAATTGACACCTAAAACTGTTTATATTATCAGTTAAGATCTATTAACATGGCATTCATTCACACTCAATTTTAAAAATACAATACTAAGAACAATATCGAGAAGAAAATGCGTGAGCATACGTATGATCTTAGGGAGTGTACTGTGTCGGTAAAGAAGAGAGAAGAGTGGACCTGATAGCTTAAGGTCTTATTTATCGTTGCTATTGTCCCTAAATTTGTATTGGGGCTATACTTTTAGGGTTCATTATTCGTAGTTGAGTATGAATAAATGTTATGTTAATTCCATGTTAACAAATAAAATGGAATAATGATAGCCCAGAATGATCAATTAATACTAACAGCGTTGTTATGCATCGAGGTTTCTGCCTCTTCCGACCAAAAATGCGTTTTCTTGTTTTCGTATGGGGTGCACATTCGAATTGCATGTTTCTCGATCTCGACTCTGCATATGTATTAATCACCAAGAGGCACATACCCAATTATAGGTAAGTAATGGAAGATAAAATGCATAATCACCAACAGCCTACCCTAAAACGCCAAAAACGTTTATAACACAACAAACGCAGATAATCAATCGGTCACTGACCACACCTGACCTGTTTGAGAGTCGTAAAGAGGCATAGGTACACTTATTATGTTTAATTACACTTTGCATATTTGGCCCCTGATGGAGCTGTAAAAGCGAAATTTTGGATCAATAAGTGATTAAATGCTCAAAGTAATCTAACAAATTTAACGTTTAACTCCACATACGTGTTTCCAAACCAGTTCTAACCTAAGCTCTAGATCCAAAGCACTGCAATTGGTGGGGGATAACCAGACACCATCTAACAAGGATGTGCGGCGATAAGGGCTCTCGCCTTAATGGAAAGAGCAGTAAGTACCAACTGCCGCCTGGCTCGGTGAAGCTGTCGAGAGCCGAGCTCTGACCAGCGGTGTGGGAAGCTGAGGCGCTAACCGGGCAACTACCGAGTTGAGAGAGGTGCTGAGGATCAATGGCTCCGGGACAACAGAACTTTACAGCCAGGTGGCACACTTGCTGGCCCTACTGACACCAACGTCAAAAATAGACACTGGAGAGGCATGCCAATGTATTTAATTTGTTAATAATTTTTTTGGACACGCAAGCCTGCCCGTTACAGCTGATTTCCTTTTCTCCTGATACAGGCGTGTTGAATATTTTGTTGGTTTGTTGCGTTCTCTGGTCCTTTGCTCTCTCCTAGTGTAACACACCAGTAATTGAGATGCAAGATTTTAAGTTTTCCTAGAGACTTAAAAGTCGCTTTGTTAGAAACTACCGTCCTGCATATAGATTAATGTACATAAATGGCATTACATTATTGATGCAATTAATGCACTTTTAATGCGCACAGGAAATCCGAAATAGAGCAAAAGAAGCCTGGCTGCCTTTCACACGAGCTGAGGTCTCACACTCCCAGAATCAAGTTCTTTGGGGGTAAGTGGCAATACTTAGCTACACCAGAAATAGCTGTTGTTTCCCTCACAATATAACTTCCATCCTATAGGAACCAAAAAATAGTGTTGTTTTCATACACCACCCGTTCCATCGGCGAATGCACGTTTACCCCTTCATTACTGTTGCATAGGCAGCCATAAATCTGCAGTAGCTGGCGAAGGTGATGCCACTGATCACGTGATGACATACTCGGTCAGGATTGGGTACTATGGCAGTGCCGTGGCAACAGAGCCACACCCACTCTGGCGCCCAATCACGGCACGATAATTTAAAAGCCCGTAAGAATGTGACGGCCGCGTGGCTACCGAGTGCAGCTCCACCAAAGAGCGGAGTGGGGCATACACACTGCACACCCAGATTTTGTGTTTTAAAAATCTGGCAGCAGTATTTTGAAGAAATTGGCAGCTTTTCGTGATGTAGCCCAACCCTGCCAACTGGAGCAAAACAACTCCACCTTTGCACCATGCTACCTCAAACATGCGTGCACATACGTGAAAATGCGTGAAAAGAGCTCGGGTGCCGAGTGCCTTTCGCATTACTTCGGCTCCCTGTCAGGGGAAGAAGCGTGTAATTCGCACCATTATTTTCAGTTGCATGACTGCTTTTAATGAAAATTGTGTTTTAGAACTTCTGTTTATGTACTGACCATAAACATAAGTTATTATAATCTGAGAGTAGTTTTAAGGTCCTTGAAGATTCGATCCACATGATAGCTTTTGAATAAAATCTGCTTAAAGTGTCTAAAATGATTCTCACTTTTTCATAGTGGGGAGAGTCCAATCTTAGGAGTACGGGAAGCAGAACTAATTGGGACTGAGACTTAGGTTGGCACACCTTTATTGGGCAAAGGAGAACAAGGTGGAAAGCTTCAACGGTATAGAAAAATATGTACGCGTTGGTGGACGAGTATGAGGGCAACCAAAAGATACATAACAGCAGGATCATCCCTTAACTGTTTTCATAACTTCAGCGTCATGATAATCGAGGTTTTCGTGATGACAGCGTGTTTATGCTTGGCCAGGTTCTGCAGGTGGCAGGAAGTGGTGCGAATATGACCAGATAATCGCGTGTTAAGGGTTTTCACACGTGTTACATTATGTTGTTTTAAGTTTGAACTCCAAGTTTAAATCAAGCACTCAGGACAGAATCAACAGACGTTAACCCCCGAATTCCAGCAAACATATGCTAAAAGTGATATAGACTGTTGACAGAGCAACCTCGGGCAAGGCTGCAACAACATTTAGCGGAGCACAAGAGGTCGTCCTTATTACTATCATTAATAAATGCCCTGAAATGTTTCTCCTTATATGTGGATACATTTTGCGTTTCAGTAAAACATTTTATTAGCAATAACCAGTTAACACTTCTGTTTCTGACAAAATTACCCTCATACGAAGTTCATGGTGCAGTTTGAATTGAGCTAAACATATTTTTACAAAGTGGGTTTCCTTGCAAATATAATTGGGGACTGCCTATAATTGTGCTTTATAATTTTCGTTATAATTTATAATGTGAAAATATGTTTTGCGCTCCAATGACCCAATTTGTGATGAAGTCATATAACCATCTGCATTAAACTGAAATATTGCTTCAACTGGGGAGAAAACTAGATAATATTACGCTAGAAAATTGTCTTAGTCTTCCATTTATTTTGGCTCAGGATGTTGACGCTGTTTAAGTATTTTCCAAAGTTCATGGCAAAAGGCTTTCATGATTGAAACTATGAACGCCTGCATTTTGCCTATGCCTTTGAGTATGAGTAAAAGAACCAAGACGTGCATTTAAGAACATATCCAAACCATCCCTGTACCTCCTTAAATTTCGTTTCATCGTTTTATTACGAGTGATTTGTTTTAGTAACGACCAACTGCGAATCAAGGAATTGACAGTGCTGTGCTTGCATAACCCTGAAAGCCAGCATCTCCGAGTTGAATCCCAGCAATTCTCTTCTTCGTATATACGGTATGTACATAGATGCAGGTTTATCTTGCTGATGCCCTCTGTGGCCCATCTAAAATTTGTAAGGTGTGTACTGTATTTCAACATTGGTTTTGTCTTATACTTTTCACACGTTATTCATCTCAGTGCTCTCATATCCAATACGCATACAGGAATTCAAAACTACCTCATCCTTTATGATAAACTTTGGTTTGAAATAACATCATCCTAGTTATCTTTGTAGATATATGCATTAAGAAACTTTCTAAATCTCGCGAATTCCACTTTATAAGCCACCCGTTTCCATTTGTGCGCGGTCCTGTTCCGGTTGAAGGCTGACATCCCTACATCTTTACCACTTTATGAATAGTTCACGGTATATTGAAGCTCCGTCTGAAAACTTTTGCCCATGAATTGGCGATCTGCGGCACCTACCGAACTCACCGTTGACTGCAAACAGATAACACAAACGACTCTGCATTGAAGCTTAGTTTGACCAAACTGTTAAGGTCTCAATTCCCGGCGGGTCTGGCCAGCTTTGTTTGAGTTCAGCTCAATAAGTGGCCGCCGCTGGGTCGACGCGCCCGGCCGACCTGTACTTTAGCGCGTCGCGGCCGGCCCAGAATGAAGGGGATGTGTGTACTCGCCCACACGGGCTCGTAAGCTTTCAATTGTGTTGCCTAGCCGCCACAGCTCAGCTGGCCTGTGTTTGTTCGACATTGATCCGATCAGCGCCGCTCGCAGCTTTGTGCACGACACCTGCCCCGCCCCGCTCGGCGGCAGGTGTGCCGGTCGGCGGCGCTGGAAGAGCGTCAGTCCGCTCCACCGGGCGGGCCCGCCTGAGGTGAGCCAGGTCGGAAGAGGGGGTCTCCTCCACCGATGGGGCCCGCCTGAGGTGATCCAGGTCGGAAGAGGGCGTCTCCCCCACCGATGGGGCCCGCTTGAGGTGGCCGGGCTGGGAGAGGGGGTCTATGTTGGATTATATAAGAACGCACAACATATTCTGCGGTAATTTATTCACCCCAGTTCTCATCGGCGAAGAGAGTAAGCCATGCGTTTCGACCATCCGCACGTGGGTCGCAACAAAAGACTGGGTAATAGGCTGCGCCGCGGTACACCCGGCGGAGTTCTGCGGGGTAGACTGCGCCGCTTCACCTCCTCCCACCGGGCTCGATTGCTTCAATGAATAACACTGCCGAAGGAATCACAACCAAGCCCCGCTTCAGTGGGTCTCTGATCCACCTCTGCTCCCGTGTAGGGGGGGGGGCATCCAGAGGGGTCGGATGTCCACTCTTCTTCGTCTCCCGTGAGATATTTCGAAAAAGTGAACGGCGTTAGATAGCTCACTGGAAATGATTGCGACACTATTTTAGTCTCTTTCGGGCTGGGATGGAAGCAATTTATGCCTGCATCCTGCCAGATATACGCCATATGTTTGTCTATGCATCTATGCTCTCTTTCGGCTGTCACTGGGTGGGCTTTGTTCCCCTCCCCCTCCCCGAGTAAAATATTCGTGGCGACGTCCCTAGTTCTAGTCATGTATAGACACTCTATATGTCCTTCTGGGGTCGGTAATGTCCGATCAGCGCGAATAGATTGACCGTTTTATTTTGTTGCAGTCTTGTGTTGTTTATTTGTCCTGGAAAGTACTTATTGCATTGTGGCCTCATTGCCCATCTCTATCGCGACCACGTCTCCCGCGGCGACAGATGTACCCCGGGGAGGAGTCCACTCTTGAGAGGTAGCATCAGTGCCGTCTCTGCGGCCCCTCCCCCTCACAGCCGGGGCAACAACAATCGGCAACACAGCCGCCCCCACAGCCGGGGCAACAATAATCGTGCTAACTCCCAGCTGGTACGGAGCCAAAACCAACCAAGACGGGGTCAAAACCAAATAGAGAACCAACAACAACCAGCGTGGGATCCGAAAACAAACAGAAAACCAGAAAGAGCCAGGGTGTAATCAGAAAACAAACAGAAAACCAAAACCAGCCAAGGCAGGATAAAACAAAACACGAATCAAACAATTGTCTGTTTTGTTTTTTTCTTCCCGGCATGACGCGCCCCGCTGGGAAGAGCTAATTTTGCCCTCCCTCCGTATCTCATTTTCCAGGAAAGCTAAAGGAAAATTACGAACGGTTTTTGAAATTTATTGACTAGACGAAGAGAAATTGTACAAATTAGCTTATGT
Source organism: Lepas anatifera (assembly GCA_034440635.1). Classification (NCBI taxonomy): domain Eukaryota; kingdom Metazoa; phylum Arthropoda; class Thecostraca; family Lepadidae; genus Lepas; species Lepas anatifera. The sequence continues at coordinate 777,788 of JAOTON010001627.1, read as the reverse complement.
CAGGCCAATATTGAGGTCAGCATAGGTCAAAGAGGTTCCATAGGTATACAACAGGGCAGTGTACGTTTCCCCTTTAGACTTTTACTCAGGGGAGTTATAGCAAATATTTATGCTTCATTGGATTACTCCCATCGTGGCAAATCGAATGATGTATGATATGACCTTCCTAGGTCAAATGGTGAAAATGACCTGACATTGAGCTAGGTCAAGGTCACAGAGTGACCTGGTATGGTCATGTCGAACACTAATCGACTCCCCGTGACAATATAAGCACAATGCAAGCAAACCCGGAGCTTTATCTCAATTGAATGATAATTTATTGACAAACCAATCACGGTATGCTCCTGTGACCTGACATGACCTTTAAGAGGTCAGATGGTCAAAAACTCAACTTTATGGTCAAGGTCGTGGTAAAAATACATGATTTGATTATTTTCAGCCTTATCTATCCATGCTTTACAGAAAACGAGCCCTTTCTATTTTTCATCATAGACTTAAAATGAGGATGACCAAAAAATTGACCCCACCTTAGGTCAACAATATCAAAATTTTGATATAGCAGATTTGTAGACCCTAATATCTTCATCACATTGTGAAAGTTTCAAACTGATCGGTTGGCTGATGTTCTTTAGGTGCGGCTTCAAACTCGTGATTTTAGGTTTTGAGGTCGGGTCACTTGACCTTGGATAGCTTATTGACCTGATATGAGCTGAACTAAAAAATTTGGTTAGATGTTCAAAATTGATCAGGGATAAGGTTTTGTAAGTTTCGTTGTTTTGCGTTTCTTTTTTGCGTTATCTGGGGAAAACCAGGAGGGGTGCGAATTTCGCCTCCCCAGCGGGGTGCGTGTTAAACTACCGCAAACATAACTCGAAGGTGTGGATTTATGTGCCTTTGGTTGTGTCCGGGCACGCCCAGTGAAGTGTCAAAGAAGTGTTGAAACACACCTTATACTTTCGTGTTTTTATATTCAAATGCCTTAACCCTCGCCACCGGGGCCATCGATGGCCCCTAAGGTTTTTCCGGGATAGCAGAAAAACGACGAGGCGCAGCACCGTGGTTGAGGGCCTACCTCTCACTGCATCATTTTCCCATCATCCCTGAAATTTTTACCCCGGGTCACCCAAGGTCAGGTCACCAGACGAGGTCAACCAAGGTCACCTCACTTCACCTTTAGAGCTCTGTAAGAGTTACATTTCAAGGTCGATCAATTTGAAACTTCCTACACTTCATGACCCCTCCAGGGTCTACAAGGTGTATATCCGGGATTTTTCTATTTCGTGCCCTGAGGTCAGGTCACGAGGCGACCTCCCCATTGGAAAAGCATGGGAAAAGCTATTTCATGATATAAAAGCCACAAAAATGATTGCAAATACTCAGACTGCTCAGAACAACGTTTTTAGACACACTTTCACGGATCCCAGGGGTCATATTTGCCCTTTGACTTTTCCAAGGTCATCCAAGTCACCAGAGGTCAAAAACAGTATTTTGACAATAACTTTTGACCTAATTGAGCTAGAGCGGTGAAACAAACACCATCGTGTTTGTCTTGTCATTGGCTTTCATTTGATATACGGCAAGGTCACTTTTTGACCTTTCGTGACCTCAGGTCATATTAGGTCACGAGGTGACCTCTGGCGGTCAAACCACTGGCGGGAGGTCTTTACGTTCTGCATAGCGGAAAAAGTACTGGCAATTTGCTATCAAATGTACTTTACCAGGCCTCAATAGTTCTAATGACATAAGAGTTATGCCCAGTCTGCTTAATCATTGCATATTTGAGTGAAAATAGCCGATCTTGACCTAATTTGACCTCTGGAGGTCAAACCATTGACCTGAGCACTAAAACATACGAAGTAATTTCTTACTGAATTCACGCGAGCTTTCTATTGCACTTTGCAGATTTGCGCTATCGCCCATATTTTCGGAGTTAGAGGGGGCCATCGATGGCCCCCGGTGGGGCGAAGGTGGCGCCGGACCCCCGGTGGGGCGCGGGTTAACCTGCACCCCGGTGGGCCTCTGAGCCACCTTCGCCATGGTGGAGGAGGGTGTTTGAACACGCCCCCACGAACTCGGCTCCTATGCGGGATAACGAAAAAATGCGAACGCTGGTGGAAAACTCATACAAATTCATGAAGAAACTATATTAGTCAATTTTTGGCTCAGGTCAATATTGAGGCCATGACAGGTCAAAGAAAGTGTGATTTTGAGTGGGGTTTTTGGGCTCTAGCGTCCGATAGAGTTGAGTTAGAATCTTTTTTAGGCACCATTCGCTTCCTCTCGTCACGGCAAATGGAATGATGTATGATATGGCCATACTAGGTCAAAACACATAAATGACCTGACCTCAGGTCAGGTCAAGGTCACCTTTAACCTAGCATAGTCAATATGCATATGAATCGACTCGCAATAGCAATCTGAACGCAGTGATGTCAAAATAAAAGCTGTATCATCAATTCGTGCAAAGTTCTTCACCAAGTATGAAAACTACTTAAATAGCCCCAGGTGACCTCTCAGAGGTCACAGGTAAAAACTGCAAAATGAACCAGGAAAGGGGCCCAGGAGACTACGATTTGGAGAATATGAAGGTATTATCAGCTGCATCTACACAAATACAGCCCAATTTCCGTTTTTGTCCGTACTTGAACTTAGATCATCGATTTAAAAAAAAAACCGGAATGTATGCTCTAGCACTCGGTGGGCCCATTATGTGGTAAAAGTTTCAATCCGATGAATTCACCAATTCTATACCTATGCCACCTTAAACATTTTGATAGGTGGGGTACTTTGACCCGGACTGGTGACCTGACCTGAGATGATGCAACCTTAAAATTCTGGGTAAAGTTGCGGAATTGATCAAGGACAAGGTGTGCCAAGTACGGCGGCGCTTCGCGCCGCCGTTTCTTTTGTACCGCCGGAAAAATCCAAAGGGGGATGTTCAAACACCCCTCACAAGGGCAAGGCTGGTTCTATGTAGCTTAGCCAGCCTGTGTAAACGTTAAAGCACAGTTGGTACTGTGTTTTCCTTATTTATATGACTTTTATTGACTTGGCTTCAAATTTGGACATCCTGATAATCTTGGCAAGTCCGCGTCACTAACGCTGTCCATACACTAGCCAATTATTGCCTGCTGGTGGAATTTCTACCCCTCTACAGAATCCGTGGGTGCTGTTGGGACCTCCGTCGACTGCGGCCGTCTCACGGCGCCACCTACACAGCTTCGTTATCAAACCCAGTGACATAAAAGGAACCCCACCGCAGTTCTGAGAGCAGGGCCGTCCAACAATAACGGAAGTGATGGCGTCACCGGGGCCGTGCTCGCAGCACTACTGGACACTCGCTCCTTAGCGTTGGGGCAGTCCACGTCAAACTGCACTCTCAACTGAAAGCCACTCACACTAAATATCGCCAATCTCCGGGATCTTTTGATGGAAAGGGTCGGTGCCACGTGGTGTATTTACCTTCTGGATTTCATTTTTGATACCGTCAGTTCTCAATTTTTCCATATTTTAATTCTTAGCCTTTAAAGAGTGGAAATATGAAGGGGAATATGGAGCACGAAAAGCAGTATGGCTATTTTTTCCCAGCAGAACAAACTGACACAAAATGGGTCGGTCATATGTTTTGAACATAAAAGCTCATTCTGTGTCATACAAATTCTTGTTTACAATGAAAAAAACGTAATTGAAACACTTGACCTGATCCCACTCGTACTTGATCAGAATTGGATCAATAACATGCCAGATTTGTATGAGTGTTTAGAGCTTTGTGACGACACGAGGCAACATTCCAGCCCAGATAGTCTCGGGTGATGGACGTCATAACTATGTGAAACTGACATTTCATAGTTATTCCATCGGGGAGCTCATGGGGTGACTTCAAAGGTCATTTGTATTACAACTAATTATCCTTCCTTCATGGAGCAATGGGTAATTATTCACTCTATCGCCATGCAATCAATGTATCCAAGATCTTTATCTCTCTTCGCATGTAAATACTGAATAATTAAATTTTCAGGTAAGAACAAATATTCTGTACTTACGTTCAACAGGCTACACCATGCATGACAGAAAGAAAAAGAGAAAAGGGAGAGAGAGAGGGAGCCAGAGAGAGAGAGAGAGAGAGAGTGAGGGAGAGAGAGAGAGTGAGGGAGAGAGAGAGAGAGAGAGCGCGAGAGTGAGAGAGAGTGAGGGAGAGAGAGAGTGAGGAGAGAGAGAGAGAGAGAAAAGAAAGAATACAGGCGTGTGCGGATCAGTGGCTCTCGTGGGTCGGGCTTGTTGTCCCGCGGTAAACACCCAATGGTGGCTAATGATGTTTGTTCCAGCTGGCAGACGCGTCTCCTCGGGGGCTCTCACGTCTTCAGTGTCCTCTCTGGCTCCCTCTCCCGATCCGCGGTGGAGACGCACTCGGCTCCGCTACTGATGTGCGATGCAAAGGCCATTTCACCACACCATTCTATAATCATATCCATACCACCCTGGAATCAATGTTTTCTGAGCTCCAAAAGGTGCTTGCTTCGTCGAAATATGCGAGAGAACATTTTCCGGCAGCTCAGCACCCATCAGGCACTATGGTATTTTAAATACACAGTTAACTCGAGGCACGCACCCGTCCACCAACATGGGTAGACGGGATGAGAGGTAATTGTTGCACCAGCTTCCAGAACCCCGTGGTTTAATGAGCCTCGACTCTCTCTCTCTCCCCTCTCTCTCTCTCTCTTCGGCGCTAACGTCGCAGTAAAATGACCTGATAGTGAGCTTAGTGTCTGGTATACAAGAGTAATGCGCATAGTAAGAAGGGTGGACCTATACGCATCAGAGCAAAACCAGGCCTGACGGTAATGCAGTGTTGCTAGGCCAACACTAAACCTTCCACGACGTTATTATATATTACGCTGGATTACTTCATTGGCGGACGCAAGGGGGCCATTCCGGCCATGGCCCGTCCAAGGCGCTGGAAGGGGGCAAACTATCTTTCGCCCCCCCAAACGCCGGAGAAATTTTTGAAAAAAGGTGTTTACACTAAGTCTGTAGAGCCATAAGCGTCGCCACCGGCAAAAAAGTGGGGAGGGGAAGCCAAACTTCAAACTGACGCTGACAAAAAACTATCCACGCTAGGACCAAATACTGTTCGAATTTGGGCTCCTCGTTGCCTTCTGCAGCGGCTGGTTATAAGAATGTCTGGTTTTCTCCCATTTTGACTGAGATCAGGCAATTTTTGGCCAAAAAGTGGGGGGGGGCAGCCCCCTGGCCCACCCGGTGGCGACGCCCCTGTGTAGAGCAAAAAAAAAATTCGCTCCCACCTTCAACTGCATCCTTCTGCAGTGTGCGTGTCGATACATCAGCTTGAAACTGCAATTCTAGGAGCTCGATTTCCAGGCTTTGTGATTATAGTGCTAAAGGTCATGTTATAGCGTAGTGCCGGGGGGAGCGCTGTTGCCGTGCCGGTCTGTTCTGGCAGGGAATATACTGTTTCACCATAGGCTGTGCGGGTGAGTTCGAGCCGCCAGTACAGTAATGCAGAATGCCAGCAAAAAAATAGGCTCATCAACTTACATAAATGATTAGCATGTCACTCATTTCTGTTTCGAATTCGCCCAGGATGACCTCACGCTGCAAAAACTTAGCCACTCGGGAGAGTTTTACAAGTCTGCGAGCATGTAAGTGAGTATGGTGCTGTATTTTCAATCGGTTGTTTTCGGCGCTAGGCTCAGCCTACCTTCGACGACGAAATAACACGGCGATATTTCCGGGAGAAAGATGCTGCTGGTAGGAGAAACGACGAGTTTCCATTGGGTAAACACGTCGCTGAGTCGAAACACAGCCCATGCGAACGCCGCCTTTTAAGTAAACATAACTCTTTATGTGCAGCAAATAAACATTAAATGGCATCCCGTATGCACGCACACCCAAGCAAACATGGCAAAACTGTTTAAAATCGAGTTTCACGTGAGTTTCAATAACGTGAGTCAATTTCTCCAATGACACACCACCCTGCGTTTTAAAGCTGCTCTGTAGGTTGGGAGGTCTTATCAATCTTGCCTCTACATCACTACATATTTGCCGAGGTAATTGAATGCTAGCCGTTCTGAGCAGTGGGTCGACCACAGGACCGGGATTTTTTCTCGAAGATCACTGTTCAAGTTGCACCGGTATGTTATAGATAGCAAACTTATGCAGGATTTGTGACCCTAGTTCAATTGCACTGTTACCTTTAATTACTTGCAAAGTAATAAGCTTGTCAAAAGCGTTGGTACGGCCGGGCCGGGCTGGGCTGCGTCATATGTAAATTTGTCTTCTAAATCAGAGGTAGACCTCGCGGACGTTTCGCATCATCTCGGTAATTCATTATTACACGTGAGCGACCTGGCCTGCCCTGCCATCGCCCCTCCCACTCGCTCTTCCCCGTCCCGACCCGACTCGGACATCAGATTGATGCAAAGCTTGTATATCCGTGAATCTGTATCGTAGGGGAATGGTAATTGTTCATGGGTGGTAGCATTAACTTAGTTATGGGCGTTACATTTTCAAGCATTCTTACATTTTGCATTCGTTACAAACAATGCAAACGTGCATAAGGTGCTGCGTGTTTCCTCCAGACTGTACAGCACTTTGCAAATAAGGATGCTGAAAACATTAAATACTGTAAAAAATATTTGCGACCAGAATGCAAGAAAATTTTGGAAAAATATACGTATTTTCGAAAACGTGTTGGGCGTTGGAAAACGTGAGTGATGATGATCAAATCAAGGATGGGATGGCCTTTCAGAACGGTTTAAACTGAAAACTAACTCAATTCTTACCCAATTACTTTGCTCTCGATTTATTTTATCATGTTTTATGTAAATTGCTTGTGACTAAGAAGCTTACACATTGCGGCTTTAATCAATCTGCAATTTCCTCCTTTTTATGTAAGATAATGACTATGAGCCAGCACAAAAATATAAGTTGACCCTAACATACCATCTCAAAAAAAACATCTACTCAGTTATCACCACTAAACATATTTTACTGTTATCTGAAGTTCTATCCCTATATAAAGAGACCCTGCGGGCGCTGAACACCTGCTCGGTAAGTGGACTTGGCCAGCGTTCCGAACACAGCGAGATAGGATATGGAGCGGGCAAAAAGATGTACCAGATAGCTGAAAGTTACGGTTTTGTATTTGCTGGTGGAAAAGCTCTTAAGTCTCACTTAATGATGACAATTATTAGGGTAATGATGGTTTCGTAGAGTTATGAACCAAACTAATTTCCTGTAGACTTTTGGAAAGTCATTCCTTCCCTTGCAGGTTGCGAGGTGGGGCCCACCATCCCTGTAAGCTGCAAGAATCTGGCATCAATCTAGCACTCACGCTCACTTCTGAAGGGAAACGGTGACGGGAGCGGTAAAAATGAGTCAGCTCCGTGGGGAACTAGGATAGCGACAACAGACCGGTAAAACTGTCGGAAAAACAAGCACAGCAAGATCTGCATGTTTGTCAAGAGTATAGTGTGAGTAGACTGTCCGCCGTTCCTACTCGAGATGCATCTGTTTGCCAATATTTGTAGTTATATCACAAGACCGGTTTTTAGAATCATTATACAGATATAAATAATATCCTATCATTGTAATTATTTGCCAACATACTGGTTTAAAATGCAATCCGAAAAGTCCGTAATTACTGGCACATTTGCGTCATTTGGCATCCTTCTGAATTTTTCCATCTCTTCTCTTGTTTCTTTATACAACCTGGTAATTTCATATAAGCTCCATTAAAGATATGAACTTCGTACCTAAATATAGACTTTTACCTAAAAATTTTCCTTGCGTACTGTGTAAGCAGTATGTTTTACATACAAGCCTTGTATTATAAGCACATTAGTGTAGGAACATTTTGGTGCATACTTTTACGTACGAAATTTATGTATTACATAGGTGGCTCTTCTTTTGTACTTGTTTGCTATAAACTTATAATCTTTTCCATATGAATTTTGTCCAGCGCCCAAGCCCGAAGCAGTCTCCACCTGAGAGATCCTTGTATTTTAGCGGCCTTGTTCTGTCGAAGGTCAAGGATTAAACTCGGGAGGTCACCTGGTCCGCACCATGATGAGCAGGGGATGGAGCTTGATTGAATATGTACCCCATCGTTCCCACGCTTGTACCTAGTGAACCGTTTGTCAACTGGGGAAGGCAAAGTGCTGATTTTTCTGTCGCTGCAACTTATTACATTTGAACTTAGCAGCAATGGTCCGTAATCCTCTGCTGGCGTGAAGCCCCATTCATCACCTGGAGTATAGACTGATCACGGCTAGAAGAACAGGCGGTAGCATTATGGCAGAACATGTATGTTTGCACATTGAATGCTTTCATGATGGGTACTTCCGCGTCAAGCTGCTAAATGATGCCAGGTGCAGCATTAATTGTGCCATGTTTGGTAGATTACCCCAACTACAGCGACTAAGCTATGGCTGCTATGCTGTCAGTGATAGCACTGGCCCTGAGCTGGCACAGCAGGGCCATAGATTTTACAGGGCTCTCGTGACTCGATCGCGCGGCAGCTCCCCGGAGAATCGGAAATTAGCGACGCCAATAAAGAGTCTGAACCTTGATTGGGCCTGGCGGCTGGTCGTTGCTCCCTGCCACCCGGTGTGTATTGCTTTATAATGCTATCGAACTTCTGATCGCCTGCCCAAACGAAACTGGGAATGTCCCCTCACATCTTGGGACTTTCTAGATACAGAGGAAGACGGGCTTGAGGCACTGATTACCATTCACGAGAATGGTTATTCGACGATCTGATCAACTGAACCCTGTTCTTGTCAGGCTCTAGGCTACCCCTATTCTTGCCAAGGGTTGGGCAGGATTCGGCCCGCCTAAAATATCAAAATTTACACGTCAGATTTGAAGAAAAAAATTATGATCGATCTCTCCCATACTAGACCCATTTTGAGAAGAAAAAAGAAAATGGTAGGCAGGGGCGTGCAATACGTACAGTTTTAAACAGTTATTTATACTCCACAACAGCTCGCTCTGCTGTTTGGTTTTCACAAAAGTAGTACGCATTAACAGAAAATTGACAGATAGCTAGATCGACAGACAGAGAATGGTCATGAGAATCGGAGGAAACAAACCACGTGACATCGGATTAAGCATAATTGGACAAAATACTACCATGTATACTGGTGAAACATGTGTCAGAAGTGACATATGCGGTATTTAACGGGATCATCACCCTGGGAACCACTTAGCTTCTACACCAAGGACTGTCAGACTGATGCAGACTATACACGTCGAAAAGGGGGAGCAGAGGACTTGGGCCCCTTACTGTTCCAAATTCCAGCAACATCGGTAAAGATCAGAAAGTTTTGCATAGCAAGCATGTAGAAAAAGTAAGTAGCAACCAAAATAATATGAGTTTTTAATTCTAGAGGTGCCATTTTTTGCCAACAGGAGATTAAAGCTTCAGTGACCCCCTCATAATTTTTACGCTGACGAAGGAAAAGAAATTGACCATTGGTCTTACCCAACGTTTTTGTTTTAATGGTTCGCTTATACCAGCAACAAGCATTGCACCCAGTTGCAGTAGAAATCGGTAGGATAAAACCAGTTTGATTTCTGTATTTCAATGGTTCATTTAAAGCAGGTGGACCGAATGGTGTCAGTGCTCGCGTTATTCGTGCATGTGCGGAGAAGCTTTCGGTGAATTTCACCAGGCTGTGTAAATTTTCTATGGATCAAGGAGCTTTTCCTGAAAGCGGGTTAAATTGTCTCTGCTTAAAAAGAAGCACCTCAGCGGGGAACCATCGCAGTATTTTGTTGCTGCATCTGTTTAGAAAAATTTTGGAACTGGTGGTGCACGCCTTTCTGATCATTTACGTCCAGCCCACCTTATCTAATGAACAAAATGGATTCATACTACGTCGATCATTTACACCTAACTTGGCGACGATGCTATTTGGTCTGGAATAATGTATCCGATGGATCTTAGATGGATGTCTCTCAGGCCGATTACCTTCAACTTCGACTTCAGCTTCAATATATTTGACTGAGGTCCACAGTGACAAGACGATTTTCATAAGGTCACGCCAGGGATGATAAGACAGCACAACAGTTTAAAAGAGGAAAGACGTGCACACAATGGACCGATTACATACCAGTCAGTCACACCACACACTGTGCAACCAAACCTAAGTCACATCGTGCGAAACCCATAAAACTGCTTTCAAGTTTGATTCAAAATGGTCTGTGTCAGGTAAAAAGCGACAGGTTATTCGACGAGTCAACGCCGTGGTAACAGAGGCAGCGGTCTACATAAAGCTTCGGTCTTCCAAACCGTTAGCCTTAAATTTATTCGTTATTGGCTTAGGAATTATTTTCATGTAATAGATAAATATTTAACCTGGTGTGAATCGTACGTGTCTGGGAGGAAACAGCTGCCTGCTGTAACAGTCCAATATTCCTCCTAGGAGATGGTTCCACCAGGAACATCAGAATGTAGTAGTTTATCCACTTTGCTTAGATTGCTGTATCAGAGAATTGTAGGGCTCAATATCGGTACGCAGCTTGATGTTTACCGATGGCGTCAAGATTTATAACCGTATTGATCATTGTAATTATTTTCGTGTCGCCCTGGAGAGTCTTGATTCTCTCTCTGTCAATTATCTCTCACATGGAAACTATCCTTCAATCCATCCAAATGCGGGGGCAGGGGTCGAAAAACTTACCGTTTTGGCATTCTAAACGGTGACAGCCCAAGGTGGGCAAGGTGACAAAAATTAGCCGACATCTTTCTTTCAGACCAATAACGGAACCAATCGTCGAAATGGGCACCTGTAATTTGAGCTCGCAGTGCTTTTCAGCAACTAGGATGGCATCCAAGGATAGTATCCATTGGCATCCTACTAACGCAAAACGTGCCACGTGTTGCAGCCTGGGCTGGTGACACATTTGTGGTTTAACAGTTTCAATGGTGACACAATGAACATTTTTTGGCCCCTGTCCGGGGGCTTGACTTTAAGCCTGCGCCGCGCTCTGGTTCTAAACACTTACTTTCTTGCCGGCACAGCAATCGCTCGCATTTGGAGATCACGAAGACAAAACCGTACCTCAAGAAAAAAGGCACAATAACTTGTTTTTCCTTTTTACAAGCAATGTCCGAGTTTTTCCAGTACGGCTGTTGAAGTCGGAGTCTCACTAAAGTCATCAAGGGACTTGCCACGGAGGCCCCGACTCCAACACCCAAACGAGCAACTCCAACAATGAAAGGTTAATTTAGAAGCCAAAGTTTAACGTCCCACAAAGATCAGAGACGGCCGCCCCGCTCAGGTCACCCTCTCACCAATCAGTTGCCAGTCGACCTACGTCGGGTAAACTATTGAGCGCCAGAGCGTCTCAGGGGAGCCGATCCCAAGCCTGGACATGCACTGCCATGACATGTTTCTGAACAGCGGGCCGGAGCCCAGTGCTCTACCAACTGAGCTACCGGGGCTGCAAAGCTGTATGTAGCTTGATATAGCTATATATATATATATATATATATATATATATATATATATATATATATATATATATATATATATATATATATACATTTATCTATATAGCTGTATGATAACTTATATATTCATCTTGATATATCCAGGCAGGAAGAAATGGCATGCCGTTGAATTGCCACAACAGTAAAGCTGTGATCTCCACATATTGTGCAAACATCAGTTCAGTTTTATTTATGTAGCTTTGTTTGGGGGAATCAGCCACCTGTCATCTCTAACGCCTGGATAAAGTACAACATAAATCTATCATGTAGTTCTGTTATCACTGTCGTGTACCCGATGTCCTTTTAGATTACCCCAGCTTGTCCCAACATTTTGGCACAGCAGCGCTTGAAGCTCGACAAAACGTCACGTTGGTTAAACAAATTCTTGTAAGCTGATTTATTATTTATTTCTTTTTTAAGGCATTCATCTGGTTGTTTCACTTAGGTCACTTCGCTACAGAGCCTTACTTGGCGTAACCTTTGCCCTGTAAGCATGTAATTACGAATAAATACAGTTTGTTACATGAATTCTGAAACTTTCAAGCTTGTTTAACTTTCCTAAAGGTGACATTTAAAAACGGATTGGCTTTGTAGGCGCCGATTCAGGCGTTGTCTGCAGGAGCGTGCGCTGGATGTGGGGGGCACCCACTGCCGCTCATTCCGGGCTGGGTCTGTGGTCTGGGGTGCCTCGATGAAGGATTTGGTTGGCCGGCTCCAGCGCTGCTTTCCCCCGTGGCTTTGCTATCAGCTGTTGTACGGCGGCGGTCGTTGGAGTTTTAATGGAGGTTAGCGCTGTATTTTGGAGACTGCTTGAATTTAACCGCAATTTTATCTAGTGAGCCAATTGAAATCAACAAATGAGTTCACAAACATCCTGAGGACTAATCACCCTAAGGGAATACTGGCATCACTTGACGTGGAATCACTGTTCACGAATGTTCCGGTTACTGAAACCATCGACATCATCCTCGAAGACGTGTATAACCACCCAGAACTGCCGCCACCAAACCTGGCTCCTAACATCATGAAGAGCCTGCTGAAGGCTTGCACGTCCGAGTCTCTGTTTAGAGCCCCCAATAACCAGCTCTACAGCCAGATTGATGGTGTAGCGATGGGGTCACCACTTGGCCCTCTGTTCGCCAACGCGTATATGTGCAGAGTGGAAAACAAGGTCATCAAATCACTGAACAGCCCACCGTATCTATTCTGCCGTTACGTGGATGACATCTTCCTGGACATTGACAACCAGGACCAGCTACAAAAACTCAAGGAAAATCTTGAAACCAACTCTGTCCTCAAGCTCACCACCGAAAAGAGCATAGAAAACAAGCTCACATTCCTTGACGTTGAGATTGAAAGCACGCACGGACTTTTCAAGACCAAGGTCTATAAAAAGCCTACGGATGCCGGTCGGTGTCTAAACGCCGGGAGCGAATGCCCTGACCGGTACAAAATCAGCGTCATCCGATCTTACGTCAGCAAAGCCATCAAACTCTCATCAGACTGGACAAACCTTCACGCTGAGCTGACTCGGATCAAACAAGTTTTGGTCAACAACGGTTATACTAACAAAATTGTCGACCAAGAGATTAACAAACAAATGACCTCCCATGTGCTCAGCAAGAAAAGAAAAAAACAGGAGACCGGAAAAGAAAAAATAACTCTTTACTATCAAAACCAGATGAGCCCATCATACAAAACCGATGAAAGAGTATTGCAGAAGATCGTGCATGATAATGTCCAACCAAAAAACAAAGAAGATCGACTCAACCTCATCGTTTACTATAACAACAAAAAGTTCATAACCTGATAATGAAGAATAATCTCAACTCCAAACGTAACCACTTGAAGAGCACCATCGTAGTCTACCAGTTCTCATGCCCACACGAAGATTGTAAGCTTCGTAAGTGTAGCTACATTGGTGCCACAACAACGATATTATCCAGACGCCTCACTATGCATCTTGCAGAAGAAGCTCCCAAAACCCACATGAAGTTAGAACACCACCACGACCTCACCCGAAAAGACTTAACAGAGAACACCACTATCCTGAAACAAGAACCAAACCGGACGAAACTGTTCATACACGAAGCAGTACTTATCAGAAGCATGCAACTGGAGATTAACAAACAAAGCAACCCAACTATTACACTGAGGCTTTTCTTTTAGCGCTGCAGAGAAGAAGAGCCCGTCTAGTTGTGTCACTATTCTGTCGTAATAATCGAATGAAAAATAATTGTCCTTTCAAAGTAGTTTAGATCGATTTCAAATATGATAGGAGTGTTTTTATAAGTGTTTTAAGTGCTTGATAATGGAAGATGTCACTTCCGAAACGCGTTGCAACGTTAAATGTATACCTAAAAGATACCAACATTCGGCCAATTAATAAATCAAATATCAGATTTACAAAAATGCACTCTTCGAGCATTGGAGAAGACGTGAGAGAAGCTCGTGAAAACAAGATATGATATATATATATATATATATATATATATATATATATATATAAATGCAAGGCTGAAGGATAATATATTCAAATATGTCTAAAATATGTTTCCAAGCCGTATTTTCAATCACAAATTGGAGAACATTTTAACTGACTCGCTTCTCCTGCCAATTCTGTTATTTTGTATTCAACCACTTGGGATCAAAACTGGACAAGATAGAGCCATTTGAGGCCATGGCCCTTTTGGGCCAGCACATTTTCGCAGTGAAATTAATAGAACCGGAGGCAAATCCGACCCATAATGACAAGAATGAATAGCTTTTAGCTTTCTCTGTTGCCTATTGACGAGTGAGCAATTTTTTTTCTGCGAAATATTCTATGGAATACGAACAGATCATAGAGCGATAGCTTGGGTGTTTTTGCAATACCGACTTACCGATAAGCAAGGCCATGGGATTTTGCACTGTATTCCTCAATTTGTAAATTTTTATTAAACATTTTACTCCATTTGGTACCATATGACCTGGATTTGAAATTGGACCCATTGGCACCGGGAACACAGCTGGAGTCAGCCAGCACCAGTCTTCCCAATTTGTTATTGAGAAAAATAACAAACTTTGACAAAAGACATTGCTTAACCCTCTGAGTATCGTCCGTTACGAAAAAATACACAGATGACTTGCACTTCAAGCGCCAAGAGCCGTTAGAGCAGCAGGAGATTCCCATACTCCTCTCCTCCCTGCCAGCGTTCCGCCTGATTGGTCAGCGAGTCTCCAGTATATCATTTCCTTGAATCCCTCAAGTTCATTTTAAGCGAGATGTAGCATTCTTAGAAACCTGTGAGTGTATTCCAGGATGTTGAGATTAGGAAATTATTGCTGATGGCCTCTATCAGTAGGGCTCCGGAAGTTTGCACCCCTGCTAGGTTCACCTTAAAAATCAACAAAAATACCTCTTATTGTGTTCCGGTATTTCACAGATGTCTGCCTTTTGGTACTTGATTTCCACAGAGCCCATCATCCCATATCGATTAATGTTATGCTTCAGGATGGTAAGTCAAACGAAATTTGAGACCTAAGATGACGCTTTTCCGTGGCCTGAGAAGTGAAAGATATTCAATAAACAGAGAGTTTAAGCTTAACGTGTGAGGGATTTCTCTTCGGATATTTCCATGTAAACAACGTTTGCACATCGAAATCTTCAAATTTACCAGACTCGTTGCGGGCTTACCTTGGAAAGACCATTTAACTGCAGCATCGCATCACATGACTTGTTCTGTGAATACAAATCACCATAAGGCCAAGGTATAATATTTTCCTTTTAAATGACCACGCCTTCAATAATGGTAGAGTAATCATAGTATCAGTTTTTGGAAACTTCACTTTAGCCCCATTTTTACACCACCCTCTCTCTTTCAAGAGGGAGCGAGGGGTATTGCAATGCAATCCACCTCGGGGCTCCCGGTGACGTCAGAAGAACCTCAGCGCAAAGCCTAGAGCGCCAGAGTTTGACTGGAGTGCTTCTGGAAATGACGTGTCTGGTCAGTGACCCAATGCGACCCACACATTTCCCCCAAATAAAATGTAATAACTGATATACACGTTATTCAAAGCGATGCGAGTCGCATGACAACCGGCTCTGGGCCATGTCTCAAGCTCCCTAGGGAGTGGGCTGCATCATTCCCCGCCCGTGTAAGAGCGAGGGCTAATTTCATAGCGCTACAAACATTCACGCTTCTCAGAATGGCCAGCATTTCAACATTGATAACCCTTGCATTGCTTACGTACGTTGTGTCACATGCGTTCCTGGAAGATGTATCCAGTGTAAGTGTTTTGGCAGGTCACATTTTCCCTTCGATAGTTTCCGAGGAAAAAATCCACGCACTCCGTCGCATCCGTGCTAAATCATAAATTTAGCGTTCAATACTGCGCTATTTAATGCCTCTCCTTAATATCTATCCTATCTCGCACCCCATGTTAACTGCACACTGCTTCCAGGGGCTTACGAGACCAGATTACACCTTATTTAGGCAGATGTTGGAAACATGAGCCCGGATGAGCGGCTTGCATTGAAGCAGATAATGTACTTCCGGCCAGGAAAAGCCGCACACTGTGCAGTTGTACCAGAAATGATACAGGCTATCACTGAGTGGACTTCGAACCCCGGTCACAAAAGGCAAAAAACTGATTTTACGAGCAAAGGTCATCAAATGCAGATGGAGACTTTGATGCAAGTGACTGCCGGTGTTTTGATAAACAGATAAATAAAATCTAAATTTAATATATCCGACACGGGAGACACAATGCCGAAAACTTATTCGTGAAGTGAATATTTGTTCGATAATATAAGGTAAAAAACAATGGATTTTGCACCATTAAGCTCACATGATGCATCATTCAACAGTCATAGTTAGTTGTATTTTATAGATCAGTTTATTCTGAATCAGGAGGGTAGCATGTCGACTTTGATTGAGGAAATTTACGGATTTTGAAAACACCGTCAAATTACGTAAGGATGCGTATCCAATATTTCCGATCCACATACACATAAGATGAAGGCGAAATCGGTGACACCCGGCTTCATTTTTCGTGGGCTCGACTTTTCCATTTGATAGACACGACTTTTTGTCGGTCCAGTTCACCGTGGTCTGATTCTTGGCGCGTTGTTCGTTGTCACAAGTGTTGCACTTGATGTGGCGTTGGCTGCCAGGTGTGTTTGAATTGGTTTCATTGCAGCAAGTCATTAGGGAATCGTCAATGTTCTAGGTCATTTGCTGCTTTCCCTAGTTCACGGTGCGCACTCACTTGTCAATAATTCGTAAGCACTTGTAGACGTATCTTTGTTTCTTTTGCCGTCGGGTCCAGCCTTCTCAGTGCTTCATCCGTAGCATTAGTAATAAAGCACGACACATCATTGTTATTGATTGAGATTATCGTGGATAGCACATGTGTTCTAGACTGAAAATTGAAGCGGACATGCCGTTGTGTGATTGCAGGTGCTAGCAATCGCAAACAAATATGGCAAATTGATAAAATTTCAAAATTGTTTGAAATTTTAAAGCTATTAAAAACACGAAAACACGCTTAAAGTTTGAAGCAGCAGCACGTCCCTGTGCTGCTGGTCTTCTATTTCATTACCAACGTAATTTGACGAGTTTTACTTAGAATAATTGACATTAGTTCTGCTAATGAAACGGTTTCATCCAGTTGGAAGAGTGCTGTAGTTATTCCAATACATAAATATGAAGCCTTTAATCTTAGACTAGTCACAACTGTCCAAGTGATCTGCAAAATAGTTGAAAAAACTAATTCACATCCAACTAACATCTAACTTGAAGCAGCAAAAGCTTTTCAATAATATGACCAACACGGTTTTAGAGAACAGGTCTGAACGTCTTCTGCTTTATTGACAGTAGCTGATGAAATCTTAAAAGTCATGGAACGATCAGAAATAACTCTTTTAACGTTGATTGATCTCAGTAATTGTTTTGATGTCATAGACCATGAGGCACTGTTAACCCCTCGCCCCACCGGGGGGGCCATCGATGGCCCCCCTAAGGTTTTTCCGGGATAGCAGAAAAACGACGAGGCGCAGCACCGCCGTTGAGGGCTCTACCTCTCACTGCATCATTTTCCCATCATCCCTGAAATTTTTTTCCCCGGGTCACCCAAGGTCAGGTCACCAGACGAGGTCAACCAAGGTCACCTCACTTCACCTTTAGAGCTCTGTAAGAGTTACATTTCAAGGTCGATCAATTTGAAACTTCCTACACTTCATGACCCCTCCAGGGTCTACAAGGTGTATATCCGGGATTTTTCGATTTCGTGCCCTGAGGTCAGGTCACGAGGTGACCTCTCCCATTGGAAAAGCATGGGGAAAAGCTATTTCATGATATAAAAGCCACAAAAATGATTGCAAATACTCAGACTGCTCAGAACAACGTTTTTGGACACCCTTTCACGGATCCCAGGGGTCATATTTGCCCTTTGACTTTTCAAAGGTCATCCAAGGTCACCAGAGGTCAAAAACAGTATTTTGACAATAACTTTTGACCTAATTGAGTTAGAGCGGTGAAACAAACACCATCGTGTTTGTCTTGTCACTGGCTTTCATTTGATATACGGCAAGGTCACTTTTTGACCTTTCGTGACCTCAGGTCATATTAGGTCACGAGGTGACCTCTGGCGGTCAAACCACTGGCGGGAGGTCTTTACGTTCCACATAGCGGAAGAAGTACTGGCAATTTGCTATCAAATGTACTTTACCAGGCCTCAATAGCTCTAATGACATAAGAGTTATGCCCAGTTTGCTTAATCATTGCATATTTGAGTGAAAATAGCCGATCTTGACCTAATTTGACCTCTGGAGGTCAAACCATTGACCTGAGCACTAAAACATGCGAAGTAATTTCTTACTGAATTCACGCGAGCTTTCTATTGCACTTTGCAGATTTGCGCTAACGCCCATATTTTCGGAGTTAGAGGGGGGCCATCGATGGCCCCCCGGTGGGGCGAAGGTGGCGCCGGACCCCCGGTGGGGCGCGGGTTAAATAAACTCGATATTTTTGCAAATTTCGACGGGATGGTTCAGGAGCTATCTGAGTGGACATACCCAGCGTGTCAGAATAGGTGAGGAAATGTATAAACCGCTTCCGATAACTATGGGCACATTTCAGGGTACTTGTCTTGGCCCATTATTGTTGAACATTAGACCTCACATGTCACATTCCATCTGAACTCGATGGGTTCCTGGTCACAATTTTTCGCCATGCAGACGACACACAGGTGGCTATCACTGGACCCCGAAGCAGAATATCAGCTATGCAACATTGCTTGGAAATGATACTGGGCACAATATGCACATGGTTCCACATCATGGAATGATGGTTTATGCTGAAAAAAATGAGCTTTTACTCTGCGGGGATCGTAGACAAATCGAGAATCTATCCCAGCCCCCAAGTATCCGATTCATAGGCGAAACGCTTAAATGTACCGATAAGGTTAAAAACCTAGGTGTTACAATGGATAGCGAACTCTCGTGGAGATACCACATCAAAAACCTAGCTGGTCGATATCTAGGCATGCTACTAGGATTGTTTCCTGCAAAACATGTTCTGCCTCTTTCTGCATTGCCTCGTCTAACCGACACTCTTGTCATGTCATACGTTCGATATTTTGTTCAAGTGTGTTGCAGCGCAAATCTATGTGTGCTTTCTGAGCTAAAAAATGTGTTACACTTTGCGCCAAAGGTGATATC
This sequence comes from Lepas anatifera, assembly GCA_034440635.1. Taxonomy (NCBI): domain Eukaryota; kingdom Metazoa; phylum Arthropoda; class Thecostraca; family Lepadidae; genus Lepas; species Lepas anatifera. The sequence goes on along the minus strand of JAOTON010001627.1, from coordinate 758,568 downwards.
TGGACGTAGAAAATATGACTATATCTCCGATATTCTTCAACAACAGAAGGGCTGACGATTCCCCAGTTGATAACCTGCTTTGATGTATGCTCGCTGCATAAAATCATCACGAACGAAACGCCCCTATCTATTAGATGCAACATAACATTCAACCACGAGATTATAGCTCGTGAAACCCGGCAATCATAGCATCTGTCACTTTATCACCCAAATAACAACCATTGAAAATGTCAGTTCAGTACGTCAGCATGTTATACCAAATTATATTGATGTTGTCAGTAACGATGTGTTCAAATTTTGCACAAGGCAAGTTATAAAAAATTAATGTTGGTCTCGCAAGACGATTCTTGGAATCATGTCTATCTGGATAATTTGTGGTGACTCGTGATGTGTCTCATTTTATACTCGTGATGCTGCTGTGGCTATTGTGACGATGGTTTTAGAATAGCCCCACTTGAGTGGAGAAACCTGGCAATATCCTGTAGGGTGTCATGTTGAATAAATGCATAAATAGTATTCATATGCAAAGTGCCTACTTTCAGATAGACTTATTATTCATACTCAATGCAAAATGGCCAGGTTTCCTGGAGCTAAGAAATTACGTCCACCAGTTCAGCTGCCTCCGGAATTGGACTAGGTTCTAGAAAAAATTCGATGCAGAACAAATTCAAAGAAGCAAACTCGCCTCAATAAGACTGAGATTCAATTTGTTCGCCTCCACTCAGCCCACTCTTCGGTACATTTAAGCACTCCCATGCATTGCCTCCCTAGCCCTACCACTGCGCCAGCTGTTGCTGTGGCTGGGCGTGCTGGGTCTGGTACAACCCACCTTGAGCGATCCCCAGCAGCAGCACCATTCTCAGCACAGCCGTCCACACCATGCTGAGAGCTCAGCAGACCGTCGCAGATCAGAGGCAGCTGGTCGTCAGTCGGTGGTCGCCGTGCTGAGCAGTGGGTGGCCGGCACCCCACTGGGCTGCCGCCGCCGTGTCGCCGCGCCCCGTCGCCGCCGACGCTCCGCACGCGCAACTGGTGCCCCGTCGGTCCCGACGTGTGGCTGCCGGCGGCACCGACTCGACACTGTCCAGACCCCGCGTCCTAATTTGTCTCCCGGAATCAACGGGTGGCTGGGTCTATCCGGACAGCGCCGGCGGCAGCTGCCCCGCCAGTGGCCCGAATTCGGGCGTTATCAACACGAGGCGTAAACTGTACTCTGCCGTTGAAGGTCAAGCAAAACATACACACCATGGGGTATATGTGACTGGGGCCGCATTTTGGGTTTTCCGTTAAGATCAAGCATGGACACAAACCGCTGCGATACATTACATGTCATGGCGCGTGCCACATTAAATTCTTACCATTACTTGTGCCGCGGCGTCGAACCAGGATGGTGCGAGATCAATTTCTGCATGCTGCTTTCGGACGAGTTAAAACTATCAAGAATGGCCTGTGCTGGCCAGCAACTCATGCGTTGAACCGTCTCATCAGCTGCACTTATCCGTTGATCATTTTATGTATACATTTTCATATTTTAGATCTGTTGTCGATGAATATGTATGTTAGACGACATTCATCTTAGTTTAACATGTTTTAAGCAATTAATTTTGACTGGATGCCTTTACTTTTATCGTTTATTGGTCTTTTTTAGAGTACGAATACTGCTATACACATGTATTAGCATCGCATTTTGTCTGAATTTTTCATCCATTTTAGCTTGTTGGGTATGCTTTATCTAAAACTGGATTGTAAATGTGCATGTTTTACTTGTTTCTATGTATATCAGCTTCAGCTTTAAGTTCGAGGTATATCTCATTGCACATTTTAACGGAATAAATACCAATACAAACACACTATAGAGAGCTCTATATCCATTCTCTCTGTATTCCTCAATATGTTTAAATAGCGATAAGTGCAGGGAAGACTGATCAGCCAAAGTGTTGGGTTGAAGGCGCAGTGGCGTTACCAGAAAGTTAGAAGGCGGGCATCTCATTTCAAGTGGCGTTGGTCATTCGGCTGTGCGGGATTAAAAAGAAGAAAAAGCCAGCTGGGGAGGACCGTGGAATATAGATGAACACGGCAACCGGTTTGAATGATAATTGACAACGAACCTGAGATGTCATGCGCTGACCAGGCACATAACAAACCAATGAGGGTCGGTAACTTAAAACTGAGGAGAGAGGTTCAGAGGTTAAAACGCATGGAGGGCAAAGAGAAATGATTCTTCAACTGTTCCCCTCGGCAGCGGAATTATCCACGATGACGGACCGCTCAGCCCTGCCCTGGGCCCAGATGTGGTTTTTGGGGGTTGTTCGATGTTTGATGTGTGATGCAGCTTGAGTGGAGTCTCACTACCGAACAAGACCTGCCGTCAGCTCAGAATTGTCTGTTTCAGATGCTCCTAGGCCAACACCAGCCAATTATCTGCTTGGCTTCTGTAAGCTTTAGCTGGTGACAAAGCTTGAGTGGCTGTAGGTGCAGGTGCCTGGTCAGGTGATAGTGGGCGATCATCATGGATTCTGGGCGACCATTTTCCATCAGCGTTCATCCAGTCTCTGTGTTGGCTGTTATTGTTTCCTCCCGGTCATTGCCGTGGAGGATTTTGACCATCCGACTCAGGATAGTATTGTTCGAGCAGTCACGGACTTCAAAGTGATTTCCCATGCGATTTTGATGACTTTTGTGGCTGCTAAAAAGTTTTAAAAGTCCTGGCCTTGATCATCTCGGGCTGGGATCATCTCGGGCTGGCATCACCTCAGGCCCGGATCATTTCGGGCCCGTATATCTCAGGACCGGATCATCTCGGGCTGGGATCATCTCAGGCTGGGATCATCTCAGGCTGGGATTTTTTCGAGCTGGGATCATCTTGAGCTGGTATCATCTTGGGCTGACCAAGCCAACTGCGCGACAGCATTTCTACAAAGAACATTTCTCCGCAATTTCGGGCAGCACATTGTGTACAACTGTATACACTCACTCTCACGAATTGACCGTCCGCTTTAAATGAGCTCGACAGCCAAATTCAGCGCTTGGATGTCCGCTCAGCGCGTTAGATAATGTAGTGATACACCCCAGGCCACCCAGAGTCATGGCAAGTCAGTGACATGAATTTATGGTGGCATCAATGAACTGTGCAAAAGTGGCATGCTGCGTCAAGATCACTCTCGAATCTCGGCATCACGCTTGTCTGCAAGGAACTCTTGCCTGGCCACCATTTAAAGACTCTTTGTCGCAGCTGGTTGGGATCTAGGGCTACGAGGTACGAGTGGCTCCCCATCCAGCACTTATAGGGAAATTATTTGAATACCTCCAAATGGGAGCTTACAGCTGCACATTTAACACGCGCCCCGCTGGGGTCCCTGACACAACGCGTTCCACGGGGGGGCGTTTTTCGCCGTCCCCTCCATATCTCATTTCCCAGAAAAAGTTAAAGGAAAATTAAGGATGGTGTTCAAAAGCTCTTGATAAGACGAAGATAAATTATACGTAGTATTTTCATATCAGGTCAATATTGAGGTCAGCAAAGGGCAAAGAAGGCTCCCTAGGCTTACAACAGGGCGGTGTAGGTTTACCCCCTAGATTTCTACTCAGCAAAGCTACAGTACTTATTTAAGCATCATTGGATTTCTCTCATCGTGGCAAATCAAATTATGTAAAATATGACCTTGCTAGGTCAAATCTTGAAAATTACCTCACATCAAGCTAGGTCAAGGTCACATGGCGGCCTGGTATGGTCATGTTGCATATCAATCGACTCCCCGTGACAATATAAGCACAATGCAAGCAAAATGGGAGCGTTATATCACTTCAGTGGTGAGAAGTTATTGACAAAAAATAACTGTATGCTCCTGTGACCTGACATGACCTTTGAGGGGTCAGAAGGTCAAAAGCCAATTTTAAGGTCAAGATTGTGGCAAGAATGCACGGTTGGAGAATTTTCAGCTTTGTCTGTCCATTTTTAAGGAAAACCAGCCCATTCCATTTTTCACAATAGCCTTATAATGGGGTGAGCAGAAAATTGACCCTACCTTAGGTCAACAGTATCGAAATTCCGAGATAGCAGATTTTTAGACCCTAATGACCTCATCATAAGGTGAAAGCTTGAAATGATCGGTTGACAGACGTTCCTTAGGCACTGGTTCAAACTCGTGATTTTTGGTTTTGAGGTCAGGTCACTTGACGTTGAATAGCTCCTTGACCTGACATGACCCGACCGAAAAAAATTTGGTCAGATGCTTAAAATTGATCAGGGATGAGGTACTGTGTGTTTTGTTGTTCTGCGTCTCTTCGTTTTTACGTTATCTGGGGAAAACCAGGAGGGGGCGAATTTCACCCCCAGCGGGGGCGTGTTAAGTCAATTACACGCTAAAAGTTATTGTACTGGTGGCCTCCAGTATCAAGTTCTGCAAACCAGTCAGACTTTTTGCTCAAAGTATTCCCACCACTGGATGTGCTAAACCAACTTCCTCATATATTTCCCATGGAGAGGTTACAGCCTTAACCCGCGCCCCACCGGGGGTCCGGCGCCACCTTCGCCCCACGGGGGGCCATCAATGGCCCCCATCCAACTCCGAAAATATGGGGGTTAGCGCAAATCTGCAAAGTGCATTAGAAAGCTCGCGTGAATTCAGTAAGAAATTACTTCGCATGTTTAAGCGCTCAGGTCAATGGTTTGACCTCCAGAGGTCAAGAAAGGTCACGATAGGCTATTTTCACTCAAATATGCAATGCTTAAGAAAACTGGGCATAACTCCTATGCCATTAGAGCTATTGAAATCTGGTTAAGTACATTTGATAGGAAATTTCCAGACCTTTTTTCCGCTATGTGGAACGTTAAGACCTCCCGCCAGTGGTTTGACCTCCAGAGGTCACCTGGTGACCTAATATGACCTGAGGTCACGAAATGTCAAAAAGTGGCCTTACCCTACAGCACATGAAAGCCAGTAACAAGACAAACACGATGGTGTTTGTTTCAGCGCTCTAGCTTAATTATGTCAAAAGTTATTGTCAAAATACTGTTTTTGACCCCTGGTGACCTTGGATGACCTTTAAAAAGTCAAAGGGCAAATATGACCCCTGGGATCCGTGAAAGGGTGTCCAAAAACGCTGTCCTGAGCAGTCTGAGCATTTGCAATAATTTTTGTGGCTTTTATATCATGAGACAGCTTTTTCCCATGCTTTTCCAATGGGAGAGGTCGCCTCGTGACCCGACCTCAGGTCACGAAATCGCAAAATCCCGGATATACACGTTGTAGAACCTGGAAGGGTCATGAAGTGTAGCAAGTTTCAAATCGATCTACTGAGAAATGTAGCTCTTATAGAGCATCAAAGTTGAAGTGAGGTGACCTTGGTTGACCTCGCCTGGTGACCTGACCTTGGGTGACCCGGGGTAAAAATTTTCAGGGATGGTGGGAAAATGATGAGGTGAGAGATAGAGCTCTCAACCGCGGTGCTGCGTTTCGTCGTTTTTCTGTTATCTTGAAAAACCTTAGGGGGGCCATCGATGGCCCCGGTGGGGCGAGGGTTAAGCTGGCCCCAGGTCACCGATGTAAAATTCCCCTTAACGGGAATTGTTTTACCTAGTGACCTTTTACCTAGACCTTTTACCGGGAATTGTTTTACCTAGTGACTCGACCAATGCAAGCACAATGCAAGCAAAATGGGAGCGTTATATCACTTCAGTGGTGAGAAGTTATTGACAAAAAATAACTGTATGCTCCTGTGACCTGACATGACCTTTGAGGCGTCAGAAGGTCAAAAACCCAATTTTAAGGTCAAGATTGTGGCAAGAATGCACGGTTGGAGAATTTTCAGCTTTATGTGTCCATTTTTATGAAAAGCAGCCCTTTATATTTTTCACAATAGCCTTATAATGGGGTGACCAGAAAATTGACCCTACCTTAGGTCAACAGTATCGAAATTCCAAGATAGCAGATTTTTAGACCCTAATGACCTCATCATATGGTGAAAGCTTGAAATGATCGGTTGACAGATGTTCCTTAGGCACTGGTTCAAACTCATGATTTTGGGTTTTGAGGTCAGGTCACTTGACGTTGAATAGCTCCTTGACCTGACATGAACCGACCAAAAAATTTGGTCAGATGCTTAAAATTGATCAGGGATGAGGTAGTGTGTGTTTTGTTGTTCTGCGTCTCTTCGTTTTTGCGTTATCTGGGGAAAACCAGGAGGGGGCGAATTTCACCCCCAGCGGGGGCGTGTTAAGTCAATTACACGCCAAAAGTTACTGGTGCTGGTGGCCTTCAGTATCAATTTCTGCAAACCAGTCAGACTTTTTGCTCAAAGTATCCCCACCACTGGATGTGCTAAACCAACTTCCTCATATATTTCCCATGGAGAGGTTACAGCCTTAAGCTGGCCCCAGGTCACCAATGTAAAATTCCCGTTAACGAAAATTGTTTTACCTGGTGACCGTATCATGCGATGTGGGTCTCCGATTGGTATTTTAAGTCTGCTCTCACTGATGCACCGAGAAAATCGAGGTTAGGCCACTTCACCTGAACTTCCTTTTGTGATCTGGATGACCTGGATCTAAATTGTTGGTACAAGTTCCGACTAAATACCAAGTGACAGACCTATCAAGTACAGCGACTCTGCAGGCCACCATTTTTGACTGACGATGAGAAAACTTGTGGGGTGGGCGGCGAGAGGTGGGGGGTTACCCGCCCCCGTACCAACACGTGTTAAGTTACAGCGGAGAATGCGATCCTCAAAAACATGTGTCTGGTCTTTCCAGAGCAACTTTATTTCACTCCACACTTTTCGTATTTCCTAACTATTTTTAAGAATGATGATGAATTAACTAATTAGCTAATTGAAATCCGCTGTCAACACGCCAAGCGATGACTTTCTTCCGCGGTTTTCGGCCGCTGGTCCACATTTGACCCGGGGGCTGAAATATCGTCTGATTTCTCACCATGTGCCGCCGAGTGAGCTGGCAGCTCAGCGTTGACAGCGCCTCGGCAGCATTATTCAGTTTGACACCGAGCCGTGTCGAGGCCGCTCACTCCCGGATCACATCGTGCCGAAGGCCTTCCCTCCCAGATCACATCGTGCCGAAGGCCTTCCCTCTCAGGTCGCCGCGCGCTCGAGGTGCTCCCTCTGAGATGGGCGCCGTGCCGAGCCGACACCACGGCGCTTATCGAGCCCTGACCGCCGTCGTCCGTCTGCCGAACGCCATCGGCGCTTGCATAACATGCAAATGCAAGTTTGCCGGCCACCCGTCGGCGCCGGCCTGAAGAACGACTGAAAAGGCGTCAAAGCTGCCAGCTCATTCACGTCTCTCAAGGCTATATTTGTAGCGCAAACTGACGTAAGATATGCTCTTTGTATGCGCGTGCTGACGAAATCCAAAACTGCAGTAATTTCAAGAAAACCACCCTGCACTTTAAGAACATTATTTAGCCATCATATTGTGAGCATGCAGTGGGCAGGCAGGTTGACGTAAATTAGCTGTTACCAGAGTAGATAACTGGGTTATAATGTGTGCGTGCGTGAGTGCGTGTTGGCGTCGGGACTACCGCTAGGCGAGCGGCTCGGCGCCGATCTATTCCCCGACTGTCGATGAGGCGTCGGAGGAGGAAAAACAGCAGCAGCCAACCAGGCGCCAACGCCACCACCTGCTGGCCCTGTTGCTCCAAGTCGGAGCACTCCTGTTTGTCAAGCGGAACACAACCGCGCCGCCACCGTACTTCTGGTGGCCAAGTGATTTATGAAGTCCTAGTCTGAATGGCTTTGTATGTTTTTGGCGTCTCCAAAAAAATGTTTAACTTTAGCTTTGAGAAAAACGGAATAAGTCGATAGAATATATTTCAGCAGACCCGAACATTTGATTTGTTTTCCCGTGGTCAATAGTGCTTTGGGCCGACTCTGTAAAGTTTAGCAGCCTCAGGCTGGGTTTGGGCCCTGTTTGTGGGTTAATCCGGTGCTGAAGGATAAGTGGAGTGGGACGCTGCGACGGGTGCAGTACCGCGACATCTTCAGCAGAACCAGCTCTGCATGTGCAGTGTGGAAGGGGTGGGAATATCGAAAACAATGATAGAGGGAATGTGACCCCTTGGGCACTCCCAGACTGGAGTGGGTTTATGTGACAATCTTTATCGAAAATCATGAATTTGACTTTATTTCTGCTGACAACATGGCTAGTAAGTTCAATGTTTCGTTTTGATAATTTTCTTTGTCAGAGGTTTTCAAATCGGCGTGACGTTAAATTGGGGTGCGATCTGATAATGGTTCGCGCCGCTATAAACCTCTTCATTCAGGCAAAAATAAATATGAATACAGATTAACCATGTTTAACTACAAGGGCCTGCTATTGGGACTAAGAAACGGTGCTTTTAAATTTATGATACTTGCCTGATATATCAAATCATATTTCGTGCTAGAAACTAGTCCATAAAGCAAGTTCAACGCCTTTATATTCGTCAGTACCAAACTCGTGTTTAGCACAAGTTTAAGGACGTGTTTAACGCGACGTTTTTCTAAAGACGTTGACGTAAGGAATGTCTACCCATTCCATCACATTCTCGTGCTTAGTAACATGGTCAGGCGACCGCTCGGGGGAGCGGGGTCAACAAGGGGTGAGCTTCCCTCTTCTTTCTCTTCGCCAACGGTCAGGTCTGGGACAAATGATTTATCGATCAAGCGGTTTCTTGGTGTGCTCTATCATATGATGATCTCAGGTCAAATCCCATTATGAAGGTGCCACATTCCTTTTAAATTTGGTACGACTTTCAGTCGCAGCATTCGCCAGTGCCATATGGCGTCAACAACTCTTTCCCTGTTGCAAAAAAATCGGGAAATAAAATTTGTATTCGCTCAGCGAGTTCACCAGGTATTGAACCCAGGTCAGCCGCCTGGAAATCGCACGCACTAACTGCTGCATACCTGCACGGCATCGCCGGTGGTAGCATGGGCTGCACCGACATCTGCTGAGCAGTGTCGCCAAGGTGCTGACTGCTGATGGCCGGTGGTGGGGCGGACCGGATGTGTCATCAGCTCGGCTGACTGTGACGCGACGCTGAGGTGGCGTCCACCAGCGCCGCCTCCGCCGCCGCCAAGCACGTGCCCGGCGTCAGCCCGGTCACCCCCCCTTCTCCCCCTACACAGCCGGGCGTGGCCACAGGTTCTAATTAGGCTAATGGTGCCGTGAAATGTCGACAACAGCGCGGACGGAGCCGAGCGAAGCCATCGCTGCATGTGCGGTGTGGCAGGCAGGCCACTGCCCCCACATGAACAATCACCTTCCCCCGAGGGGAGGCCGCCAGAGCTCTGTCTGAGGGGCCCACCGCACGGCACGGTTCGTTACGCACGTGCTCTTCATGTCATGTATTTTAGTTCCGGCTTTGTTGCATATATTTGGCCAGGATACAGGTAAATGTGGTTCTGCAGCATTAAATGCATTTCCCTGATTAGAGACACGTCACCGATATGTACTTTACGGTAACTTCGGTGTGAATACGAACCAAAAATGTTACACATGTACGTAAAAGATTTGATCTCCTGCCATTGGAGGTTCATGCCCAAGGAAAAGTGTCCATATTTTGCACCCCGTAACGAACAATCGCAATAGCGCCAAAACGCGAATTGCACAACTTTGCCCCTGGCGCTGTTGACTGAAAGCTGTTTTTTCAATAGGCTTCATTTGTACACGTTCATGTACTAGCTGCCCTACTACCCACACCCGGTTCTCCTTAGTATGCACACCTAATATGTACTCTATTTTGAAAACCCCTTAACAATATTTTCACCAGTACCAGCTGCCAAAAATCCAGTTCAAAATATTTGCATTGACTTGGTTTTTTGCATTGTTGTGGATTGTACCGAGCCTTGAGTGGTGTTGTTTTTTTCAGTGACAATGTCCCAGTCGGTGGAATTACATGCGCCTAATTACAGCCTAGGCACCATTTGCTCATTGTAGATACTGATATGTTTTATATAGATAAGCATTTGGGTAAGCATCAAAAATTATTTAATTTGAAAGACGGGTATGGAACTATGCGTAGGGGCTATGCAATTTGTACCCTTGAAACTGCCCACCGCTTTCTCTGCAGTATTATTTGATGGGGAAGGGGTGGAATAGGGACGGCACACATTAGAGTGATTCCTCTATTCATTGTAAATTCAGTTCGCACCGAGTCCTGCCTCAACCCTGCTCGGTAAATTCTGAACCCGGTACCCCTTCGAAACCGAGTTAGTGAGCCGCCAGTGGGCGTCAGCTGTTACTTACCAGCTCTTCCTACTTATAACGGTAGTTTTCGGCTTTTTGTTCACAATTCCAGTTTCTGGGAATGGGTAAGAGAGGTTGGCGAAGCATTTTCTGGGGATTGCTTTAACGAGATCATGAACTATAACGGGCCAAATATGTGAAGAAAACACTGATTTTAATTAAAGGCAGTGCGCTAATCCCATCGCCATTTATTCTTCAGGAGTTGCTGTAAGCCTGATTAATAAACGGATGACTGTCAGTTGTTGCATCGGACGAGTCCTGCTGAGTCCAAGGGGAGGCTATTAACTATCTGGTCATCTCCAGGTAAGGCGGATCCAGCTGTGCCCTCTGTGATCCAGATCCAGCTGTGTCGCTGATTAACCCTCACCCCGGTGGGGGTGTTTAAACACCCCTTGGGGTTTTTACGGCGGAATGAAAAAAACGGGGGGGGGCGAAGCGCCGCCGTACTTGGCACACCTTGTCCCTGATCAATTCTGCACGTTTCCCCAAATTATAAGGCTAGTCATCTCAGGTCAGGTCAGTATTGCAGGTCAAGTGACCTCACCTCCAAAAATTTTTAAGGTGGCATAAATAAAAAATCGAATCTATCGAGTTGAAACTTACACCACATAATGGGCTCCCCGAGTGCTACAAAACATACTCCGTGATTTTTCATATCGATGACCTGGAGTCAGGTACGAATCATGACCTCTCCATTGGAAATACATAGGGAAAACAGGAATTGGGCTGTATTTGTGTAGATACAGCTGCGCAGAGGTCGAAAAACCTACCATTCTGCCATCCTTAATGGTGACAGCCCAACGTGGACAAGGTGACAAAAATTAGCCAACATGTTTACTCCAGCCAAATACAGGAACAAATGACCGAAATTGGCACCGGTAATTTGAGCTCGTAATGTTTTTCAACTGCTAGGATGGTTCACAAGTGTCCATTAGCCACCTACTAATGCAAACGTGCCTATTTTGCACCTTGGTCTGGTGGCAAATTTCTTGTTTGACATTTTCAATGGTGACACGCTGAACACTTGTTTGGCCCCTGCAGCTGCGAATGCCTTCATATTATCTAAATGTTAGCATTCTGGGCCCTTTTCCAGGCTCATGTTGCTACGTTTTACCTGTGACCTTTGAGAGGTCATCTGGGGCTAATCAAGCAGGTTTCAGACTTGGGTCAATAACCTTGCAGGAAATGATGATAAATCTTTCATTTTGATACCATTACGTTTGGATTGTTATTGCGAGTCGATTGATATTCATATTGACTTTGCTAAGCTGGATAGTGACCTTGACCTGACCTTAGGTCAGGTTGTTATTTTGTTTTGGCCTTGTATAGCCATATTATACATCTCTCGATTTGCTGTAACGAAAGGAAGCAAATGGTGCCTAAAAATAATTTTAACTCTGTTCTGTCAGACTCTAGAGCATATTGACTCTAGAGAATATTGAACTTAGCCCAAAAGTGACTGAGGTGGTTTCTCTATGAATTTTTATGGACTATCCACCATCTCGCATAGGAGCCGAGTTCGAGAGGGGTGTTTGAACCTCCCCTCATCAGGGTGAAGGTGGCTCAGAGGCCCACTGAGGCGAGTGTTAAACGGACCAATAGCCGTATTTGTTTGGATGACGTATTAGAGGTGTCAATCGCAAATCACAAGAAAAGTCTGCCGTGGGACTGGCAGGGACGGCGGATTCCAGGGTGCAAGTGGTGCAGTTGCACCACTCGATTTTTTCAAGTGGTGCAAAAGTATCTTTTGCACCACTTGTTTTGGCTTTGTCCAGGAGGCGCCCCCCCCAGGCCTCAGCCGCCCCCCCCGGCCGGTCAGAGAAAATCAAGCCTAATTACCGCCTACCTGAAGAGGTAGGGTCCTCTGTGAAAAAGACATTTTCATACATGAATGACGCACCTTGACATCAAAACTGCGCCCTGGAAAGCAAAAGGCGCCCCCCTTGAGTAAAGGCGCCCTTCTGGATAGCATAGGCGCCCTTGAAAAGCGTAGGCGCCTCCTGGACAGCTGACGCGCCTCAGAAGAAGAGAAACGGCGCCCCTAGATATCACATGCGCCCCCTGGTTAGCACAGGCACCCCTTGACAGCAAAAGGCGCCCCCCCGCAGAGAAAAGGCGCCCCCTGGACAACATAGGCGCCCTTTGATAAGAAAGGCGCCCCCTGGAGAGATAAGAGAGAAACCCCCCCTCCCGAGAACAACGGCGGCAGGGACGGCGGATTCCGCAGGACAGGGTGTGCAGTTGCACACCTTGAAAAAATGATGGTGTACAATAGTATATTTTTGCACACCTGGTTTTGACCGCGTACGGGGAGGCCCTCACGGATTTGGGTGGCACCCCGGATTTTGCCGCCGCCCCCGGCCGGTCAAGAGAAAATCAGACACATCGCCTGTCTGAAGGGGTAGTACCCTCTGTGTAAAATAAAATACACTTTCAAATATGAATGGCGCCCCCTGACATCAAAGCTGCACCCTGGACAGCAAAAGGTACCCACTCCCTTGAGTAAAAGCGCCCCTCTGGATAGCAAAGGTGACCTCTAGACAGCAGAGGCGCCCCTAGACAGAAAAAGGCACCCCCAATTGAGGAGTAACGACGCCCCTGAATAGCATAGGCGCCCTGTGGTTAGCACAGGCACTCCTGTACACTAAGAGGCGCCCCCTCCCCCATAGAGCAAAGGCACCCCTCTGGATATAATAAGCTCCCTTTAATAACAATCGCGCTCCCTGGACAGCAGGGGCACCCTCTGGATAGGATAGGCGCCCCCAAAACAGCAAATACGCCCTTTGATACCAAAAGCGCCCCATGGACAGAACAAACCCTCTGGATAGCATAGGCACCCCCTGGACGGCAGAGACACCCCTAAAGAAGAGCAACGGCACCCCGGGATAGCATATGCGCCCCTGGTTAGCACAGGCACCCCTGGACAGCAAAAGGCGGCCCCCGCCCCCTGAGTAAAGGATCCGGGTCTCTGGATAGCATAGGTGCCCCTGGATAGCGCAGGCGCCTCCTGGACAGCAGAGACGCCTCCGAAGAAGATCAACGGCGCCCCTTGATATCATATGCACCCCCTGGTTAGCACAGGCATCCCTGGATAGCAAAAGGCGCCCCCCCGAGAGCAAAGGCGCCCCCTCTGGAAAGAATAAGCACCCATGGATAGGAAAGGCGCCCCCTGGAAAGGACAGCAGAACATTTTTTAAGGAAAACTCAGTGGAGGGGGGGCGGTGGAGATTTTCTTGTGCTGGCCATTATAATGTCTTCGGGTGATCAAACCCCATTTGGAGGGGGGCGTTAATAAAATTTAGACGTGCTAGTGTTAAAAAATGTCTCCTAATTTTTTTATTCCATAGTCTAAAGATTAGAGATGCTGCCCAGGACTGCGGGTTTTTTTTTCAACGGAAAAAGGCCAAACCGGGTTTGCGAAAAGGCCAAAAGGTTCAAATTGTATTTGCACTAAAAAATCTTGTTTTTTTATAAATTTCGTCCAAGTTCTTCCCAGTACGGCTGTTGGAGTCTGAGTCTCATTAAAGTCCTCAAGGGACTTGTCACGGAGACCCCGACCCCACCACCCAAACGAGTAACGCCCACAATGAAGGGTTGATTTAGAAGCCAAAGTTTAACCTCCCACAAAGCACAGGGATGGCCGCCTCACTCAGGTCACCCTCTCATCAGTCAGTTGCCAGCCGACCTACGTCGGGCAAACGATTGAGCGCCGGAGCGTCTCAGGGGAACCGATCTCAAGCCTGGACATGCACTGCCACTGCATGCTTCTCAGCAGCGGGCCGGAGCCCGACGCTCTACCAACCGAGCAACCGGGGCGGCCAAATGGTCAAATAAATACCACAAAAGCCATATTTGAGGCTAAAACGAACCCTACCGGGTGTCATAAACCCACAGAAAAAGGACAGAGCACTCTTGTATCACTGCAGTGAACAGTGCACTGTATAAAACTAAATGTAGATAATTTGATATTGACTTGACGATATATTTTTAGCACACTGCCCATCTCATAGGAAGGCAGGAGTCCCCTTCCAATCCCGTGTGGCGACCCAATTATTTTATCCACATAACTAAACAATTTGTTAGCATCATCAATTATCTTGGCCGCACCACTCCCCGCTAACATTTGATATCTTCCTGCTTTTTCTGTGAATTGTTTGCTCTTGAACAGTGACGGATCCATAGGCAGATCCAGGATTGCCAATCGGAGGGGAGCACCTTCCCGGGGGCGCCATCCGGAGCAGGGGGCGCCACTTTTGACCGGAAAAACCTACCAGGTGGGCGTAAAATCCTATCGGTGAGCACCGATTTTCGCATCCTGGGGAGAGTGGGAAGCGCCACTTCAGGCGAGTGCCATCGACCTTTCAGGGGGCGCCGTGACCATTTCAGGGGGCGCCGAGGATCGATCGGGGGGCTGCATCTGCCCCTCTCCTTTGCCCCCCTGGATCCGCGTATGGGCGGATCTAGAATTTTAGTAAGGTGGGGGGGAACGCAGGGCCTCAAAGTGGGCACTTTACCATCAACTTTTCACCCAAAGGGCGCCTATGGTATTCGGTTTTCGGTTGCCGTCATTTTGGTGGATCGTATTTTTAACAACGTCCTATCCCACCCTCTCCCAGCCATAACAGTTTGTACCAGCCAAGCAAGATGCCTATTTGGCGTGATATTTGAAACAATGAATTGCTTAACAGTTCAGTCCACACTTTTTCGGCACCTCTTGAAAAATCTGTAACTGCCACTAGGTCATGGAGAAATTCAAGACACTTGGGAAGGTGCAACAGCTGAACATAAAGGTATATCCCGCGCCCCACCGGGGGTCCGGCGCCACCTTCGCCCCACCGGGGGGCCATCGATGGCCCCCCCTCTAACTCCGAAAATATGGGCGTTAGCGCAAATCTGCAAAGTGCAATAGAAAGCTCGCGTGAATTCAGTAAGAAATTACTTCGCATGTTTTAGTGCTCAGGTCAATGGTTTGACCTCCAGAGGTCAAATTAGGTCAAGATCGGCTATTTTCACTCAAATATGCAATGATTAAGCAAACTGGGCATAACTCTTATGTCATTAGAGCTATTGAGGCCTGGTAAAGTACATTTGATAGCAAATTGCCAGTACTTTTTCCGCTATGTGGAACGTAAAGACCTCCCGCCAGTGGTTTGACCGCCAGAGGTCACCTCGTGACCTAATATGACCTGAGGTCACGAAAGGTCAAAAAGTAACCTTGCCGTATATCAAATGAAAGCCAGTGACAAGACAAACACGATAGTGTTTGTTTCACCGCTCTAGCTCAATTAGGTCAAAAGTTATTGTCAAAATACTGTTTTTGACCTCTGGTGACCTTGGATGACCTTGGAAAAGTCAAAGGGCAAATATGACCCCTGGGATCCGTGAAAGGGTGTCCAAAAACGTTGTTCTGAGCAGTCTGAGTATTTGCAATCATTTTTGTGGGTTTTATATCATGAAATAGCTTTTCCCCATGCTTTTCCAATGGGAGAGGTCGCCTCGTGACCTGACCTCAGGGCACGAAATCGAAAAATCCCGGATATACACCTTGTAGACCCTGGAGGGGTCATGAAGTGTAGGAAGTTTCAAATCGATCGAGTTTGAAATGTAGCTCTTACAGAGCTCTAAAGGTGAAGTGAGGTGACCTTGGTTGACCTCGTCTGGTGACCTGACCTTGGGTGACCCGGGGTAAAAAATTTCAGGGATGATGGGAAAATGTTGTAGTGAGAGGTAGAGCCCTCAACCGCGGTGCTGCGCCTCGTCGTTTTTCGGCTATCCCGGAAAAACCTTAGGGGGGGCCATCGATGGCCCCCTCGGTGGGGCGAGGGATATATCTGAGGATTTTTCTATTAGTGAAGAGGGGTTAAGTTTATTTTAATATCAAATATGATAAGCATCATTTTGCCTTTCCACGTGGCCAAGATTCGTAAGATAATGGTGAGAGGACATTGAAAATAATCGCAGCGAGTGTGACCCTGGCCTGTGCGCTGTCCAAGAAAATTATCTCAGCGGAAAAGCTTTTAAGTTGTAGGAAACACAAACCGGACTTTAACCCACATTATTAATTGCTCCTAAAAAACAATGTTTGAACCAGATAGCAGAATCAAGGAGATATAAGGGAAGTTGAAACGTTAAGATAAACACAGAATGAAGTATGTGGGCATTTTCCATCGAGCTTTATCTATATTCTTCAATTCATCAGCATGGGAGAATTGCTCTTGTGCGTGAAATTTCGGAGGTGTTAAGAGAATTTCGGTAGCCATGTGATTGAATGCTGAAATAGATCATGCCATAGGCATGTGTGATTTGTGACATAAATGGGCCCTACTAGAATAAAAAGAAAACAGTTTCAACGTGTCCAAGTACTCTCTTCATAAATTGATAACTTTTTTTCGTTTATTGGCTGTAATTTGCGCGTTTAATGATCATGTGCAGTGTTCAGATCGAAGTGAAAAGACTATTCAGATTGATAAAACGAGTATATTTTGTCACTGACCATCCACTTATACCATCAACCATCGCCTTAGGTCAAGTTCAGGACTCATTTAAGAGAAGAGGTGAGCGTGCACTGTGCATGCCCAAATCGAGACACAGCCGCCCTCCCGATGGACAGACCGCGCAGAAATACGTCCTCGTCGCGTTTGATTTCGCGCACGCGTACGACGTAGTGGACCACCACCTGCTACGCGTTCGCCTGCTGTAGATGGGGCTGTCAAATTGCACGGTGGCCTGGATTTGGCAGTGACTCCGGGACCGAAGAGTCCAGGTGGAACTAAATGGTGTGCTTTCCAGTGAGCGCATTTTCCGAACTGGCCTGCCGTAAGGAAGTTTCTTATCGCCAGTTTTATTTTGTATGGGCGGCTCGGCTGGTAGACGCACTCTGCGCGGTTCCCGGATGCTCCCCTACATGTACGCCGATGATACGGCGGCTCTCTGCACGGGCAACAACATCCAAGTCGCCAAGGACCGGGCGCAATAAAGCTGCTGCTGGCACCCTCATGAAGTGGACCCGACAGCACAAAATGGTGGTATCAGGAGCCAAGATCCAAGTACTGGTGATGTCCCAGTGGGCCAGAGACGCCGATCCCTTCAATTTTAAGGTCGACGGGAAGTCTGTCACTGCTGGAGACACCCTACAGCTACTTGGCGTCACCATCGATCGGCTCCTCCATTTCGGTCCACACTGTAAGAGACTGTGGGAGAAGGTCCACCCCCGCATCTCCCACCTAAGTCAACTGTCCGGCTGCAACTGGGGGCTGCACGAACAGCACCTCCGAACCGTCGCTACTGGCTACGTGAGAGGAGCGATGGAGTAAGCGGCCGCAGCGTGGCCCCACGCCACACCGCCATTTCATGTCGAGCTGCTGGAACGCAAAATGAGAGCGTCGGCGCGTATCATCACAGGATGCACCACTCCACTCCCAGCCGAGTTAAGACTCCCCGCGTAGCGGCCATAAGGAGGGTACTCGCGACCCGACTGCTGGTGAAATTCCATACCCTGCCGCCAGAAGACCCTCTGTGAAGACGTGCGGAGGCGACAGCGCCCTCTCGACTCTCCTCCGTGACCGGGTGGCGGCAGGTGGGCAAAGACATGTGGGATCAAGCAGGCATCTCCCTCCCCATCGAGTCTTTCCTTCCTCGACGTCTTCCACTGTGGGTATCAGGAGAGTGAGTCACATTTCAACTAGACGTGGGCCCACTGACATCAGGAGCGCCACCTGTCCGGAAGAAGCGAGTAGCTCTCCCCACCTCGCTTCCCTGACTCAATGTGCCACATGGGTGTGGACCGACGGGTCAGTGCACGGAGGGGTCACGAGCGGGGAGCTGGGTCTTCATCGAGTCACCAGACAGAGCCCAGCATGAGCTCAGGCGACCAGCAGGCTCGCTCTGCTCGAGTTTTCAGGCTGAGATGGTAGCCATCCAAACTGCCTGTGTCTTCCTACTGGGCTAAGATGATCCAGTCATCTTCAGCATGGCCTGCCAAGGTGACGACGCATTATAGAAATAAAATGGCTTCAATGTCTGCAGATAAGACAGCGAATCGGTAAAAATCGCAAACTTCCTCACCATGAGCTTAGACACCTGGTCCAAACAGCAAAAAAATGGAGTACAGCTCTGAAGTAAAAATGGATCCTTCGTAAGGCAAACTAGAAAACTTCTCAACATCGTCACCAACAAATGCACGCCCTGTGCCATTGTTACTTTCTTTTGCAACCGTCTATATAGAAACAGACATGGTTTTTCGAACGGCTCCGCAAGCAAGTTCATAAATTACTGGCGCGTCGGTTCAGGAGGCAAATTTTTGCTTTGTTGGCGTAGGTTGTGTTCGTGTTAACTGTAGAGATAAGCTATGGTTCAATAACAGCTGCTTCATGTGGTTCGACGAGATTGCTGTCGATACCAGCCTGTGCCAGCCAGGCACAGACTCTCACTCCCTGGTGACGGGTTGCAAAACGCGAGCCACTGTCTATCTGACTGAGGTAGGCGTCGCCAAAAAAAATGTTTGGTATGTGGGGCGTGTTAATGGCTTATTTTAAAGGGAACGTGGCACCTTGGTAAAATCCTGGAATTTTGTGTAATTAGGCGTACTTTTAGCCCAAAATAATGAAACCACTCATGATTTCTCTGAAAAATGTACAACAAGCTCAATGCTTTTATTTTTAAAATACTCCTCTAGAAAAATGAATAAATATCTGGCTCTGGATGATACCATGATCTGGCAACCACTACCATACTCGAAACACTTCAAGGGCTTCGATTGGCTGATGCTCATCGTGATGTCAGCATATGTCGTCACATCAGCAGCTCACAACAATGGCCGCCTGGCGAGAGGTACCTGAGAGGTACATTTCGGGTAGGTTTTAGTTTTTTTACGGAAAAATCGAGTTCCAAGACAAATGATATATAGAGCACCTGGTTTTCCGATTTGCTTTACAACTTGGCTATATCAGTTAAAATCACGTTCTAAAGGTGCCACATTCCTTTTAATGGCTTAATGTAAAGCGAGTATCTTACTGCGCATTTGTAGCGGTATTTCATTAATTTCCACTGGCATGCTTATTATGGGTGAAGCTTGGAACGCTCCTGTTACTATTCTGATAGCGAGATGACGGACATATCGATAATCTTTTTCGCGGACTAAGGAGTGGCCTCATACGCAACCCCGGTCTGCGACCTGGGATAACCCTCCACCGGCGCAGGAGAGCCGCATGACAATATGCTGAAATCAACCATATTTCATTCTCAATGTATCTCGTCATAAGCCTGTAGGTCAGTGCCATCATTCTTTTCTTTGAAATAAATAGTAAATATCCCGCAGTCAACCCCGGATTCGACCCGCGCACCCCTCATCACGAGACAGGACCTCTAACCACTAGACCACTGCGCCATGATCTACCGGCTCCCACTAAATAGCATGGTATAAAGCTGCTTCTAGAAGACGAACCAAACATTAGATTCGCCTAGAATCACTTGTATCGGCGACCCAGGACCCTAAGCTAGCTTTATGCCAAATTGCATCCACTTCCATTCATTTTGAGGACTTGAAACCATGGTGAGAAGCAAACATGTTCCGAGAAATTTAGCTCCTTGAAATACCCTTTCGGACGAACTACTCAAAAGCCGTTGGAGATAAGTGGGTAGTGTAAATGAATTGAATGACTGCAATTAATTTTCCTATTCAGCCATGTCAATTCTGAGCTTGTGAATGACATGTGCTGTGAACCGAAAAGCTGCAAATAAAAGGTTTTCTACTAAAATTATATTTATACATATAAGACAATGAATTTTATTATCACGATATCCATCTCCGAATATTATCAGGCGGAAGCAATGTTCTTTCATTATTTGAAATGAAAAGTCAAATCGGCGCATTAGATCGCGAGAGATTAAGATTTAAATGAAATGAGCAAAAATGTAGTCCTCCGGCAAAATGGCAAAAACTAGGTCAGAATTTTACGTTTTCCACTGAAAACTATGCCTAAGCACAAGAAAATTGACGTAGCTGCCTCCACGTGGCTGTCTTTAAACTAACTGAAGCGTGCCTTCTGACATTTCGAGCTTACAAGTCGGCTGTCAAATTTCAATATCTTTTTTGCTTGTACTAGAAATACTGCGTTTTGGCGTAATAAATATTGTCGGACCAGTTCTAACTTTTTTCTTAGGTGGCCTTGTTGCTTATTCAAAAGGAGGCAAATTTCAAGTTCGTCGCTTAAGAAATAAAATGATAAAAATGCAAAATTGAAAACATTTGTTCCAAAATTTCTCAAAAACTATTTTGAATTTAAATTTGGGGGCCTTAGTTTGGGCGTCTAGCGTAAAAGGGCAATCACCCTACACAATTGCAGAGCCCTGGTATTAACTGTCAGAACCGCCAAACGGCCAGAATAGAGCCTCTTGAGAAATATCAATCCGCTTCGCTCCATGGATTTCGTCATGCGGCTCTGACACAGCCGTACTCGATCTTCGGACGAATAAGTGATCTATACAGCATAAGACGCTTATAACGTAGCGTATAACAATGAGCGTATAACGTGCGCATAACGTATATATAGGCGATAAGCGTATAACGTGTATAGCATGAGAAACATTTCTCTATCTGCACAGTATCTCATCCTCGTCAACACCATCAGTATTTTCAGCGTATCGAAACATTTTTTTGCGGAAATCCTTCAGGTGTGGCACATATGAAAGCTTATCGAGTGTGAGCCTGATAAATCTGGTTTCTGCTACAACGTCGCTCGGATTTCCGCGAATTTACAAAATCGGGTATTCAGTCTCAATGTCTATTATAAAAGTGCATGCACTATGTCTTTGAACTTGAAAATTTCAGTCCATTGCGTGTGATCCATTGCTGCAATATGTCAAGGCCAAGCTGCAGCCGCCTCTGCGCAGCTGCTGTAGTAGACACTGTCACACATATTGTGAAGTCTTCAACGAAAAACACGTGACGTATGTTTGAGGGAAGTGTCTGCAATATCATTGGTCATAACTGCAAACAAGGCTATGAATATCGCAGAATCCTGGGCTATGCTACTCTGTTGCTGATGCCAATCCGATACGACTGAGTTTACGCGAAATCTAAAATACCTATTTTTCGGAATATTAGAAATAAACCACCCCAAGTGGCCTCGCACGCCGAGTCCAAAGAGTTTCTGCAGAACGCCATTGGATAGCAAAGGCGCCCCCCAAGAGATGATGGCGCCCCCTGGGGAGGAAGGCGCCCCCTCCAGAAAATCTTGCACCACTTCTCGAAAATGGAATCCGCCGTCTCTGGGGACTGGGCACATCTCGAAACCTCCAATCTCACTCAGTTGATGGTCGGTGCCGCGGGCGCGAATTGCCAGTGATGCCGGTTGATGGCTCTTGGGCCCAGCGTATTTGCTGCAGATTCCTGGCTTCGAGCTTGATTATATTTATTCCATATACAAACCATATTTAGACTTTAAAAGTGGTTGGGAACTGACTAAATTGCCTTTGTGGAAGCGCTGCCGCTGTGTGCTACTGGTCCCTGTGTGATCTAAAGGCCACGTCTCACAACCGAGAGCTGCACCACATACTGCAGTAATTGCATCTCATGCTCTTAGACGTCAACGCACAACATTTCGCTTGGATATTTGGTGAATCTGCTTTCTTTACTAAGTTGCAGACTTATAAACGTTTTGCTTCAGCAGCAGTGGCATTTTGGAAAGTAATGAAATGGAAGTATATGCAGGTTGAACGAAGCCAGAGCTGTGACGAATCCAGGAATGACCGATGGCTGCATTAAACAAAAATACTTTATCGAGGAATAACCGCAGATACTTCCCTTGTAAAAACATGCCAAATCAGCGTCTAAGTGGTCTGAAACCCTCACTGTCTGCATCCTTGAGACCAATATTCCATTCCATTTCCACCAATATTCCACCGGTATTTCAGCCCATTCCAATCGCTCTTCTTCTTTAAACCACCCAAATAAATCAACAGACAGTTGATCTATGAATGCTATATGATTATCCCTCACTGATATACTGATCCTGATATATCCCTCGCCTTGGGCCGGGGTGGCCTAGTGGCTTCGTTGCCAGTCTTCGGATCGGATAGTATGAATTAACGTGGGTTCAATCCCCACGGCGGGAAATCGCCTTCCGTGTCCGATCTGACCCGGTGGAGAGGATCCTTAAACACCCACGCCAATATTCCCTGTAATTGGGCAAGTGTGCCTGTTGGGAGTGGCCCTAATAAGATAAATAAGATATATCAGTTTTCCCTGATCGATACAACAACACAGCAATGTTTTGATCAAATCCGAAGATCAAATGGAACTTGGAACGCAGGGCATCGAAAGTAGCATGGCACCAGTTGTCAGGGCATTCAGAAGATAATGTTTAGACAAAGATCACTACAGTGAGCATAAACACAAACGTGTGGACCCTCCTGCTTTCACAACAAAAGATAGAGCACGGAGCTCGGTAATAGATGAGTTTATGTGACTGCACTTGCTCTTTTCTGCCATTTAGAGGCATTTCTAATGCAACAGTGCGTAATAAGACATTGTGCGTTACATGGGAACTTCCACCTACTGCCACAAAAAAATACCTGTGCAGCAATAAAATATACTGCGCCCTGGAGCAGACATGTGATGGAGTGCGGTATAATGAGTAGTAGAACAGGACATGTAGGCACCGCAAGGTAGGAAAAGTGCGATGCAGCAGCTTAGAGCACTGTTACGGAGGAATAGAGGGGTTACTTGTACCGCAGGGCAGGAACTGTAGCTGAACTATTCCACAGAGCAAAAGTGTTATGGAAGTGAAGGCTAGGTATAGTGTGTTGCAGTGCATCTACATTGAAGCGTAGCTAGGAAGCACCGCAAAGCACCGTACTAGTGTAGCAAATATCGGCAGGTCATCTGGAATGGCGAAACGTCCGAATGGGTAGCAATAGCCGTTGGTGTATATGTACCACAAGCAGCCAAACGGAATATGAAGTCTAAATTTATATTAATGATTGATTTTTACTGATAAAATAGCCCAATGTTTCAAGGAAGGGCCACTAAAGAAGAGGCTTTATCCTTGAAACGTTCGGCTATTTCTATCTATCATGATTATATATATATATATATATATATATATATATATATATATATATTGTTTTCACGAGCTTCTTTCTCGTCTTGTCCAATGCTCGAAGAGTGCATTTTTGTAAATCTGATATTTGATTTATTAATTGGCCGAATATTGGCATCTTTTAGGTATACATTTAACGTTGCGACGCGTTTCGGAAGTGACATCTTCCATTATCAAGCACTTAAAACACTTATAAAAACACTCCTATAATATTTTAAATCGAATTAAACACATATATAAAACAACAATATAACAATATACAAAACAAATATAACTGAAAGTGCGATTAAACACAAAGCAACGAAGAAACTTTCCAACTTGTATGGGGGAACTTTATTGTTACCGGAAAGGAAAGACGGTTTTATTAACCTATCAAGCGTGGAGCTCACAGAAAAACAGACTGAAGTCCTTAACCTCGGCTTTAACTGCCATCTGCAGCCCAGGTTTAGTATAGCTGATAAGAAAGCGGAAATGGAAGTATTGTTTCAGAATATCGAAAACCTAGAAAAGAATGGCAAGGTAGAAGTGAACCCGAACATCAAAGACAGACTATTAGGCGAAAGTTCTATCCGACGAAGTCACAGTGCTAGTAAAATTCTAACGAAAGAACACATAGAAGCTGCTAAACAACTGCGCAACAACAACAATATAATAATAAGGTGGGCAGACAAGTCTACCATTTACGTCATTCTAGACCGTGAGGAATATATGACTAAGATGGACAAGATATTGACGGATAAAACGAAGTTTAAACCAATCTCGAAGGACACAACAGCCCAACTAAAAGCCAAAGTAAACAGAATCATAAAAAGCCCCAATGCCTTGGCAGGTGGAGTGCACTTTGAGCCGATAGTTGGTGAATACCAGCCCGGATACGCATATGGGAATGTAAGGATCCATAAGACGGGAAACCCACTGCACCCAATCATATCACAGTGTCCTACTCCTACCTACAACATCGCAAAAAGACTGAACAAACTCATCGCTCCATATTTACCAATGGAGTTCGCATTGAAATCAACAGATGAGTTCACAAACATCCTGAGGACTAATCACCCTAAGGGAATACTGGCATCACTTGACGTGGAATCACTGTTCACGAATGTTCCGGTTACTGAAACCATCGACATTATCCTCGAAGACGTGTATAACCACCCAGAACTGCCACCACCAAACCTGGCTCCTAACATCATGAAGAGCCTGCTGAAGGCTTGCACGTCCGAGTCTCTGTTTAGAGCCCCCAATAACCAGCTCTACAGCCAGATTGATTGTGTAGCGATGGGGTCACCACTTGGCCCTCTGTTCGCCAACGCGTATATGTGCAGAGTGAAAAACAAGGTCATCAAATCACTGAACAGCCCACCGTATCTATTCTGCCGTTACGTGGATGACATCTTCCTGGACATGGACAACCAGGACCAGCTACAAAAACTCAAGGAAAATCTTGAAGCCAACTCTGTCCTCAAGTTCACCACCGAGAAGAGCCTAAAAAACAAGCTCCCATTCCTTGACGTTGAGATTGAAAGCACGCACGGACTTTTCAAGACCAAGGTCTATAAAAAGCCTACGGATGCCGGTCGGTGTCTAAACGCCGGGACCGAATGCCCTGACCGGTACAAAATCAGCGTCATCCGATCTTACGTCAGCAAAGCCATCAAACTCTCATCAGACTGGACAACCCTTCATGCTGAGCTGACTCGGGTCAAACAAGTTTTGGTCAACAACGGTTATACTAACAAAATTGTCGACCAAGAGATTAACAAACAAATGACCTCCCATGTGGCTCAGCAAGAGAAAGAAGAAAAACAGGAGACCGGAAAAGAAAAAATAACTCTTTACTATCAAAACCAGATGAGCCCATCATACAAAACCGATGAAAGAGTATTGCAGAAGATCGTGCATGATAATGTCCAACCAAAAAACAAAGAAGATGGGCTCAGTCTCATCGTTTACTATAACAACAAAAAAGTTCACAACCTGATAATGAAGAATAATCTCAACTCCAAACGTGACCACTTGAAGAGCACCAACGTAGTCTACCAGTTCTCATGCCCACACGAAGATTGTAAGCTTCGTAAGTGTAGCTACATTGGTGCCACAACAACGACATTATCCAGACGCCTCACTATGCATCTTGCAGAAGGAGCTCCCAAAACCCACATGGAGTCAGAACACCACCACGACCTCACCCGAAAAGACTTAACAGAGAACACCACTATCCTGAAACAAGAACCAAACCGGACGAAACTGTTCATACACGAAGCAGTACTTATCAGAAGCATGCAACCGGAGATTAACAAACAAAGCAACCCAACTATTACACTGAGGCTTTTCTTCTAGCGCTGCAGAGAAGAAGAGCCCGTCTAGTTGTGTCACTATTCTGTCGTAATAATTGAATGAAAAATAATTGTCCTTTCAAAGTAGTTTAGATCGATTTCAAATATAATAGGAGTGTTTTTATAAGTGTTTTAAGTGCTTGATAATGGAAGATGTTACTTCCGAAACGCGTCGCAACGTTAAATGTATACGTAAAAGATGCCAACATTCGGCCAATTAATCAATCAAATATCAGATTTACAAAAATGCACTCTTCGAGCATTGGAGAAGACGAGAAAGAAGCTCGTGAAAACAAGATATGCTATATCTTTTAACAAGACATGTATTGAAGAACATATTTTGCCTACGTATTCGACTATGTATGTATATATATATATATATATATATATATATATATATATATATATATATATATATATATATATATATATATATATATATATATATATATGTCTTCCGAGTTCTCTGGCGAATGTTACTAGGCCTCCATCTTTTCGCCAGAATCTCGGAGGGGCTAACACGAATCTCCAGTTTTGGGTAGTCCCGTTTGGAAAAAGACTAACAATCTAACCGGTAATGAGCTAAATTATTGTGCATTTAACCTAAATAGACCTGTGTTCCTGCTCCCTGTATATTTACAGGGAGCTACTACTGGCAGTTTTTACTAATAGTATGATATTTATTATGCTTCCTTTAAGTTACTTTCTTTTTCCTAGCAGGGCGTGCCGCGACTTGTAATATTTTATGTTCTGGTGGTGTTAACGTAAGGGTACTGTTGTCGTTGGGATCGCGGAGGGGGCACGCCTGGCTACCCGTTTAAATGGATGGCGGACCTTTTCTAGCAATAGAATTGCATGAAAAAATATATATGTATATAATATAGATTTAGATTTCATATTCTGTTTGGCAGTTTGTGGTCCAACCAATTTATTCGAATCCTTTCAGCCGTTGGTGTGCCCAAATGATATTTGATGGGTCCCCTCCCGTTGATCTGCATAAATGACTTCATCCGTGAAGCTTTCGTAGATTTCTTTGACGACATCAAAATTAAAGGCAGAATTTCCATCCCTGAAGACGGGCGCAGCGGTGGCGCCTGATCGTTAGCAGCCACAGCTCACTGGCTGGAGCTTTATCTTAAATCACTCGCCTAAGGTGGCTCTTTGGAGTGTATATTTCAGGACCTAGTATCGTATGAAGAACTCTTCGCTGCATCTCGCGGAAAAAATCCGTACCTGACCCATAGGTCATCGATATGAAAAAAATCCCCAAATATCTGTTGTAGCACTCGGTGGACCCATTATGTCGCATAAGTTTCAACTCGATAAATTCCCCATTTCTTACTTGTGCCATCTTAAACATTTTTGAAGGTGAGGCTACTTGACCTGCACTGGTGACCTGAAATTTCCTGACCTTAAAATTGTGGTAAGAATTGTAGCATTGTTCACGCATAAGAAACGCAAAGTAAGGTGGCGCTTCCCGCTGTCATTTTATAGTGTCGCCGGAAAAAAACCAGATAGGGGTCTTCAAACACCCCACTGGGGCTGGGTTAATTGTCGGCTGTAGAAACAGCCAAAATACTCTTTTCCTGATATGCACCACCGATGCACGAAACATTTATATCGATACCGAGAGCAGCAACAGTAGATCACGTCAGGGGCGTAGCCAAGAGGGGGCGGCAAGGACAGCCACCCCCCTTGAGGGCCCGAAGGGCCCCTGAGGACAAAGCGCGGCTCACTCGCACTATGCTCTGTGGCCAAATTTGAAATTTCATACCAGACAGGGCCCTCTTAAGTCCTCTTTAGCTCTCTATTTTGTAACAAGCAGGGCCCTTTTTACCCATCAAGGCCCTTTTGGCGCTGTCGCAGGGGCCCTTTTGGGGTGCCACCCCCCCTGAGCGAAATTCTGGCTACGCCGCTGGATCACGTTTTATATAGAGCAGCCTTAGACCAGGAAGAAAGTGCACGATTCGCCGGAACAGTCTAGAGTAATAATTAATATCACATCAGCACTTTAATAAGACCTTGTCAGTCCTCATAGGAGCGTAAGTCAGACGGCACCTTTCTCTTCCCTCGAATACTTTTGAATTCGGAACACTAACGCATTTCTCGGATCTGGCCTGCCATAGTCTAAAAGATTCCTTATGTATTTTATCAGTGCTCAAATCGTCCCGATTATAAGCATGGTAAGGGGATGAGTGACTCGGTGGATAACATCATTAGTCTCCTGAGCCAAAGTCCTCGGGTTCAAGTTCTGGCAGAGCCTCTGAATAAGTAAATATGCTCCCTAAGATCCCTCTCAACAAGTTGAGACTTTTCCACACCCTACAAGTTACAATCTTGGCAGGTAGTGTTTCGCTGAACCCCAACAATCCTTATTGTTAACCTTCGCCCGGGTGGGGGGTCTTTTTAGACCCCCCCTCGGGTTTTTCCGAAGTGACCAAAAAACGGCGGCGCGCAGCGCCGCCAAACTTGGTCTAGCTGTTTCTTCATCATTTTTACATCTTTCCTGAAAATTTTGGCTCAAGGTCATATCAGGTCAGGTCACCAGGTCAGGTGAAGTGACCTCACCTCAAAAAATACTTAGGACGGCATAACTAAAAGAAGGGTTAATCGATCAAGTTGAAACTCATACCACATCTTGGGCCCACCAGGAGCTACAACATTTGTTCTGGGATTTTTGATATTGGTGACCTAAGGTCATGTGCAGAGCATGACCTCCCCATTGACAATGCATGGGGAGAATCACGAAATGAGCTTTTCTCAGTAAGTATGGATGGAATCAACTTCAAACATCGGTTGCGACTTGCTCTTAGCCCATTTCTGAAGCTGATACCAAAATTTTTACTTTTGACCTTTAAAAGGTCACCTTAGGTCAAATAAGCATTTTTTGGTGTTTTTCTCTATAAATTTTGAATAAACTAAGATAGAGCTTTTATTTTGTCACCTAAGTGTTTGTATAGTCACTGGAAGTCAAATGATATACATCATGACTATACCAGGTCAAGTTGGGTCAGACCGTTGACCTGGGTCAGGTCAAATTCTTAAATTTGACCTGGCATAGCAATATCATATATCATTCGATTTGTATTGACGAGAGGATTGCAATGGTGCATAAACTATGGCTGTATCTTGTTTGGTTTGGAAGCTATTAGCGAAAAAGTAAACGCCCTTATGCATGGGTGGCTATGGACATTCCCAAGAATATGCCCAATATTTAGTGACCTGTAGCTCCCTAGGCTTTGACCTGACACGAAAATGAATGCACTGTAATGAAAGCGCATTTCAAGAGCTTTCGAATGGTGTTAGAAAAATGTTTCTAGCTATCATAGTTTCTGAGATATAGGAGGTTTTCTTAGTACACCTCATATTAGCGATTTTGACCTATTTTGACCTCTGGTGACCTTGATATTGACCTGACAAGAAAAATGACCGAAGTATTTTCGATATCATTTTCGAAGAGCTTTCGATTGCCGTCTTGCGCTTTTTCTAGCTCTCTTAGTTTTTTAGATCGTGGGGGGGGTCTTTTAGCCCCCCCCACCAGGGCGAAGGTGGCTCGTACCCGCCACCGGGGCAAGGGTTAATACTATAAGTTTGGTAATGGTAGGCACCTTCATTTGAGTCCGTGTCGGCTCCTGGTGGGAATGGTTCCGGAGTTCGGATGAGTATTTTGAGTTATTTGCAAGGCGCCTGGACGTCTGGAAATTTATGTTTACTCGATTTGACTCCTGACCTTCACTATCCATCGTCCTTCCAAAGCTTATGGAGACTGCACCGTCATGTCCCAAGCGTTTCAGAAAAAGAGCTTCTTGGTTCTATTAACCCTCGCCCCACCGGGGGGCCATCGATGGCCCCCCCTAAGGTTTTTCCGGGATAGCAGAAAAACGACGAGGCGCAGCACCGCGGCTGAGGGCTCTACCTCTCACTGCATCATTTTCCCATCATCCCTGAAATTTTTACCCCGGGTCACCCAAGGTCAGGTCACCAGACGAGGTCAACCAAGGTCACCTCACTTCACCTTTAGAGCTCTGTAAGAGCTACATTTCAAAGTCGATCGATTTGAAACTTCCTACACTTCATGACCCCTCTAGGGTCTACAAGGTGTATATCCGGGATTTTTCGATTTCGTGCCCTGAGGTCAGGTCACGAGGCGACCTCTCCCATTGGAAAAGCATGGGGAAAAGCTATTTCATGATATAAAAGCCACAAAAATGATTGCAAATACTCAGACTGCTCAGAACAACGTTTTTGGACACCCTTTCACGGATACCAGGGGTCATATTTGCCCTTTGACTTTTCCAAGGTCATGCAAGGTCACCAGAGGTCAAAAACAGTATTTTGACAATAACTTTTGACCTAATTGAGCTAGAGCGGTGAAACAAACACCATCGTGTTTGTCTTGTCACTGGCTTTCATTTGATATACGGCAAGGTCACTTTTTGACCTTTCGTGACCTCAGGTCATATTAGGTCACGAGGTGACCTCTGGTGGTCAAACCACTGGCGGTAGGTCTTTACGTTCCACATAGCGGAAAAAGTACTGGCAATTTCCTATCAAATGAACTTTACCAGGCCTCAATAGCTCTAATGACATAAGAGTTATGACCAGTTTACTTAATCATTGCATATTTGAGTGAAAATGGCCGATCTTGACCTAATTTGGCCTCTGGAGGTCAAACCATTGACCTGAGCACTAAAACATGCGAAGTAATTTCTTACTGAATTCACGCGAGCTTTCTATTGCACTTTGCAGATTTGCGCTAACGCCCATATTTTCGGAGTTAGAGGGGGCCATCGATGGCCCCCCCGGTGGGGCGAAGGTGGCGCCGGACCCCCGGTGGGGCGCGGGTTAACACTGGCTCCACCCGGGGGCCAATGATGGCCCCCTCAAGGTTTTTTTCGAAAGAGCAGAAAAAAGAGGCGCAGCACCACAGTTGAGGGCTCTACCACTCACACCATCATTTTCGTACTCCCCTTACATTTTTTACACCGGAACACGAAAGGACAGGTCACCAGGCGAGGTCAGCCAAGTCACCTCACTTCAACTTTTGAGGTGAGGTGAGATGAGGCCTACCATATCTACATTTCTAAGCAGATCGATTTGAAACTTCCTACACTTCATGACGTCTTCAGGGTCTGCAAAATATTTATCCATGATTTTTTTCGATTTCGTGACCTGAGGTCAGGTCACAAGGTGACCTTTCCTATTGAAAAAAATATGGGGAAAAGCTGTCTTATGATCTGAAAGTCACAAAAATGATTGTTAATGCTCATATTGCTCAGAAAAGTGTTCTTGGACATCCTTTCACGGATCCCAGGGAAGATTTTTGCCCTTTGATCTATCTGAGGTCATCACAGGTGACCAAGGGTCAAAAACAGTATTATTGACGATACCTTTTAACCTGATCAAGCTAGAGCGCGGAATCAAACGTCATCGTGTATGCTTTGTCACTGGCTACAATTTTATACATAACAAGGTTACTTCATGACCTTTCGTGACCTCAGGTCATATTAGTTCAAAAGGTGACCTTTCGAGGTCAAACCACTGGCGGGAAGTCATTATGTTCCACTTAGCGGAAAAAGTTCTGGAATTTTCCTATCAAATTTACTTTACCAGATTGCAATAGCTTTAACCCTATTAGTGCAGGGGGCTTCAGAGCCCCCTACCCCGACGGTTTTTCTCGTGGCGTGGTTAACCCGCCCCCACCGGGGGTCCAGCGCCACCTTCGCCCCACCGGGGACCATCGATGGCCCCCTCTAACTCCGAAAATAGGGGCGTTAGCGCAAATCTGCAGATTGCAATAGAAAGCTCGCGTGAATTCAGTAAGAAATTACTTCACATGTTTTAGTGCTCAGGGCAATGGTTTGACCTCCAGAGGTCAAATTAGGTCAAGATCGGCTGTTTTCACTCAAATATGCAATGCTTAAGCAAACTGGGCATAACTCTTATGCCATTAGAGCTATTGAAGTCTGGTAAAGTACATTTGATAGCAAATTGTCAGTACGTTTTCTGCTATGTGGAACGTAAAAGACCTCCCGCCAGTGGTTTGACCTCCAGAGGTCACCTCGTAACCTAATATTACCTGAGGTCACGAAAGGTCAAAAAGTGACCTTGCCTATATCAAATGAAAGCCAGTGACAAGACAAACACGATGGTGTTTGTTTCACCGCTCTAGCTTAATTAGGTCAAAAGTTATTGTCAAAATACTGTTTTTGACCTCTGGTGACCTTGGATGACCTTGGAAAAGTCAAAGGGCAAATATGACCCCTGGGATCCGTGAAAGGGTGTCCAAAAACGTTGTTCTGAGCAGTCTGAGTATTTGCAATCCTTTTGTGGCTTTTATATCATGAAATAGCTTTTCCCCATGCTTTTCCAATGGGAGAGGTCGCCTCGTGACCTGACCTCAGGGCACGAAATCGAAAAATCCCGGATATACACCTTGTAGACCCTGGACGGGTCATAAAGTGTAGGAAGTTTCAAATCGATCGACTACGAAATGTAGCTCTTACAGAGCTCTAAAGTTGAAGTGAGGTGACCTTGTTTGACCTCGTCTGGTGCCCTGACCTTGGGTGACCCGGGGTAAAAAAATTCAAGGATGGTGGCAAAATGATGCAGTGAGAGGTAGAGCTCTTAAACGCGGTGCTGCGCCTCTTCGTTTTTCTGCTATCCCGGAAAAACCTTAGGGGCAATCGATGGCCCCCGGTGGGGCGAGGGTTAAACCTGAAGAGATATAGCTTTCAAACTTTGTGACTTTTCCTAACAACCGATTTTGCATCAAGCAGAACTAAAACAAAAATTATAAGTGGTCTATGGGCGACTCCAGGGACATGTTTTGGGGGGACATGTTAAACGGCTATGAGAAGAATTAGCTCAGCTGTTACTTGCTCTATTTCTGGTACAAAATCCCTTGTTTTTTTGCGCAATGCAATGATTGCTTCGTTACTTTATCAATGTGGTCATATCCGTGCTAACTTTGCGGTTTTGTGTTCCAAAGGCGGTTCCAGGAATATATAATTGGGGGCATTATATATCAGCTGCACAATTCTCTGTGATCAGAAGTAATTTTTCCTTAGCAATGCAAAGTTCTTGATGTATGGTTGCATACAGATTTCTGTGTTTAGTTTCGTTTTTGGGATCAGTGGCGGTGGTAGATCGAAGTTTGGGTGGGACAGTTGGCACGATAATGACTCGTAACTGCATTATTCTGTTGAAATTATTGACTCTGAGCTACAGCAATAATAAAGATACATGATGGATGTTGTATACTATATTTCACTAACATACAGTTTCCACCAAGGGTGGATCCAGGAGAAAAAAACTGGGGGTATAATGTTCATATTTTACAAGACATGTACATACATCAATAGTGTGATTTCAAACGAACTTTGGAGATCGTTTGGCCTCTGTTTTGTATCAATATACAATATTTTCTGATGGTTTTCATGCCAGTGGCGACGTCAGATCATAATATTAGTCGGGTAACCGGAACAAAATTCTTACTAAGTAGAATATCGTATTGAAACAGCTGATTATGAATTCATGAGGATGTTGAGCCAAGCTAAGCACCGTGTGTATACATCTTACCGTCCGTAGTTCCAGATGCTTTGTGTGGTTTATATTGTCATATTGGACAAATTGAAGCACAAAGAGTTACTGCGGCGCTGTTATCGCACTGAGGCAGTATTGGCAGTGGTGCCATGGGACCGGGCATTGTCTTATCTCACGCCGGCCCACTAACCCTTTGAAGCTGTTATCTTCCCCTCCCAACGCACGCACGCCGGAAGTGTTGACACCCAGTGGCGGACCCAGGGATACATTTCGGGGAGAGAGGGGCTAGGGGCGTGGGAGCAGCAATTTATAACGAGATCCATAACAACTAATATTTATGATTTCATGAGTTTACTTCGTTTTCTACTCCTGGAACCGCCTATGAATTAGCATCAATATAAGTACAAAATGTCAGTTTGTCTCAGAATCAACATTTGGCAGGTAAAATTTGGAGAACCAAGCCTCTCAATACGAAAAAAACGTTAATAGGTAAGCAACAACTTTGTTACATGCCCCCCTTTTGAATCCCCTACATCCACCCGTGGGAACAAAACGGTAAAATAAGTTTCTAACATCTTTCATTACAAGACACAAAGGTCAAGTCACTTCAGATAAGAAAACAGGGCCAAAAGCATATATCCGAAAATTTCCGATATTTACCCCTCCTGAATACGCCCTTGAATTTGGAATTTCAACAAACCCGAAATATATGTATATTAACATACAATTATAAGACTTCTCACCAAGTTTCACACAAATCCAATAATAAATGGAGGTACAGTAACCAGTTGAAAAAATTCAAAACATCTTATTCTTTTGCCCCCTGAATCCCCTTCTAAAATTTTTGAAAATATGTATAGCTAAACAGAGACTTCACATCCAAACAAACACAATGGTTTTTGTTTCATTGAAACCGGTCGAGAATTTTCGGAGATATCACGGGGGCCGATGGAGCCCCCTACCGATTCTGACTTTTTACAGGGGTGACCTAATAGGGTTAACGGCAGGAGAGCTATGCCCAGTTTTTAAGCATTGCATATTTTAGTGGAAATAGCCTATCGTAACCTAACTGGACCTCTAGAGGTCAAACCATTGACCTGAGCGCTTAAACAATTATATTCAAACTGAATCTACACGATCTTTCCAGCTCATATTGCAGATTTTTGCTAGCCGCCATATTTTTGGAGTTAGAGGGGGCATCGATGCCCAGTAGTGGATCTAAAAAAACGTCAGTGGCGGAAGGTGTTGCACCAATTTAACTAGACAATAGGTTCCCGGGAATAAAAAAACGTCACTGGCTGAAAGGTGTCCCCACAATATTTTTCCTATCCAAGGCCCAATTTTTACCCTAAAACTGTCTGGTTCTGCATGAAGTTGAGAGTCCAAGCACCAAAAATTGTTTTAAACTAAAAAAAGAGGCCAGGGAAAAAGGGAGGTCGACAGGTTTGGGGGAGCAAAAACATAGTTTTGCCCCGAGCTTTTCCGTTTGGGGCAAATGCCTTTTTTATCCGCCCCCCCTTTGAATCCGTGCCTGTCCAGCCCCCCCCCGTGAGGCGAAGGTGGTGCCGGACGCCCGGTGGGGCGCGGGTTAAGCTTCGACCTACATCCCGCAGAGGGCTTCTTCCCCATGTCCGTAGGTTTTGTATTAACTCCCTGAACATGCATGCACCACGGGAGCCAGCTGCGTCGCGGTGGATTGTAAAAAAAACATTACAAAAAACGATGATAATTGGGGATTAGGCATGCTGGAGGGCTACTCGCTTATTACTCGCGGGCATCAGAAGCGGTAGCAGGTGAACATGTTTCCCTCACAGGCACTGGTGAGCCGGTCAAGGACTCTTTGGTCGCGCACGACCACTTACTTATCCGATATAGTAACCTACCAGATAATGAGAAATACCCATCCGGGTACCAGATAAATTTCCCTCTTGATCACTCCGAATATGCTGGCAGTACCAGATCAGCACCAGCCCTGGTACAGTGAGAGGATTGTACCGGTGCCACTGATGCACTCTGCACAAGCGAGTACGGCAACTTCAAGGCTAGATAATAAGAGACATGCACACCACCACTTAAAGTTTCTGCAAGCAGTGCTTCTCACGGCAAAGGAAATCAGTTATCTATAGGTATATCTGAGGCTCACTCATTTGATGTTATAAGGCATAAATTGGTGGGTCTCAAGTGGATAAGTGGTACAGAGTGGAATGGTAATTCCCAGCGAACAGATATGGGAGATAATCCAAGACCGCGAACAATCAAAATCGTGTTGCGGGTGCTGTGAAAATGCACACTGACTTGCACACTCCGCCGGGTCAAGAATAATTCATCGTAAATCATTAACCAAGCATCCGTCAACAAATGTTTATTTATCCGTGTTGTCTGCTGTACGACGTTTGCAGGCTTGAGCAACACCGACTAAATGAATCGAACAAATTGCAGCAAAAAACGGCTGAGGTGTGCATCCAGAAACCTGCTAGTTCTCTATGATAAGGAAAGTTATGATGGAAAGCTATTCTGATGATGATCACGTTCTTCCACTCATTAAACTTAAGAATAGCCGGGTCCGCTTTCTCGCTAGTCTCAGAAGAACTTTTCAGACGTAGGGTTACATTTGTTCACTGTGAGCTCATCGGCATCTGTGATGTTTTGTGGATAAATAGTGGCGGAGAAAAAGGAAATCTCCAGATATGGGTTTCAATAAAGGAGCTGTGTCCTCCTCCATCTCTCCTGCCCCTTCCTCTCAAAATTTAGGGCTTTGGTATTCTAGAGTCAGAATCACCGAAAATGACAATACGAAATAGTAGATCGTATAAAACTAGGATTTTCCCCGGCATTACTTTGCGGTTCATTGAAAAGAATGCTTCAGAAAAACAGCCCCAATAATATGTTCTGTTCCATGTTTTCCAATATGTTCGTCGCATACCTATTTCATTGTAAATATGTATAGCCAGTTAGCATGGCGACATACGACCTTCACGAATAGCCGGGGCCGCCATAGTCTCTTTCTAGTTTCTGCTATTGAAAGTCTATTAGCTCACCGTTACCACGCAGGCCGGCTATTTACCGCAATGGTGTTGATGTCAAATTGCACGCTGTCACACTATCTGGATGAGAGCAGCGGTCATAGGCGTAGGAGCAGGGAGGCAGGAGGGCCATGCCTCTTCCCCCTGATCTTAACCATTGACTCTACGGCGTTGAATGGAAAGAAGCGACCCAAAAGTTCACCTTGCCCCCAATGTTCTGGGGCTTGCTATGCCTATGACAGTGGTGCGTGTGCCAGATACGTAATAACGCCTGTGGCGCTCGTCATTGCTCTGCCTTGCCCGTGAAGTTTTGTCACCTAACCTGCATTCTCCTGATATTACGCCCTCAGCCTGTACCGGCATGTACCAGCGGCTGAGCCGGTAGGCCTCTCCCCCTTCAGCCTGTTCCGGCCTGTACCTACGACAATGATGGGAGGCCTCTCGCCTTCCCTCTAATCCTATTTTGGTACCTGTGACAGAGCCGGGAAGCCTGCCACTCCCTCCCCTCAGCCTGTTGTGGCACGTACCATCGGCAGAGCCGGGAGGCCTCCCCCTCAGAATGGAGCTCTCGATACGAACAGTGACTCTGTCTATAGAAAGCCTGTCGGCAGCCATGAGTCACCATCAAGCTCCGACCCCGACACATCCACTTCGAGGCCCGCCAAACAGCCCAGATAACCCTGAGTTACGGCCACCGCCACACACGCGCGAAATCGGCCAGTGCCGAGCGGTCCGGGTGCGGGGGCAGCATTCATTCCACCACCGGGCCACTACACCCACCAACACTCACTCCAGCACTATTGCCGCCGTCTGCTCCAGCTAACTGAGACACTGCCGTTTTATTGTGATGCGGTGTTCTTACGCCGGCCGCTGCTGTCCGTGCGGTACTGCCTGGTGCCGATTCCAGGCCACTGCACGGCCGGCAGCGGCGCCGCGACTGACGCCTTGTAAGTAATGCCACCTATAAACGCCAGGCGCCGAGTGCCTGCTGGGGCTCAGTATAGATGGAGCTCTAGGGAGCCGGCCACCCATCTCCGCCCTGCCACCAGGGTGGCGGCAGTAAAACTCAGACCCTCACCTCAGTGGGAGCCGGTGCTGCAGAGCCACGTGAGAGCTGGCCATGATCCTGATGGACCCTGGAGAAGGCCCAGCATCTGCGATTGGGAGGAGCTCTTGTGTGAGAGGGACGCCACGTCGATAAAAAGGATGTTACCTGTTAACGCACCACGGATAAGGAGGTGCCAGTTGTTGCGTACGACCGGTCAGAGTTGTTACGTACGACCGGTCAGAGTTGTTACGTACGACCGATCAGAGTTTTTACGTACGACCGAGCAGAGTTGTTACCTACGACCGGTCAGAGTTGTTACGTGCGACAGGTCAGAGTTGTTACGTGCGACACGTCAGAATTGTTACGTACGACCGGTCAGAGTTTTTACGTACGACCAGTCAGAGTTGTTACCTACGACCGGTCAGAGTTGTTAGGTACGACCGGTCAGAGTTTTTACGTACGACCAGTCAGAGTTGTTACCTACGACTGATCAGAGTTGTTACGTACGATCGATCAGGTTTTTTACGTACGACCGGTTAGCGTTGTTACTTCACGACCGGTCAGAGTTTTTACGTACGACCGGTCAGAGTTGCTACGTACGGCTGATCAGAGTTTTTACGGGCGACTGGGCAGAGTTGTTACGTACGACCGGTCAGAGTTGTTACTCGCGACCGGCCAGAGTTGTTACTCGCGACCGGTCAGAGTTGTTACGTACGGCCGGTCACGAGACACCGAATCGCAGCGCAGGAGCGCCGGTACTCGCAGCCTGAGAAATGACCGCTGGGAAGCAACGTTTCAGGGGAGCGCCGAGAACGTTTTAGAGGGAACCTGAGCGTAATGGGGCGTCGTGTGCTCAACTGGGGGTGTCAAGTCAGCGTTGTGTCCCTTTTTGCGCCCTTTATTCGGTAATCTATGGACCTGACTCGAAGCAGTTTGTGCCTCGATCAGCGTCCGTCGGTCTGTCATCTCGAATGTCTTCTCTGAATGGTTTGAAATATAGGGCATTCTCTCAATTAAAACTGGTCAAATGTTCTTGATTTGCGGTTTGATAATCAACTTCGTCCGGAAAGAACAAAATAATCGGAGACTACGGGTCAGGTTTGCATTGTAAAGTCTGCTCTGCTCGAAACAAATTTTTGGGGTAGGTTAGGTAAAAAGAGATAAATCTCAATTTTTGTAATAATCTTATCATTTTTCGTTAAAGATAGTACAGGTGGGCTAGTGCTTCCATTTGCGCCTATAGTTAGTACGCAATTAAGGTTTGTGTGTCATATGTGCCTATGCTGAAGGTTGGAGTGCAGAAAGTACCGGTCCTTACACAGGGTCGTGTGATATTTATAAGCGGTATCTGGTGCCAAAGACGGAGGAGTTTCCTGGATCATGAAGTCTGATCATGAAGAGAAGCATTTGGAGCTTAGTTATTACGGGAAAAATCAGAGAAGGCGGGTTTGTAAATCTTGATAGAACAAACCACCGGACAATAAGGCATTCTTTGCGACTAAGGAAAGTACACGCATTCAAGCGAGTTAGGAGAAATCACCCGCCTGTTCGGGCTCTAAAATCTGGAATAGACTCCTTGAGAACATTGTCACTGTTCAAACCTCCAATCATTTCAAGAACGAACTAAATAATCACTGGGGGTACTACCGAGTATGAAGTATATTACATTTTGAACTGCACAGCCCTCGACTGAATTTAGAACCGGACAACTTTTCAACCAGTACGCCAGAGTTTGCAAGGCAAACTTCGAAATTGGACAAACCTTAATTGAAGATGCATGTACTGCACCAAGACAATCTTCACGAAAGTTGGAGGCAACAGACTCTGTCCACAGCCTTTTCCGAACTTCAAAACTTCCAACTTGATAACCTTCCCCGCACCCATTCTCCTACGTCATAGCCTAGAATGGGCGATTGTTTGGTTATTTTAGGACCTAGACAAGACATCAAGTGGACTTTGACAGACCCGACGACAGTATATTAGGATCTCCGCGCTGTATGCGTCTGGATCCATTCTGGCAAGTTCATGTTAGCCACTGAGCGACGCTTCAGTCAAACACATCAGAAAAGCGAGGTCAGGGGCCCGGCTCTCCAGTTCTCATCATGATAATAATTGTTGGGGTCTAACACGCGTTTTGGAGGGGTCCTGAAGTGCCCTCGTCACCGATTTTTCCATGGTGGCCGGATAACCGCTCGCAGCCGGAAACGCTACTTGGCGACATTGGAGAAAATGCATGAACGCGTTGTTCGATGAAATGGTTTTAAGAATTGGTCAGAAAGTTTTTGACATACGGGCTTTCCAAGCCATACCTATGCTTTGAGACCTTCACAATTGCGTGGGTGCACCAGTTCGTGCACAGTATAACCCGAGTGGCGGTGCGATAGCGTCATGTAACTGGGACTAAATGTCAAGGTCACTTCACATAAAGTTCAAGGTCAAGTTCAAAAGTCACAGTCAAGGTCATAAAACATTTTCAAGGTCATTTGCCCCAGTGTTTTGGTCAGATAGAATTACTCAGTTAACACCCGCACTGGAGGGGGTCTGGCACTAACGCGCACTGGAGGGGGCCTGGTAGGCCCCCCTAAGATCTCGGAAACTTAGAGGGTTAGAAAAACGCCACTTGGTAGGTGGGTGGGTGCTATAGCGAGCTACATTATGACTAATTTTCATTGACCTAGGTCAATATCTTCAAGGACAAACGAGGTCGTAAAGGTCAAATGTTGGCCATGCCGGTGATCGATTGGTAAATGCTGTGATTATGCGGAAAAATGGCGGGAATAAGCTAAAGGCAGGCAAGGTTCATAGAGAATAGGTCTCAAAGAGGCTTCCCCACAACTTTTGGGTCAAGGTCATTCAAGGTCATTGACCTTTAAGGTCACCATATGATATACTACTTATTATTTACACTTTGACTAACACTGTAGCCACTGTTTGGCGGGAAATGAGGATTGACCTTTCCCAATGACCTTTGACCTTGACCTTTGTATTGGGGTACCCTACCGATGACGTCATAGCATAATATATGTCAGACCGGGTAACGTCATTTGGCCGGACGCACAGTGGTCAGTGACCTTGAAAGTGCAGATATGACCTTGACCTGTGACCCTTGACCTTGACCTTGACTTTCATGTGAGGTGACCTTGACATATAATCCCGCTTATATGACGTTATGACGTCACCACTCGGTCTTCAATGCAAGCTAACTGGTCCGACCGCGCGTTTACGGCGATCTCAAAATGCAGGTCTGACTTTGAAAGCCTATAAGTCAAACAATTTTCGGCCGATTTTCAAAAAGTCTTCACTAATCAACGCGCTATTAAATTCTGTTAAATGTGGCCACGTTTTGTTTTTCGGCTGCAAGCGGTTCTCCGGCCACCTTGGAAAAACAGGTGGTGGAGGGGGCCTCAGAGCCCCCTCCAGTGCGCGTGTTAAAGGGAATGTGTCACCTTGGTCGAATTCAGGAATTTAGTGAAATTAGGGGTATTTTAGCCGAAAATTATGGAAACGTCCATGATTTCTCTAAAAAATGCACAATAAACTCAATATTTTTATTTTTAAAATGTTCCTCTAGGGTGTTCCCCTCTGCTTGGGGATGACGTCATGATCTGGCAACTACTGCCATATTGAACAGGCTTCAAGGGTTTCAATTGTCTGATTACTCACCGTGACGTCAGCTCTTTTGTGGGGACATATTGATCTACTTTAGGACCATTTTAATTGACCTGGGTCAATATCATCAAGGTCAAATGAGGGTATGGAACATGTGCTCGATGCTGCCGCTGGCTGTGAACAGATTCGTAGAATCCGCGCACCAGGTTCTTCCCACCAACACCGTTAACACGCGCATTGACGGGGGCGGGTACCCACCCCTCCCCCCTCGGGTTTTTCGAAGATAACATAAAAACGGCGGCGCGTAGCGCCACCATACTTGGCATACCTTTTTCCTTATCACTTTTACAACTTTTGTCAAAATTTTAATCATCAAAATTTTAGGTCATCTCAGGTCAGGTCACCAG
The DNA here is from genome assembly GCA_034440635.1 of Lepas anatifera. Lineage (NCBI taxonomy): Eukaryota > Metazoa > Arthropoda > Thecostraca > Lepadidae > Lepas > Lepas anatifera. Next base: position 717,258 of record JAOTON010001627.1, on the reverse strand, counting down.
TACAGGTCAAGTGACCTGACCTCAAAATTTAAGATAGCATAAGTCAGAACAGGGTAAACTTATCCGATTGAAAGTCATATCACATAATGACCCTACCGAGTTCTCTAAAATATGTTCCAGTATTTTTTATATCGATGACCTAAGGTCAGGTACGAGCTATGACCTCTCCATTGGAAATACATGGGAAAAATGGTTTTAACTGCACTTTTTCAGCACCAACAGCTGAAAACTGTGGCCGCCTGACTGGGGTACATGTGGGGTACATTTCAGGTAGATTTTAACTTTTATCCACGGAAATTTTGAGTTTCAAGGCGAATGATATATTGAGTACCGGGTTTTCCGGCATGCTTTAAAACTTGGTTACTTTAATTAAAATCACATTATAAGCGTGCCACATTCCCTTTAAGCTACAACGTGATAATCAAGGTTACTCAATGTCACGAGTAAACTCACAGGTCAAATTTAACATTGTTCAAGACCAAACCCTCATTTCCTGCCCAGGGGCTGCTTTAATCCCAGCTATAGCGTACACTATTAGGAACATATCGTATCGTGACTTCATAGGTCAATGACCTAAAACAAACTTGACCTCAAAATTATGGTACTTTTCCTTTACGACCTTAGCTTGCTTTCACTGTATTCCCGTTTTCCCGCATAATCACGATGACATTTTCAATAGGTTCCCAGCAGGCCCCAGAGTTAACCTTTACGACCTTATTTGACCTTCATCATCATGATTGGGGTTTTCGGGTCCGTCAGCTGCTGAGGCTATATGTGCCCATTTTTATAAGGTTAAATCAGTTCCAGTGGATCACTGGTTGAGTTATGACGAAAAGCATGTAATGGGTTGCAAAGCGTTTCTACATGCAGCTAGTTAATGATAGAGCTGTTGGTTTTAGGTACGGCTGGTTTGGCGTGGGTTGTAGATGATCTGGAACTTGATATCTTTTAAAAACTGTAGGACACTACAGATGTCCATAGCTGCACTGTCACCGAGTGCTGGTGTTGGGTGTCACCGAGTATAGCTGCATTTAACACGCGCATTGACGGGGGTCTGAGCCACCTTCGCCTTGACGGGGGGCGGGTACCCGCCCCCTAATATCTCGAGAACTGTGCTAGGTAGCGAAAAACGATAAACGGCTTTGGATAGCCCATCCACTTCTCCATCGAAAACATTTGTACCATTTTCTTGTCAGGTCACATTTAAGGTCACTACAGGTCAAAACATGCCGTAATAGGGATAACATGTAAATGAATTGTTTTGGCCATTGCATCTGAACAAGTAAAGATAGAGCAAAAGGAGTTAAAACATATGAATCCTCGCAGCAAGCCAAATCGAATGTTATATATATATATATATATATGACCTTGCTCGGTCAAATCAAGGATTTGACCTGACCTGAGGTCAGGTCACGGTCAAATTATATAAAATGCATATTATTAGAACCGCAAGGACAAGGCAAATCTAATGCAGTTAAAATAAACGCTTCATCTCTATTCAATATTAAGTTATTCAGTTAAAACCATTTTTTCCATGTATTTTCAATGGAGAGGTCATAGCTCGTACCTGACCTTAGATCATCGATATAAAAAACTGGAACATATTCTAGAGAACTCGGTGGGGCCATTATGTGGTATGAGTTTCAATTGGATAAGTTTACCCTGTTCCGACTTATGCTATCTTAAACTTTTTGAGGTCAGGTCACTTGACCTTTACTGGTGACCTGACCTGAGATGACCTAACTTTAAAATTTTGACAAAAGTTGTAAAATGATGAGGAAAAAGGTATGCCAAGTACGGTGGCGTTACGCGCCGCTGTTTTTATGTTATCTACGAAAAACCCGAGGGGGCGGGTACCCGCCCCCGTCAATGCCCGTGTGAACGGTGTTGGTGGGAAGAACCTGGTGCGGATTCTACGAATTTTTTCGCAGCCAGCGGCAGCATCGAGCACAAGTTCCATACCATCATTTGACCTTGATGATATTGACCCAGGTCAAATAAAAATGGTCCTAAAGTAGATCAATATGACCCACAAAGAAACCCAAACGGACATCTTCTTTATTTTCTAACTCTCTTGGTTTCCCATATCTCAGTGTGGGCACTTTAGGACTACTCCACTGAACATTGACGCCAGACCCCTTTCCACTGTGCTTTTTAACGAAACACCAACTGCCAACGCTATACGGCCAATATTTATGAAAGCATTTCGGCTTTCAGATAGATTGAGAATATATTCCAAAAATATTGAGCAAACCAGTGCAGAAGGCAGCAATGACCCTTCATTTGGTGGGTTTAAGGTCCAGATGGGAAAGTTTACTGTCAGCAGCTCAGGTTGAAGTTTGACTGGCCCCTCACTTTATCTCCGGTGGCGACGCTGATGGCTGTAGCGCTGTACTGGGAATGGCAGTCCAGTGTGGGAATTATATCCCAGTACAGACCACTGTTGGTACTCTGTTTGATCGTGCCTGGCTTTTTCCTGCAACTGCGGGTGATGGGAGATGCCTGCATCGTTTCCGAATATAGTTCAAAATGATGTTAGTTAAATCAGCAGAGCTGTACTGTCCGTAATAGTTCTATAAAATTCACGGTCTCTGGAGCGCTCCCATTCTTTGCTCTTGAAATAATGTTGAATACCACAGAGCAGCCATGCGCTAAAGCACCTTAACCCGCGCCCCACCGGGGGTCAGCGCCACCTTCGCCCCACCGGGGCATCGATAGCCCCCCTCTAACTCCGAAAATATGGGCGTTAGCGCAAATCTGCAAAGTGCAATAGAAAGCTCACGTGAATTCAGTAAGAAATTACCTCACATGTTTTAGTGCTCAGGTCAATGGTTTGACCTCTAGAGGTCAAATTAGGTCAAAATCGGCTATTTTCACTCAAATATGCAATGCTTAAGCAAACTGGGCATAACTCTTATGCCATTAGAGCTATTGAGATCTGGTAAAGTAAATTTTATAGGAAATTGTCAGTCCTTTTTCCGGTATGTGAAACGTAAAGACCTCCCGCCAGTGGTTTGACCTCCAGAAGTTACCTCGTGACCTAAGACGATCTGAGGTCACGAAAGTTCAAAAAGTGACCTTGCCGTATATCAAATGAAAGCCAGTGACGAGACGAACACGATGGTGTTTGTTTTAGCGCTCTAGCTTAACACGCGCATTGACGGGGGTCTGAGCCACCTTCGCATTGACGGGGGGCGGGTACCCGCCCCCTAAGATCTCGAGAACCACGGTAGGTAGCGAAAAACGGTAAACGGCGTTGGGCTGCCCATCCACTTCTCCATCGAAAACATTTGAACCATTTTTTTGTCAGGTCACATTTAGGGTCACGAGAGGTCAAAACATGCCCGTCATAGGGATAACATGTAAATTCAGTTTTTCGGCCATTAAATCTGAACAAGTAAAGATAGAGCAAAACGACTTGAACTATATGAATCCTCTTAGCAAGCCGAATCGAATGATATATAAGTTGACCTTGCTAGGTCAAATCAAGGATTTGACCTGACCTGAGGTCAGGTCAGGGTCAAATTATATAAAATGCATATCATTAGAACCGCAAAGCCCAGGCGAGTCTAATGCAGCTAAAATAAATGCTCTATCACCATCCGTTACTGAGTTATTCCGTAAAAACCATTTTTCCCATGTATTTCCAATGGAGAGGTCATGCCTCGTACCTGACCTTAGGTCATCGATATCAAAAATACCGGAACATATTTTAGAGAACTCGGTGGGGCCATTATGTGATATGAGTTTCAATCGGATAAGTTAACCCTGCTCCGACTTATGCTATCTTAAACTTTTTTGAGGTCGGGTCACTTGACCTGTAATGGTGACCTGACCTGAGATGACCTAACCTTAAAATTTTCACAGAAGTTGTAAAAATGATGAGGAAAAAGGTATACCAAGTACGGCGGCGCTACGCGCCGCCGTTTTTCTGCTATCTCCGAAAAACCCGAGGGGGGCGGGTACCCGCCCCCCGTCAATGCGCGTGTTAATTAGATCAAAAGTTATTGTCAAAATACTGTTTTTGACTCCTGGTGACCTTGGATGACCTTGGAGAGGTCAAAGGGCAAATATGGCCCCTGGAATCCGTGAAAGGGTGTCTAAAAACGCTTTTCTGATAAGCTGAGCATTTTCAATCGCTTTTGTGACTTTTAGATCATAAGACAGCTTTTCCCCATGCTTTTTCAAAGGGAGAGGTCACCTCGTGACCTGACCTCAGGGCACGAAATCGCAAAATCCCGGATATACATGTTGTAGACCCTGGAAGGGTCATGATGTTTAGAAAGTTTCAAATTGATCGACTTCGAAATGTAGCTCCTACAGAGGTCTAAAGTTGAAGTGAGGTGACCTTGGTTGACTTCGTCTGGTTTAGTTTAGTTTAGTTTAGTTTATTGTCCAATCATCAACGGGCATGAACCATCCCAATGACAGATAAAGTCATGGTGATAAAACAGTGGTGTCAAATATCAATGTCAGTGGAAACAGCATAAAAGAAAAAGCACAGTAAAACAGATAAAAAATGGCTGAAAAAGGCTGCTCAATCGCAGTTAGCCGCATAAAGGATCACGCGTGCTCAAAATTGAGCAGCTGTGGTGTTCCACACATCAACATCTCTGCACTTATCTAAGAACACATTGCAGGTCCTCGGCAATCTACAAAACAAACCCGACATAACAGTACTAACTCTAGCGTGGGGCACATGAAAGAGAATCCTGTTACGCAGGGCTCGGGAAGGAGCCGCTAGAGGAAAGCATTCTAACAGAAAAGACGCGTCAATTTTGTGGTTATGAAGATTCCGTAGGAACAAAAGATCATGTTGCATCCTCCTTCCAGCTAATGAAGTTAGGCCGAAATGCCGAAGGAGGTCTTTGTATTCAAAAGAAATGTTGTTAATGCAGCAGCGTCCGCAAAGCCAGATAAGAAATTTGTGTTGGATTTTTTCTATTTGTTTTAGATGGGTCTGTGCAGCTCCTCCCCAAGCTACACAGCTATATTCTAGTATAGAACGAACCTGTGCACAGTAAACGCCAATAACCAGTTTTGTGTCGAGTTGAAGAAGTGGCCTGCCGTGTTTTCCAGTTTGGAGTGACCTGATGAGAAATCCCAAGGCCCTATTCGCTTTTGAAATAATTTCCTCTATGTGATAGCCGAAGGTAAGTTTAGAGTCCAGGTTAACACCCAGGTCACGCATGGCGGAAACTATATCAAGCCTAGTGCGGTTAATGTGATATGAACTTTCTACCGGCTTGCTGCGAAGCGTCACTCTCAAAACCTTGCACTTGGATGGGTTGAGGGTCAATCCCCAATCGGCTGACCACGCACATAGCTTGTCAAGTTCGCCCTGCAGCGTTCTCACATCCTGCAGACTATCCACTCTTTTGTACAGTTTAACGTCATCGGCGAACATCAAACAATTGCAGTCAACGAGGCTAGGTAAATCGTTGATAAAACACGAAAAAAGAAGGGGTGATAAAAGCCCGCCCTCAGGTGTTCCTGAGAGAACCGGCGTCCATGTAGAGCACTGGCCTTTCACAACCACCCGCTGCTCTCTCCCAGACAGATATGATTTCAACAATTGTAGAGCCTTATCAGTAATTTTGTATGATTTCTCTAACTTATGGAGCAAAAGACTGTGGTTGACACTTTTGGAAGGCCGAACTATAATCAGTATAAATGATGTCTGTTTGAGAACCTGCGGATATGTTGTTCCAGGCAGTGTGCAGCATTGTGCAAAGGTTTGTTACACAAGAACGGGATGGTAGAAACCCATGTTGTTGGCTGGATAAAACTGGTCGAACATGGTTAAACAATGTAATGTAAATAACTCGCTCTAAAATCTTGCTAAACAGAGGTAAAAGTGACACAGCTCGATAGTTTGAGGGACACGACTTTGACCCTTTTTTATGTATGGGAACGATATTCGCTCGTTTCCACTGGGATGGGAACACGCCCTGTTCCAATGAGAGTCGGCACAACTTGGCAATGGGTACCGTAAGCTCGTTTGCACATTCATGTATGATTCGAGCACTGACATTATCAGGACCACACGCTTTGTGTCGGTTAGTACTAAGTAACAACGATCGGACAATGTCGTCAGAAACATAAAACGAAGTAAGACTATCTACATGGTATTCAGGTGTGTGCGGCAGCACTCTAAAACTAGGATCCGAGAATTTACTAGCAAAAGTGCGGTTCAGCAGTTCAGCTTTATCACGGTCATGCTCAGTCCTTCTAGTGCCATCCATTAATAAAGGCATTGCAGTGAGTTTACCCTTGATACATTTCTGGAAGCTCCAAAACCTTTTCGGGTTGGTTTTTAAATCACTGACCAGACCTTTCAGGTAATCATGATATTTAGTATTAGTCATGTTTTTAAACACTCTCCGTTTGTCACTAAAACTCTGCTCATTTTCCGGTGATCGATTTCTCTTGAGTCTTCGGTGGGCTGCCTCCTTCTCGACTAGAGCCGAGCGAAGCTCACGATCGAACCATGGAGCATGTTGCCGTCGAGGAGTCACTATTGGTATATGATGGCGAATCGCCGAGTCAAAGAAGTCGTAGAAAGTGGCGACCGCGTCATCCACCGGTGATCCATCTAGCACGTTCCAGGGAAGAAGTGAGAGGCTACGGCGCAGACCTTCCCAGTCCGCCCGCTTGTAGTTGAGAGCGGACTTGCGGGTGACTTCCAGAGGCGGTTTGCGGAAAAATTTAATTTCGCAGGCTACTTCTTTATGATCAGATGGACCTTCGAGCTAAGATGGGAACAATAATTCCGTCATCCTCTTGCCATGTTATGTCAGGTACATTAAAATCACCCACAATCAAGACCCACTTGGTTGGCGTAGCATCGACTAAATCTGATATAGCCTTCATCACAGAATTCAATGCATTAAAGGTTCAATGCAGTAAAGGTCACCCAAGGTGACCTGACCTTGGGTGACCTGGGGTAAAAATTCAGGGATGGTGGGAAAATGATGCAGTAAGAGGTAGAGCCCTCAACCGCGGCGCTGCGCCTCTTCGTTTTTCTGCTATCCCGGAAAAACCTTAGGGGGGCCATCGATGGCCCCGGTGGGGCGAGGGTTAAAGCCTTACATCCTAAAACTTATTGTCAATTACATAGTCTTTGATTGAGCTTTACATGAACAAAGTATATTAAGGCGTTCACCCATATGACTTCGTCACTCGCATATCCTCGCAAATCTTCTAGAATTGCTTAAAATTACTAGTCTGGCAAACAGAAGAATCCAATACGATATACTTTTCACACACAAAAATTTTGTCAGTCAAGATAGACTCCGAGCTCCTGCTCGGAACTTTCCCACTACATATCCCGTTTAGAATCACGCGGGAAATCGGTCACGCAGCCTATATCATGTGCCCTTCGGTCGTAGAGATACGGTGAAACTAGGGATTTTCTGCCGTTCGGTTACCCATTTTAATTCTTATGTGGCAGCGTGCCCTGAGTCTGACCCGTTTAGTTGCTCTTTTCGGCAATTTAGATCTCAGCTTCGCCAATAGATCATGCAGCTGCCCTTGCACTGAGAAACGACAGTTGTTTTTAAATGTGCCTTTTTACACATATTGTTATAGTTCTAGTGTTTTTCTGTCCTTTATTTTGTATTGTATGAACTCATTGTGTATATAACCATGTATCTTGTTCCGCCACTGTTTTATCTAGAATGACTTGAGCTGTCATTGGGTATGTACACTTGTTGCTCATCAAACCATAATAAACAAAAAATACTAAACAAAACAAATCCACGAGCCACAAGTATGGAATGTACATACGTTTAAAACTGTATCTGGGCCACAGTTGGTGGATGAAAAGGCCAGATACCCTATCGAGCAGCAAGCAGCGAGCGATAAGACTGGTCGGCCATCAACAGATATGCTTGTATGTAACACACGTACTTCAAATCAACGCACACACGTCTCTATAAAACTTCACAAATGCACCACTGTTAATTCCCATCCATATCTGGTGTCGATGGCTTCGTGTGTTTTGTAGTGGCGCGTTAGTTCGCTCACTCCTTTGCCTGCCGTCCACCTCATCCCACAGACGGCGCGTCAGTCGACACTGCCAGTTCGGCTACCGCCGCCGCTCTCTGCCAGTCCGGCTAGTCCGGCCAGTCCGGCTAGCTCAGCTGGTCCACAAACGTCAAGTCCGTTCCACGCAGGTTCTCGGCAACCCAGGCGTCCATACGCGAGGTCATCTCGGCAGTAAAGTGGCTCTTCCAGTTGCCCGTCTTACCTTCAAAAGCACAAACCGTGATAAGCCATCACTATCATGTTTAGAAAGTATGCGTGCATATCAGTTTACCTAGTTGATAAAACAGCACCCTCTGAAAGTGTTTGGGAAGGTGAACGACTTGTATTGCCCCCTATTGGTTTCACAATGCTCCATTATACAATAGTATGTTTAATGACATCTGAAATTTGTTCAACCTCTCAAAATTTTGACCCGGCCTCGACATTGACCTAGATTATGGCACTGTGAGAAAAATAGCTGTCCTAGTCATGTAATAGGTTCTTGAGCTAATTGGTGGTATACAATTCCAATAAAGTAAATATCACTGTTCACCGATGATTCGACGTCACATGGATGGAGCATCGGATACAAATCTTGACTGTCGGCTGGGTCAACTCAAAATAACGCCGCGGACTGGCAAGACGGCTTAGTGAGTTCACCACTGTTTTCAGAGCACCTTAGCTCCCCTCCCGACCCCCGACCCAGTTTGGTGGGTGTAGGACCTCAGTCCGGCTAAGTGCAAGCTACAACATATCCAGTGGCCTTGATTTGTTAGGCGGACCCAGACTGCATGCAAAGTTGATTCCAGAAAATCCGATGAGGGGTGATTCAGACAGAAGGTGGAGGTCATTTAGGGCTGGAGAGGGCACAATCTTGGTCACGGACACCAATTCTCAAGATATTACCTGGGTCATTCTACCATAAATCGACCAAGGCATAAAACCCTACTATTTTTGATATCCTCCAAAATTGGTATATGGGGACTCAAAAGGGCGTAGAATCCACCCACGTCACCAAAACAAATATTTAAAAATTGGTTTGAGAGAAATGGCCTCCGGACATTTCTGAAGGCCATTTTACAAGCATTGATTAGAATGCATATAGCTCCAAAAAGTTTTCAAGTGATTTCTGAAAATTTTATAGTTTTAGAATGTAAATTTCACGGGCAACATTTTGGCTATATTTAATTTGGAAACTTATACGAAAAACGTTTGGCGACCTCATGACCTAGTTTTATAACGGTGATTTTGACCCGTATTACAGTGATATTAAAAAATTATCTTGAAAGCGTTTTTAAATATGGTATTAGTCTTCCATATCAAATAAAAAATGACTTTCGAAATGCATATACTACTTTTAGCTTCATATATACAACACTACGTGTTACTGTGGAGCTATGCTATCGTAATTCATGTTCTAATTGACTTGCAACTTTAAAATAAAAACATTTGAAGAATCAAAATGAAGCAGTCAACCTAGAGTTGAAGCATTTTAACACAAGCACAGGAATAGGGGGTTACCATCCCCTATTTTGAATTCACATTATTGTCACTTTGGGAGTGAACTTAGCTGTTGTAAATGTCATGTATGGTTGTTTGGATCATTGTACATCTTTTGAAAATAAATGTGTTCCCGTCACATTGAATCACCGAACTATGATGTCATTTCCAGAAGCATTTAACCCGCACTCCACCGGGGTCCGGCGCCACCTTCGCTCCACTGAGGGGCCATCAATGCCCCCTAACTCCAAAAATATGGAAGTTAGGGAGCAAAAGGCATTAGAATTATTATGTGAATTCAGTAAGATTCTACTAACACGTTTAAGCGCTCAGGTCTATGTTTTGACCTCCAGAGGTCAATCTATGTCATGATAGGCTATTTCCAGTAAAACATGCAATCCTTAGAAACCTGAGCATAGCTCTCACGTCATTAGAGCTATTGAGATCTAGCAAAAGTCATTTGAGAGGAAAATGCCAGAACTTTCTCCGCTTTGTGGAACATAATGGCCTTCCGCCAGTGGTTTGACCTCCAGAGGGCACCTAGTGACTTAATATGACCTGAGGTCTCGAAAGGTAAGAAAGTGACCGTGTTGTATATCAAAGGAAAACTAGTGACGAGACATACACGATGACCTTTGATTCAGTGTTGTAGCTTAATTAGGTCAAAAGTTATCGCCAAAATGCTGTTTTTGACCTCTGGTGACCTCTGATGATCTCAGATAAGTCAAAGGGCAATATCACCCCCTGGGATCCATGAAAGGGTGTCCAAGAACGCTTGTCTGAGCAAATTGAGCATTTACGATTCTTTTGCGACTTTCAGCTCATAAAACAGCTTTTCCCATGCTTTTTATATGGAAGAGGTTACCTGGTGACCTGAACTCAGGTCACCAAATCGAAAAAATCTCGAAGATAAATTTTGTAGACTACGGAGGGGTCATGAAGTGTCTAAAGTTTTATATCGATCGGCTTAGAAATGTAGCTATGGTAGAGCTCAAAAGTTAAAGTGAGATGACCTTGGTTGATATCGCCTGGTGACCTGACATAGGGTGACCCGGGGTAATAAATTTCGGGGATGATGGGAAAATAATGGGGTAAGAGTTAGAACCTTCAACCGCGGTGTTTCCCCTCCTTGTTTTTCTGTTGTTCCGAAAAAACCTTAGGGGGACCATCGATTTCATTATTCTAGGTGGGGCGAGGGTTAAGGAAGATTTTCGGATTTTGAGGCTTTATGTCGCGTTCCCGCGGACGTAGCTTGAATTTAAAACATGTTATGACCTCAGTTCAGCTTTTATAGCCTTTGGTAATCTCTTGTGGCATTTTCAAACGTGTTTAAGCTTGACCTATGGTAATACCGTAATGAATTTTGCTCAGCATACTCATTATTTTAGCTCTTTTATTTTAGGTTTTGATTGAAATTTTAGGTTTTGCACTCAAAACTATGTCTAAGCACAAGAAAATTGACCTAGCTACCCCTAGGTAACTGCCTTTCAGCTAACTCTGAAGCGTGCCTTCTGATATTTCGAGCGTCCAAGTCGGCCATCAACTTTAAGTAGGTTTTTGCTCGCGTGAGAAATACCGCGTTTTCGCCAGATAAATATTGTCGGACCAGCTCAATTTCTATTCCTTTGCTGGCGCTTGTTACCTATTAAAAATGAGATAAATTTCAAGCTCGTTGCTTAAGGAGTAAAACATTAAAAAATATAAAACAGAAGAAGTTTGAGCCAAAATTTTTCAAAAACTATTTTAGATTTCGACCAGGGGCTTTAGTTTGGGAGTCTGGCATAGGAGTACTATCACCCTACAAAATTGCAAAGCTCTGGCATCAGTTCTCAGGCGGGACAGACAACAACAGACAGACAGACAGACCACGACGAGACTGGTAAAGCAGCCAGATTAGAACCACTCTGAGAAATATTATTACGCTGCGCTCCATGTATTTCGTCATGTGGTTCTGATAAAAGAAGGGTTAATCAATCAAGTTGAAACTCATACCACATATTGAGCCCACCACGAGCTACAACATTTTTTCCGGGATTTTTGGTATTGTGACCTAAGGTCATGTGCAGAGCATGACCTCCCCATTGTAAAAACATGGGGAAAATCACGAAATGAGCTTTTCTCAGTAAGTATGGATGGAATCAACTTCAAACATCGGTTGCGACTTGCTCTTAGCCCATTTCTGAAGCTGATGCCAAACATGTTGACTTGTGACCTTTAAAAGGTCACCTTAGGTCAAATAAGCATTTTTGGTGTTTTTCTCTATACATTTTGAATAAACTAAGATATAGCTTTTATTTTGTCACCAAAGTGTTTGTATAGTCACTGGAAGTCAAATGATATACATCATGACTATACCAGGTCAAGTTGAGTCAGACCGTTGACCTGGGTCAGGTCAAATTCTTAAATTTGACCTGGCATAGCAATATCATATATCATATATATCATATATCATATACCATCATATATCATATATCATATGCCATCATATATCATATATCAGATACCATCATATATCATATCATATATTGGTTTGGAAGCTATTAGCGAAAAAGCAAACGCCCTTATGCATGGGTGGCTATGGACATTCCCAAGAATATGCCCAATATTTAGTGACCTGTAGCTCCCTAGGCTTTGACCTGACACGAAAATGAATGCCACTGTGATGAAAGCACATCTCAAGAGCTTTCGAATGGTGTTAGAAAAATGTTTCTAGCTCTCATAGTTTCTGAGATATATGAGGTTTTCTTAGTACACCTCATATTAGCAATTTTGACCTATTTTGACCTCTGGTGTCCTTGATATTGACCTGACAAGAAAAATGACCTAGGTATTTTCGATATCATTTTCGAAGAGCTTTCGATTGCCGTTTTGCGCTTTTTCTAGCTCTCCTAGTTTTTGAGATCGTGGGTTTTTTAGCCCCCCCCACCAGGGCGAAGGTGGCTAGTACCCACCACTGGGGCAAGGGTTAATATCGGACGTTCCGTCGTCACTGGCATTAACCATACCGTGAGTTACGATGGTACAGCTCCATAGTGACACCTAGTGTCATGTTTCGGAAGTAAGAAGTAGTATATTTAGTGCGAAAGCCATATTTTTTCTTACTTTACCTAAGAGAGTATTTCCAAAGGTAAGAATGCTTTTACAAGAATTTATAAATTTCACTGTACTGCGGGTCAAGGTCACCCTTCAAAAACTAGGTCACAGGGTCACGACGTCAATTTTGCAGAAATATAAAAATCTAAGATAGCCAAATTTTATTATTCTAAATGGTGAACAAAAATGTAAAATATCGTTACAATCATTTAAAAAATAGCAGAACAATAGGATTTCAAAACGATGCCTACATAGTGACCCCCGAAAAATGCCGGAGGCTATGTCTGCCATGCCAAATTTTCAAATATTCTTTTAGCATCATGGTTAGATTCTGCACCTTTGAAACCCCCTTGACACCAATTTCGGAGAGAATCAAAAATAGAAGGGTTTTATTTTACGAAATTTTTGGTCTATTTATGGTGGAATGACCCACCTATCAGAGTGGCGCCCAGTCGCATCAGGAAATGCCAGTGCTTGCATCTTGGGGTTGGGTGGGCGGGGGTAGACTATTTAAGCGTTGCCGGAGCGGTTTCAGAGGGAGCCAGGGTACATTGTGTAATTGCTGGTGTTGAGAGGGTTTTGGGGGATCAGATCGACTTATTCAGAGGCTCCGCCGAGAGCTGAATCCGGGACCGGTGACTTAGGGATTTTGATGCTATCCACTAAGCCACCATCTCCATCAGGGTGCAGTGTGGGTGTCTAACTAACAAGAAGTAAAGGACCACACAAACCTTTGTTTATGAAAGAGCGTTCTTTGTCCATGAAACCGGGAATTTCTTTAAAAGCTTCCTTGTTGACCCACGGGTTCCGCTTGAAGTTATCGAAGCTTAGGTGAGACGCGAGCCCGGACAGCTGCTCGTCCGTCAGTTCCTTACCCAGGAACTTCGCCACACGAACAATCTGCGACTTCAGGTCCTGGCGGCATCGTCATGTGTCGCTTGACTGCCGATCACTGTACTGACAACACCACAGGCATAACCGGTTCTCCTGAGTTGGTACCGCATGGTTACAAGCGTGGAAAAGTTCAGAATATGGGGAGGGTAGATATGTCACTGAGTTAGCTCTTAAGACGCAACAGTAACAGCTTTTTAAAAGTTCAAGTAATGTGAGTATGTGGCCTTCTATAGCAGAAACTTTCATATTGATCACTGTATTTAGTGAAAAATGTATTAATCAAAACTCACCAAACATTAGTGTCCACACACTTACGCATAAGCATTGCTGTTGTTTTAATAATGAAAAAGTTACGATATGGAGAAAGCATTGAACATTAACTGGATTAAACTACTAAGGCGACGAGTTCACTCGATAGCTTCCGGGAGCAGTCCAGCAGCACCTACACGCCATCAATAACGTACACAGAGAAGGTGCTTGGCCTGACCTTTTTCATGTCCTCAAAGAAGAGGAAGCACATGTTGGGGTGTTGCCGTAGGTTCCAGGCCTCCAGCACGTGAGGGAAAAATGGCAGTCCCAGCGCTGGCGAACACAGACATAGCCAGGCTGAACGACTGGATGTACGAAAGGAACGCAGAAACAAACACGGCAGTCCCAGCACTGGTCAAACAGAATCTTATTGGGCTGCTGGTGACTTTGGCATTGACCTGACCTTAAATTGGTTTTTCATTACAACTTCAATTTTAAAACCTGTTGGATAACACCCTCATCTTTAGGGATTGCCGGAAAATCTACACGGACGTAAGCTATAACAAGGTACTTCCAGGCCATGATTAATATGTATGCCTTCTGTCATCTCCTGAGATGACATTGCTCTTGCCGCGTTGGCAGGTTCAGCCCTCTTGGCTAGCCCGGATACCACTGTGTGCCCGGTAACGTCCTCGGCCGCGGATGAGCCAAGACGCACGAGATCGATGGGGTGCTGGCAGAGCCATACCATGGACCACAGCGATTTTTACCGAGGTCAGGCCTGTCCGCGATCCCTTCCATCACCACATCGGTACAAGAAGGCCCTCAAATAGGCTATCTGTTTAGCTCCGCATCTATTAAGCCATTATATAAGTCCGCTTTATTGGGGTGTTTACGGCAGCTTAACCCTCACCCCACCGGGGGCCATCGATGGCCCCCTAAGGTTTTTCCGGGATAGCAGAAAAACGACGAGGCGCAGCACCGCGGTTGAGGGCTCTACCTCTCACTGCATCATTTTCCCATCATCCCTGAAATTTTTACCCCGGGTCACCCAAGGTCAGGTCACCAGACGAGGTCAACCAAGGTCACCTCACTTCACATTTAGAGCTCTGTAAGAGCTACATTTCAAAGTCGATCGATTTGAAACTTCCTACACTTCATGACCCCTCCAGGGTCTACAAGGTGTATATCCGGGATTTTTCGATTTCGTGCCCTGAGGTCAGGTCACGAGGCGACCTCTCCCATTGGAAAAACATGGGGAAAAGCTATTTCATGATATAAAAGCCACAAAAATGATTGCAAATACTCAGACTGCTCAGAACAACGTTTTTGGACACCCTTTCACGGATCTCAGGGGTCATATTTGCCCTTTGACTTTTCCAAGGTCATCCAAGGTCACCAGAGGTTAAAAACAGTATTTTGACAATAACTTTTGACCTAATTGAGCTAGAGCGGTGAAACAAACACCATCGTGTTTGTCTTGTCACTGGCTTTCATTTGATATACGGCAAGGTTACTTTGTGACCTTTCGTGACCTCAGGTCATATTAGGTCACGAGGTGACCTATGGCGGTCAAACCACTGGCGGGAGGTCTTTACGTTCCACATAGCGGAAAAAGTTCTGGCAATTTGCTATCAAATGTACTTTACCAGGCCTCAATAGCTCTAATGACATAAGAGTTATGCCCAGTTTGCTTAATCATTGCATATTTGAGTGAAAATAGCCGATCTTGACCTAATTTGACCTCTGGAGGTCAAACCATTGACATGAGCACTAAAACATGCGAAGTAATTTCTTACTGAATTCACGCGAGCTTTCTATTGCACTTTGCAGATTTGCGCTAACGCCCATATTTTCGGAGTTAGAGGGGGGCCATCGATGGCCCCCCGGTGGGGCGAAGGTGGCGCCGGACCCCCGGTGGGGCGCGGGTTAAAGGACGGAGGTCCCAGCTCGCCCATCCCGAAGTTCACGCGTCCACTTTCTGCCGTTAGGCGGACAGGCAGGTGGCGCCTGGTATAAGACATCAGCGCACCGAAAAAGAACAACGTTTATGAAAAGCTATTTTTCATAGAAGGTGAGTTCTGAGAGAAACAAAATATTAACTAGAGGTCTTCGGCATGCTCTGCGCGACTGATAGCTCAGTTAAACCCCATCAAGGTCCTGTTTTCTCTTTAATTCGCGAGCAGAGAATGTTGATGTTCAGTTGATATCGCTGTATAAAAATATCAACTACGTTAGCGTCCCTCAGGGCGGATCCAGGGGGATTTGATTCATCTGTGCCCCAGCCCCCTCCCCCTATTCAAGTAGCATTAGCCACCCAAATGAAGCCTGTTTCGGCTAAATTCCGCCTGAAGCACTTACACAATTTCCTATTGCACGCTATTCCTAATCCAATTTCCTCATGCATTCCAATGTTTGTGGCCCAGACATGCACCCACGTCATCGATATCGAAAAAGTCACCACCACAAATTGTTGTTTTTGATGGCCTCATTATGTGATGAGAATCTTATAAAGATACATTAACTATGCTGTTACTACTACCGTACCAATATCTAAACATTGTTTGAGGTGGAATGGACATGTTTTATTTGACCTGAACTGGTGACCTGACCTGGCATGACCTGGACCTAAACTTTGTATTAAAATGTAAACAAATAAAGTAACGGGTAGACCAAGTACGGCGGTGCGCAGCTATCTATGAAAAACCTGGGGGGGCAGATATCCGTCTCCCGTACTGACGAGTTCATATCGCTGTCGGGGCTTGCATGAGTCATTTCTAACACACTATAAGACACTGACGGGTTTGGAACCCGCTACCTATGAGGTAGCAAGTACAGCTGATTACACTCCCAGCGATGGGATCCATCTGTCAACGGTTTTACGAGTAAATGGACATGATTAATGACCAAGTCTAACTTTATATTCGAAACTCACCTTCTCCTTTGAGGAAGTACTCAAAAAGTGTGTCCAGTTCCGAGTCGAAGCCCTGTAGCTTGAGCAGCTTCAGGTGGTTGAAATAGGAGACGAGCATGTCTTTTGGGTTTCTCGCCACGTATATCACCTGCAGAACACCATAGCGGAAAAGCGGCCTGCTCATGTCGATTGTTAATGAGTATGTCTGCTGAGGTCTAGAGTAGCTAAACATCCAGAAGCTACACCTCAGAATAACGTAAGGTCGAAGTTTGACGCATTTTAACCATGTTTCTGAGCTTTCCGAACTTTTGCATTTTCACAGGTTATCCAAGCAAGCAAGGCTTGACAGACAAAGAGTGCCATTTCTCCTTGCGATTTCATTGTTTGTTTAAAGGGAATGTGGCACCTTGGTCGAATCCTGGAATTTAGTGTAACTAGGGGAACTTTTAGCTGAAAATCAAAGAGGTGTCCATGATTTCTCCTGAAAAAATGTACAATAAGCTCAATATTTTGATTTTTAACATTCTCCTCTAGTGAAATAAATAAATATTTGCCTGTGGATGATGCCATGATCTGGCAACCAGCCACTACCATATTCAATACGCTTCAAGGGCTTCGATTGGCTGATACCCACTGTGACGTCAGCATATGTCGTCACACCAACAGCCATGAGAACTGTAGCTAGTTCTCGAGTTCCAAGGCAAAATTATATATTGAGTACGGGATTTTCGGACTTGCTTTAAAACTCGGCTATCTCAATTAAAATCACGTTATACAAGTGCCACATTCCCTATAAAGGATAAATACACACGCACTCACTATGTAGGTATGTATGTACACAAATACAAGGCAGAGGTTTAAATTATAAGCACCCTTGCGGAACAGTCAGGCCCACACACTCCTTTTGCATGCCCCCACCGTAAAATACAGCGAGGCTATCCCGATTTCTCGGACCCGGTGAGACAGAGGACCGCTGCTGTGACACGTGACGAGACCGTGCCCTCGGGGCATGCCGCTGTACCGGCGGATCGGTGTAAAGGACGACCAAGCCCGTTCTCAGCAATAACAAGGTAGCTGCACTGGCTGGTCAGTGAAGCTCCCCGGCTAAGGTGAGCTCAACCGAGTTCATTGTTATCTCACGGGTAGGAAAAGGTTACCAGAGGTCATATTCTTATCATCATCTTAAGCTCATGGTAAACCCTTAACACGTGGAACACCATTTGTAACTATTACAAAATGTAGACTGTTCGAAGTCCAAGAGAGAGTGAAAAGAAAAGAAGAGGTTAATTTTAGAACCAGGCTCAGACAAAGCACAAAAATTCGTACGAGAATATCCCAATCCTAGATATAAAAATCTGGCCGACAACCCTCCATGGATCGCTGAGACATATTTTTTACTTAAAATATTTAAATTATTGCTCTGCCGAGACACCCTGCTAATGTTTTGAATGCCCATAAAAATCACGAGTTTGAAGTTAAACCCTCGGGCACCACAAAATCGGATAAAAACGAGACAAGAGCAGAGGTGATATCAAATGGAACTATAATGTTCAAGTCAGAGAAAGTTGTCTTTTCGTCTTTACCTTGCGTATTTTGTTCTTGTAATATAATTCCACCTCTCGAAATACAGGTTTTCTTTTGCTTTTCAAGCTTAACTTTGGACGACGATGTTTTATACCCACAGCTCATATGGCCCTTTGAGCCAGTTTTGGAGAACACTCGAGGGCCTTATTGGTACATTAGAATTTATCAGCTGTCTAGGTAGGTATTTTCCAGTGTCTCCATAATTTCTACACTTCACTTTTCAATGAAAAGTTTGAGCTGAGAGGTCTAAATAATTCTTAATAATTATAAATAATTCTTGTAAGGGGTTTGTTATTTCGAAGTTCCCGTTTTTGTATCAGCGGGATCTAGCTTTCTGGTTCAGCTTCGCAATCACCCTTTTCCAGTGTTATATATATATATATATATATATATATATATATATATATATATATATAACACGGGACTATACATATACATATACATATAAATATAAATATAAATATATACATATACATATAAATATAAATATATACATATAAATATAAATATATACATATACATATAAAGCTACTCTGCTTTAGGTATCGCCATCGTAACGCAGAGACCCTACCTTAGCTTTATCGAGTAGATCCGGAGGGAGGAGGGACAGCGGCAGGTGGCTCTTCACGAAGCGGAAGTGGCCGCTTTTCAAATTCATGAGCTTCTCGAACGTGACAGGCAGGTCAGGTACCACCTCCTTGGCTTTGTTCAGCTTCTCTCTGACGTAATCCCAGTCGTGGAGAGCCGACATTCTGCCGAGGTGACCAATGCAGGGTGAACAGTATACACCCGATTATAACCGCCTAGCGGATGGTATCAGGATCAATTACTATTATTTTGGAGCATACAGAAGTAAAAGCTAATGGTATCCAAGAGTTTGTATCTAACGATAAGCCCCAAGAATTTAAAGGCTTGAGCAGTGTGGCCTCAGTTCTGAATCTCGACATATTTGGGATTATTTACTCAAAGTATTCCAGGCATTCCCAAAAGCATTTCTTACATGTTAGCCCTCCAGCCAAGATTATGAATCTTTACTCATAGGATATATTTTCTATTGGATTCTACTTTTTACTTCTGCCCGTGGAAACTTGTGGTGGATGTTGGTAGGAGATAAGCAATGCGCTCCCTACAGGTTGCGTGACTCACTCTAAGAAGTGTCCTGCACTCCCTACAGGAGGCGTGGCTCACTCTAAGAAGTGCCCTGCGCTCACTACAGGTGACGTGGCTCACTCTAAGAGGTGTCTTGCACTCCCTACAGGGGCGTGGCCCACTTTACGAAGTGCCCTGCGCTCCCTACAGGAGGCGTGGCTCACTCTAAGAAGTGCCCTAGCCTCCCTACAGGTGGCGTGGCTCACTCTAAGAAGTGCCAGCGGTGGCCGAGAGGAGCGCGGGCCGCCGCATAGTCCAGGTCGTTGGCCAGCAGCCACGCCATCTCCTGGGTCCACGTGGTCCCTGTGCGCACCGCACCAGCCCCTCTCACATACAGGTCTGACGTCACATTGTAGCATTCTGATCGAGTTAAATTGCTGCTTCGGAACGATGGAGGTGAGCATGACCTCTTGACCAGCCTGTCTCTTCCTGGATCGCCCAGAATACCATTTCCAGTTTGTAAAATTGGTAAAAACTAGACTTTCCTGATATGACTATTCCTTATATGGACTTCCTATTATAGGACATCGAAGTAAAGATATAACGAACTGGTGGTTTGGCCTTTTTGTTTTTGTTTTTTACTCTTGGCAGCTTAGATAAGTGTTCTGGGTTCCAAGTCCAGGGCCCCGTTTTACGCATGGGGCACCTTTCGAAATGCACCTTTCGTATGAAATTGACTGAATGTTTGCATAACCCAAAATACCAATAGCTTTCTATTGTTATTCTGCGCTGCTTTCAAAGCTGAAAGCTACAGTTTAAATCAAATAGTCCATATCTTGTCCTCTGGATACAAAACTGATCTGGACCCCACCATGTTATTCCCTCGGAAAGCGTGATAATCACACGTGGGACAACTTTCAAGACAACCGTATTTTAGGACTTACCACATTTGGGCAAGGTGACGACCCAGACATCCCCTCCGTCCACGGGCTGGTTGTAGAACTTTTTCATGGTTTCCTCAGTGGTGCCACCCATTAGGTTGTAGCCCCAGTGGTTGGTCTTCACGAATCCTTTGGGGAATCCCTCGCCAAAGTCCTGCCTGACGCGTCGCTTGAACTCGTCCGAGTACTCCCGCAGTTTGAACGGAAACTCGTGACGTTCTGCCATAGTCGATATCTGAGGAGTAAGGACACATGTAAGATGAAATCATCATGGAATGCACAGCTCTGGTACCCAGGCAGTACACCGCAGCTGAGTCATAAAGTGGAATGTTGGCCGCCTTGTTTCTTATCAGGGTTGAGTCATGGGGCGGCACTCAACAAGATCTGATTGCATTGGTAAAAATAGAAAAACTGACATGCATTAAGATTTTGTCCTCAGAACTTTGCATATGAGCTCATTGCTCGAATATTTTTTATCTGAATCAGATATATCTTATAAGGCTTGAACAAATTACCGCGAACAGTATGCCCCAAGCATTAATTAGGAGAAACACCGGGCACCAACATGAATTTATCGCAAATATCTGCAGTAAAATAAAGTGTTTAACAGTGAGTCTTAAACCAGGAAGGTATGCATGCTTAGTCGGTGGTACGATTTTCAACCACCATATAAAGGGTAAAGTGTATTTTACTCGGGACAGGACTACCTTTCCTTGGTTCAGGTTGTTACCATTTTCTAAGCGGACTGTTTTGACTGAAACCGGGTGGGATATCATGTATAAATTTGTCTAGACTGTTGTGCAGACAGAGCATGGCTGGGGATCTCTTCTCGATCCAGGGCGGTCCTGGGTGGGTTAACGCTGGCGCGGCAATACAAACCATATACAAAGCCTATGGGAGACCCAAAATCCAGAGAGGTCCTGACCACCCCCCAAACCCCCCAGGGTTTCCACCCATGAGACAGAGGGATAGATAAGAATGTATCTACGGAAAAGCAAAAGTTCGCTTTCAATGACTAGATCTTCCACTCCACGTCCTTCAACAAATCAACGGTGTTACGCCTGTGTTCCAGGTGATTGCCGGTACCGGCTCAGATTGCTGCACTATAACTTACGTGTTCAAAGCACTGCACTATAACTTACCTGTTCAGAGCACTGCACTTTAACTTACCTGTTCAGAGCACTACACTTTAACTTACCTGTTCAGAGCACTGCACCTTAACTTACCTGTTGAAAGCACTACACGATAACTTACCTGTTGAAAGCGCTACACCCTTAACTTACCTGTTGAAAGCACTGCACTATAACTTATCTGTTCAGAGCACTGTACTAAAACTTACCTTTTAAGATCACTACACTATAACGCTGCCACCCAGCTTTCCTCTCCGAGCTTCGACGATACAATGCCGAGAGCTTACGTACAGCCTGGCGTTATACAAAAACGGCAAGTCATCTTCTCACAAACCGCAGCCACCAACCGAGCCCTCCCCCTCCCCCACGGCACTCCTTCTACTCATGGCCACTCATCACGGCCGTGCTCCCTGGTGTCCTTGGCCCATTTTGACGCTGCAAAACACTTGACTTTCCTAGCAGTGGCGGATACAAACGGGGCTAGGGGGTCCAAGCCCCTCCCCAATTGTCAGAGTGCTCATAGTAAATGTATATGCGAAGACTGATCCGAGGCAAGGACGGGGGGACTCGAGCCCCCTAACCCCCCTCCCCGAAATGAAATCCTAGATTCACCACTACTTCCTGGCCCCTTATGGTCACTTGGCGACCTCAGGTCATGTGACCTATTCGTTTCATAATGTAGGTGCCTGTTTTCCGATTTATCTTTAATTACGTGTTTGAAGCACTAGTAATATAGCCAAAAAAAATATCGACTATCGAGTACTTTATGCAACAGATTCATTTTCTATTATTATTTTCCCTACACTGGAGAGAGCCCTCTGTCACTAAGGTAATTGCAGATGAAGACACTGAGACACAGACACGCGGCACTGACACACTGACGCTGAAGACACATTGACACTGATTCCTTTGTCGATAATGCTGCGCTGAATTGAGGTAGAACATCTGATTACTTTGATATTATCTTATCTTATTGCTTTCCATACTAGAACATTCTTATTACCATTTAATTTTTTATCACTATTATTAATATCAGACAGATCTTATTACTTTGCTTTCTCTTGTCAAGATTTTTGAAATGTCACCCGCAATTTTGATTTAAACTTTTTTTTGTAGAAAATTAGGTTAAACGAGAGGCAAAATACGCCCCCCCTCCCCCCTCCCCAGCATGTTGCGTTACACCATGGCTTATCATGGTGCGTTATGCTGGGTAACAGCAGGGCCCCATTGAGGGGGGAGCGCGGTTCGAGATCTTGGAGTGTATTTTTGTAATAATATCCATAAGAAAAACAAAATTGACTCGGGCTGAGCACTCTATCACCATCAGTTGTAAAGATCTAGGCTACAAGTTTCCAACAAACACGAAAATCGAAAGAGTAAGGAACTATAAAAATTTTTTTTATTTTTTTTTACAGGGGTTTTTTTATCATGTTTATACTGATATTTAGTCTCTCAAGCCTTAATATGGCATGGGGAAACTATTGGGCATATCAGATATTTGAATTGTATTTTCCAAACATTTTGAAAAAAATCAAGCCTTATTCACTACCTTGGTCCAAGTTGGTGGCTATTCCAAAATATGATGTTTTAGTCTGATCTGCATTGTACATGGGATTGGTATTTGAATGTCAAAATGCAGGTTCTCGGACACCTCTGAGATTTCCTCGGGCAATACTTCGCTCCCAGCTCACGCCGTTAGCAGCGTGTTTGACCCATTGGCATATTTGGTTGATGATGGCTTCCGTTAACGCTTTTGGCTGTTCTGGACTGCCCTCGAGTTCCATGCCACTGTGCTGTGGCGTAAGCTGCTTTCCTGGTGACGTGATACTGTATGCCAGCGGCTGAGTATATATATATATATATATATATATATATATATATAGGGGACACGGGAAAATATCAGTAAGGACAGAGGTGTTTGGATAGGATAGGCTCGAGGATAGCGTCGGATGTGATGGTGATGGTGGTGGATCGAAACGACCTCACGGCGCTGCGGGTGTCGTCACACTGCCTTTCAAGTCGCAGTGTCGTCTGTTGGTCGACCCCCTGTCGTTGCCGCCGTAAGGGTCATTTCCCGACTATCGGGTATAGGCAAGGCAGCCTCTGGGGTCGAGTCAGTCCTGTGCAAACGTCCCGTGTAAACTGCTCGGCCTGGCCCCGGTCCCTCGCGCAGTTGTGATCTGTCTATCCCGACGGCACCGCTGCTGCCGTGAACTGTATTTAGCGCGCGTCGCTAGTACTCATGCCAAATGTCATTGAAATCGGAGATGCACATACCCAGGGTGCTATGGCTTGGTGGATCTGTCGCGGATGCGGCATTGAATAGAAGTGAAAAGAGGTCAAAATTACTCAAATGAGGTGTACTAAGCAAACCTCATTTTCTCAAGAACTAAGATACCTGCCCACATGTTCTCAACGCAATTCGGAATCGTTTGAATTACTCTTTTACATCACATTTTGTAACAGGGTAAAAACTAGGGTCCTACAGCCCTAGTTACGTAGTTGCATACAGCCCTACTGAGCATCAAAAATGTTAGAAAATACCTGAAGTCTACCATATCACGTAGACTCGGTTTCGACTCCATCGGTCCCATCTAAGAAAGAGTCGCGGTTTCAGGCTGCTCTGAAGACATTGGAAAGGCAAATCAATGCAGTGGCATACCATGTTTAGATAAGGCCTACATTGAAGTCAATTTTGGTCGAAAAGATACAGCAATGGTATTAACCGGTGTATACATTTTCACTTTTGAATCCCGGACCAGTTAATTTGATTATTATCGAGGCATCATTGTAATTCTCTCTTCGACAGAAATCGAGTGATGTCGGATTTGTACCATGTCGGATCCAATGCATAGGTTGACCCGGCCTCAGAAAAAGAATTAACTTAATATGAGTATGTTCCAAAGATTGTATTTTAGAGTATTTGGAAGAAATTCATTAACAACACCGGGTCAAGCTGTTCTGTAAAAGTATATCACTCGTATTACTACGTAACGCTTAGTCTCGTTTCAAGAACCTTTTGTTTTGGCTGAAGTTTGGCTAGGTATTAGCTATTGACTGGAAGCGTGGTTTTTTGCAACGTTTGATATCTGATCTTCATGCATTTCAGCCCTCTCACCGTTAAATATATTGTCCGCAGAAGGCTCTATCGAAAGATACCACACGCCATGCGGCAAAACGTAAAGGCAAGTGCCTTGGATGCTTATCCAGATAAAAACTGTATGGATAATAAATATTTTCTCTTGCACAATGTTGTCAATCTACGCATGCTACCGTTCCAGAAAGAAGGAAAACCCAGATGGGTTGGTAATATGTTTACTGGCCTACCTCCTCGCATCCTGGTTGCAAACTGAATATTATACTCTGGGACTATATATTTGGACACAGCCCGTCATTAGAATCAGCAAAATACGATAGGCGCAATTACACATACATGCTACACTATAATCAGGAATTTGTGAGTTTACCAATCTTACTATGCTGATTCTAATAAAAGGGCTGTGCCCGAACATATAATCCAGTGCATTGTACCAATTTCGCAACCAAGATTCGAGGAGGCAGGACAACAAACATATTTTCAACCTATAATCCTGCTCCTCACTTCGGCACTCAGAAATCTAACAACGTTTAACCTTCGCCCGGGTGGGGGGTCTTTTTAGACCCCCTCGGGTTTTTCCGAAGCGACCTAAAAACGGCGGCACGCAGCGCCGCCAAACTTGGTCTAGCTGTTCCTTTATCATTTTTACATCCTTCCTGAAAATTTTGGCTCAAGGTAATATCAGGTCAGGTCACCAGGCCAGGTGAAGTGACCTCACCTCAAAAATACTTGGGACCGCATAACTAAAAGAAGGGTTAATCGATCAAGTTGAAACTCATACCACATATTGGGCCCACCACGAGCTACAACATTTGTTCCGGGATTTTTGGTATTGTGACCTAAGGGCATGTGCTGAGCATGACCTCCCCATTTTAAATACATGGGAAAAATCACGAAATGAGCTTTTCTCAGTAAGTATGGATGGGATCAACTTCAAACATCGGTTGCGACTTGCTCTTAGCCCATTTCTGAAGCTGATGCCAAACATGTTGACTTGTGACCTTTAAAAGGTCACCTTAGGTCAAATAAGCATTTTTTTGGTGTTTTTCTCTACACATTTTGAATAAACTAAGATAGAGCTTTTATTTTGTCACCAAAGTGTTTGTATAGTCACTGGAAGTCAAATGATATACATCATGACTATACCAGGTCAAGTTAGGTCAGACCGCTGACCTGGGTCAGGTCAAATTCTTAAATTTGACCTGGCATAGCAATATCATATATCATATATATCATATATCATATACCATCATATATCCTATATCATATACCATCATATATCATATCATATATTGGTTTGGAAGCTATTAGCGAAAAAGTAAACGCCCTTATGCATGGGTGGCTATGGACATTCCCAAGAATATGCCCAATATTTAGTGACCTGTAGCTCCCTAGGCTTTGACCTAACACGAAAATAAATGCCACTGTGATGAAAGCACATCTCAAGAGCGTTCGAATGGTGTTAGAAAAATGTTTCTAGCTATCATAGTTTCTGAGATATATGAGGTTTTCTTAGTACACCTCATATTAGCGATTTTGACCTATTTTGACCTCTGGTGACCTTGATATTGACCTGACAAGAAAAATGACCGAAGTATTTTCGATATCATTTTGAAGAGCTTTCGATTGCCGTTTTGCGCTTTTTTCTAGCTCTCTTAGTTTTTTAGATCGTGGGGGTCTTTTTAGCCCCCCACAGGGCGAAGGTGGCTCGTACCCGTCACCGGGGCAAGGGTTAAAAGCCCAGGTATGTGTTCTCTTGAATTTTTATACGGAAGTTGAAGCAGTGTGTGGTGCAGATTGACCAAATGGGTTGAAATAAAGAAGCGGTGCAGTATTTCAAGTATTCATACTTTTTTGCTACCTTGATTTAGTGTCATATTGGCAGAAGAGAAGAAATACCGAAACTGAAAATCAGCAGGGGTCTAGTAGGACAGTATCTTTCCAAGATTTGTTATTTTACTAAACAGAACGAAGTTTCCCTCTTTATCCCACTCAGGTTCTATCCCGTACAAAATATGTGACGACGCCTGCTCCGTACTTCGTGTCATTGACCATTTTGCATTAAACATTTTAGTGGATATGTTTCTTTTCGAAAGTTCTTATACAGTAGATCACGTGTCATCAAACTGACAAAATTCAAGGGATAACCGGGAATATCAGCTGATTTTTAGCCTTTGATTTCGGCGAGTTTCGTGCGTTTAGTCATTCATTCATTCAGTTGGAAGGGTTGTAAAGAGTGCTCGAGGGGAGTGGAGCTAGTTTAAGTTCAAAACAGTACTTCATGATTGTATGCAATTGATGATTAAATGCTGTGAAATCAGTGCCGAAAAATACCGAGGAAAACACATCAGATGAAAAGGATTCTAATTTCCTTTTGAAGCGGATGCTCTTATAATTTAATCCCAAGCTGAGAACAATGAAAAGAAATGCAATGGCTCCTCGGCGACTATTATTCGGAAATGTTCTACTGGTTGAGTGTTTTTCTTACAGTAGAGTTTATTGCCGCCATTGCTTTGGTAAGTAAGAAGTAATGGAAAGGTACCTACATTCACATCATCCAACAACCCTCTAACTCTTTGCCTAACGCAGTTGGTAGATACATGTCCAGTTAAACAAAAAGGGAGGTAGGTTTCCATGTGCATTGCCAGAGTTCTACTTGGAGGAAGGAAGCCATCCAGAAATACAGTGGCATGCGTACAATTTCCTCTACACTTGTATATTGAAAGCGACAAGCTTTTAATCAGTGCAGCACCCATGGCTGGAGAAATCTTCTCGATCCAGGGGGGTCGTGGGTGGGTTAACGCTGGCACGGCAATGCAAGCCCTATACAAAGCCTATGGGAGACCCAAAATCCAGGGGGGTTCTGCTCCCCAACCCCCTCGGGATTTACACCCATGACAGCACCCATCTAGGGGATACAGCCATAGGCGAATCCAGGATTCCCGATCGGGGGGGGTACATGGTCGGAAGGAGCCACCACTCGGACCAAAGGGGGAGCCTAAATATATCAGCTGAGCGCCAAGTCCTATCGCAGGGAGGCCGGTAATCGCATGCTGGGAGGAGGGGGTTTGGGAAGCGACCTTTCAGGGGGATACGATCAACCTTTCATCGGGTGACGTGACGATTTCAGGGGGCGCCGGAGGATTGATCGTGGGGGGGGAGAAGTGCCCTTACTTTCCTTTCCCCTGGATCCGCTTATGAATATTACGATCCATTATATGTATTCCATGGACGTAACCGGGATCTTCTGGACACTCAACAACTTCTGCGAAAGTAGCGTCTCGAGCCTCGGTGTCATACTTCCTCCCAAGCGTTTCTCTCTTGGTTGGCATTAAAACATGCGTTGAGAATGAGATAGCTACGTTTGAGTTAACCTTTTTAAGAGGTGCAAACTCTCCGCTTAGCTTCCGGAGAAATGGGTGTAAAATAGAAATGGGTGTCTATAAATGCACCATCATCTAATAAAGACTCTGAGTCTACAAAAAACTACACTTTTTTGGTACAATTAATCGCTTCTTTGTGGTTGACCAACCTTTGAAATGACTCACTGAACAAGAATGAATACAATATCAATCGACAGCTGGGGGCCTAGAAAAGCAAGGAAACTTGTTTTGTCTCGCTAGGCTAGTAAGCTCAGAAGCTGTAGTCCAAAAAAGGTGCTATTTATTGGAACTAGAAATTACCCACATAAAGTTTGTTGGTGGAAAAAACCTTAGATTCTAGATCCGTCACTTAAGCTGAGAAAGTAAGGCATTGCTTATTCATTAGAGGTAGATGAGCAACAGGGCAAGGCCCCAGTAACAGCTCAAGTCGATAAATTTCACATACTGAATATATATTCACATACCGAATTCGTTTGG
Source organism: Lepas anatifera (assembly GCA_034440635.1). NCBI lineage: Eukaryota > Metazoa > Arthropoda > Thecostraca > Lepadidae > Lepas > Lepas anatifera. The sequence continues at coordinate 688,879 of JAOTON010001627.1, read as the reverse complement.
TCACCTGTTATAATTTTTTCTAAATAAATTTTATTCAAGTTGTCGCAAGTTCGGTTGATGGATTCGGAGCCTCACTTAAGTCATCAATGGACTTATCACGGAGACCCCGACCCCACCATCCAAACGAACAACTCCCGCGATGAAGGGTCAATTTAGAAGCCAAAGCTTAACACGCGCACTGGAGGGGGCCTCGGAGGCCCCCACCTGTTTTTCCAAGGTGGCCGAAGAACCACTTGTAGCCGAAAAACGAAACGTAGCCACATTTAACAGCATTTAATAACGCGTCGATTGGTGAAGACTTTTTTGAAAATCAGCCGAAAATTGTTTGACTTATAGGCTTTCAAAGTCAGACCTGAATTTTGAGATCGCCGTAAACGCGCGGTCGGACCAGTTAGCTTGCATTGAAGACCGAGTGGTGACGTCATAACGTCATATAAGCGGGACTATATGTCAAGGTCACTTCACATGAAAGTCAAGGTCAAGGTCAAAGGTCACAGGTCAAGGTCATATCTGCACTTTCAAGGTCACTGACCGCTGTGCGTCCGGCCAATTGACGTTACCCCGTCTGACATATATTATGCAATGACGTCATCCGTAGGGTACCCCAATACAAAGGTCAAGGTCAAAGGTCATTGGGAAAGGTCAATCCTCATTTCCCGCCAAACAGTGGCTACAGTGTTAGCCAAAGTGTAAATAATAAGTAGTATACCATATGGTGACCTTAAAGGTCAATGACTTTGAATGACCTTGACCCAAAAGTTGTGGGAAAGCCTCTTTGAGACCTCTTCTCTATGAACCTTGTCCGCCTTTAGCTTATTCTCGCCATTTTCCTGCATAATCACAGCATTTACCAATCGATCCCAGCATGGCCAATATTTGACATTTACGGCCTCGTTTGACCTTGAAGATATTGACCTAGGTCAATAAAAATTTGTCATCATGTAGATCACTATAGCCCCCACCCACCTACCAAGTGGCGTTTTTCTAACCCTCTTAGTTTCCGAGATCTTAGGGGGGCCTACCAGGCCCCCTCCAGTGCGCGTTAGTGCCAGACCCCCCCTCCAGTGCGGGTGTTAACCCTATTTCCGGCAGGGGGGCTAATATTGCCCCCCCCTTCAGGTTTTTCGAGAATATCTCCGAAACGGCTTGCGATAGAACTTTGAAACTTCCTGACTTTTCCTAAAACTAGTACAGGCAGGTTTACTGAAATTTTCAAGATTATATATTTACCAGGGGCGGAGCTATGGCTGGGTTTTTGGGGAGGTTCTATCCACAAACCAAGTATTATCGTATGCGATGGGTTTTTTTGTAAAAGGAAGCCGTCTCTGCTGATCCTGATACCAGTTATATGGTTTTATTATATCATTTTTTATGTGAGATGATAGTGCATTCACAATTGTCACTATTTGTATTCATCAGGGGCGGTTACAGCAGTTCAAAATGGGGGGAATGTTATCAAGAAGGACTAAACGTTAGTAAGTGAGAAGACTGCATACAGCCGTGCCAGGGCGAATACAATTGGGTATATGAAAATTCAAAATAGTTATAACCCAATTCTAGATTACCAGAGGCGTGTCAAGTCACTACACATTTTCAAAATGTATATTCCCAGCCAGTATCACCGCCGCGACTCAATATCGTTGTATATTGAAAATGTGTTTCCAATCACCCCCACCCCCCCACGACGAGTCCTTGATCCGCCTATGTCACCCCCTTTCCCAGAGCTGCCATGGGAGGGTAAAAATTATCAGAAATTAAATTTCAACTAGTCGAGGGACTAATATACTAATGCATACCATTCGCATATTGTTGGTATGTATTTTACCCCACTGTTTTACCTTACTGCATCCGCCCCTGATGAGTTTTTCACTTTTTTTCTCATTTATTTATGTGTCAAAGATGCCAAGCAGTATATGACGGCTTTTAGTCCGCGTAACAAAAACTTTTTAGGTTGTATATATTGCCCCTCATAGTCCTGGTCCTGGAACTGCCATTGAATTTCGAATTTTTGCGTAACTCGAGTATATGAAAATTTTGGGTCAATTATTTGTAAATCTGAACTAGTTTTGTGAAAATCGTACAACAGAGACAAGGGTTATGGAGAATCTAAAAAAATACACAAAAATTGTATATTTTACACGACCTTCTCCTAAAAAATAAAAATTTTGAAATTTTCTTTTTCAAAATAAAGTTTAGCAGCAGAGGAATCTATGGCACTTTGAATTTTCAAAATCAGCCGGTTAGATTACGAGATCTTAGGGGGGCCGATATTGCCCCCCCTTGCCGGAAATAGGGGTAGCCGGGAGCCTGACGGAAATAGGGTTAACGTCCCACAAAGCACAGGAGCATTCTTGTTGCATCTAAATATGCTGTAATGCAGGAATTATGACATGTTAATTTACTGAAGGAAGGGTTTTTTAAGCTAGAATAAATGCATTGCATACAATCGCTAACAAATATCCAAGACATATCACAGAGAATGGAATTTGGTTACTTTTTAAACGTTTCCTAAATCACCACCCGCTACCTTTACACGCTGTATACGCCGCCATCATTTAGAGAGATGACAAATATGTTGAAAACTGTTCCAAAGCTCGTGCTCTCGCGTGTAGCATTAGCTGATCTCCAGTAAAAGGAAAGCATACATTGCGTTCCTCGTGCCGCTCTTGCAGACATGCTATTTCCTTGTGTTGCGGATTGCCGGGATGCCTACATCACGGGTAACTAGGACACTATTGATAGCGGTGAGGTCTGACGGCGCGCCAGGTTTTATTTTGGCACCAGACCAGCGAGGCTGGCTGCAGGGGACCGGGCACAGTCTGCCTCAGTCCTGTCGCGCGGATCACAACTGTGCCGCTTCAGTGTTGCCGCGCAAAACCACGGCGGAACTGGGTGTGCAAAGAAATATCGCTGATGTTTGTTACATATAGGTTCGGGAAGTGATCGGCGATTTGTTTTTCATCTTACATTTATGAACTCAGAATAAAGGTATGTGTGAATGAGCAATTATTCATCATTGTCCTTGTCGATCAATAACGATAGTTATTTACTTCAACATGTTTTTTTTCTTTTAACGACAGTTGGCATCTTTGCGTTCCGACGAAACAGCCAGTTCCATTATGTTTCTCGCATTCAAAGATGTCAGAGCTGGAGACATCATTAATAACCCTTGCAGTTAAAGGGGCGTCAAACTCCAAATTCCATCACATGTCAGCCTGGGCACTTCAAAATGAAATTAAAAAAGATAATTATTTTTTACAATTGAAAATGTGTATTTTTGTGCTTCCACGGTGCAATTTTTATCCTGGCTTCCCGGTAAAATTATTTATACAAAATTCTGACAGAAATGTTGAGCTGTACGGCACTACCTTTCCTTGGACCGGTTGTATGACTGTTTACCACCCCCCACCCCCCCCGCCCCCCGCCTCCCCCACCTTTCCTTCTTTACACACACCAATTATCTACCGGATAAATTGCTGTTGTCTGACAGCACCCAGTTACGTTGTGTGACGGATCGACCCTCATGTTGTCCTGTTTCCCTGCAGAGGGTACCCGGTGACGCTGTGTGTGACCTATCGGCACCCCGTTGTCTGCGGTATCCGGTGATGTGTGACGGATCGACCCTCATGTTGTCCTGTTGTCCTGAAGAGGGTACCCAGTTACGTTGTGTGACGGATCGACCCTCATGTTATCCTGTTGTCCTGCAGAGGGTACCCGATGACGTTGGGTGTGACCTCTCGAATCCTCTTTGTCCGCAGTATCCGGTGATGTGTGACGGATCGACTCTCATATTATCCCGTTGTCCTGAAGAGGGTACCCGGTGATGTATGTGACCTATCGGCACTCCTTTGTCTGCAGTATCCGGTGATGCAGCGGTTCAACGCAGTCATCGACGCGTCGTTTGCTGACGACGACGACGCGGAGAGTGTACCGATGGCGTCGCGCCGCGGGGTGCGTGTCATCATCCCATCCAGCCCTCAAGGTCAGAGCCGGCTGCCAACAGCGCGGACAGACCACGGCCGAGGCCAGCGCCGGTCCGTCAGTATCGGATCTGATGTAATGCCTGAACAGGCTCACGTGTCACGATGATAATGCACGGAAATGCAGATATTTGCGGTTAATTTAAATTGGTGATTCATATCAAACCTACGACAATGCACCTTCGTGCCGGAGATTACATACTCAAGGATATGTGCCAGGCCAGAGATAACAGATAAAGGTTTTCGCCCGTTCATAATATGCCTAAGGATATCTTTGGTATTATTGAAACAGATTTGATATACGCTATTTTAACATATATCTTACAATTATGCATCAACATTATAACGCAAACAGGTTACCTGAAATGAGATCATCAAATGACCAAAAGGGATCAAGGAAACTACTTTGGTAAACAAACAAGGTGTTGATTTGAGCTCTGTGTCGCTATCAGGCACAAATAATCAGTCTGACTGCACTGCTCAGTACCGTAAGGACACGAACAACGTCTGCCGATTGACCGTGTGGCGGCCTACTGACGGCCGATTGACCGATTGTTGACCCCATCTGCACGTAGCAACTCATGGACAATGCATTTTGCTTCCTTCATGCGATACCGAACATCAAAGAAAAAATATGCTTGAATAACATCATCATCTGAAGTCAAAAGGTAAAAAAGTAAATTGATTCGCTTTTCCTGACGAGGCATTTCGTGACATTGTTGTGGCATCCATCATGATGTCGATATGGATTTGACCTGGGTCCCTAACTTCAGCTATTCGGAAAAAAATCATCCGAAAAGTGTGTTAAATGGGTCACCCTGCCACCTCTGTTCTCCCCTGGACAGGACCGCGAACTGCACGGCCAATTAGACCAGTGCTGGAGTCCTAGTTATACATAACCTGTTTGTCCGTCCTAATTGAGGAACATCACTCTGGTATAATTCATGAGTATCGCCCGTTACCCTAAGTAGCAGGCTCTACAAGTCAGAGGTACCCACTGTGTGCGCTGGTTAATACACATCTTTTAGCCAGTTGAACTGGTTTTCCTTAAAGATTGGTGGTGTAATTTTTGGGGAGGGTAGTGTTCAATTTCCTCACATCATAATCGTAAATCCTTTAAACCCGCACTTGATTCAGATTGAGATTCAGATTCAGATTTATTCAAACAAGATCCACTTCAAAGGGCTTTTCACTTGTCCACGTCAAACTGTAAATAAAGAGGAAAAAGGGATCACAACCTAAAATACACACATGCATGGCGATAAACATTCAATATCGATCGACACTTCGCATCATTTGCCAATCAGAAATCAAGCGCACGTTCGTCCCTATTCAGCACCACGGCGTATCAGCACCGCTCTCAGATCTTGTCGAAAGTGGGGTGCACCAGGTCGTATTCCAATTTGGTTGAGTATAGATACGCCTCTGTAACACAAACGGCGGCGACCGACCTCAGAGCGTATCGGCGGCAGAGTCCACGCGCTGGCATTGCGGGTGTCGTGGCTGTGCACCTCACTCCCCCGCAGTCCAAAAGTCTGTCTAATGTGTGCGGGTAGTCCCGTAACCACAGTTCGGTTCACAGCGGTAGCAGTGTGGTATTGGATTAGAAGTTCGGCAGTGAGCCAGCCAAGCTGCTTAACAGCATCCGAAACATGATCATAACGCCGGCGCCCGGTCACAACACGCGCTGCGAAGTTGATAATTTTCTGTACCCGATGGATCTGGACTTTTCCACACGAGCCGTATATAGATAAACAGTAACGCACAATGGAGAAAACAAGTGCCTCGACGATAGTCTTAAGGGCAGCTCGCGGTATAACATGTCTGGCATGACTCAGTGCTAACAAAACTCCGGTACACTTACGCGATAAAACATCAATGTGTGATTGGTAATTTAGATGTCGATCGATGCTTAGGCCCAAGTTCTGAACAACTCTGGAGTCAGGTATTGTGGTGCCGCAAAAATTTAAAGAAATTGGGGGTATGTCACGCAGCATAGCTGGTGTACCAAGTACTAACATCTTTGTTTTTTTGGCGTTAAGTTTCATGCCGTTCTGACAAAACCACTGGTGCATGGAGCACAGAGCAGCCTGGATGCGGGTAACGACCCGCTGGATATTACCTTTCTTGCCGCTGACAAGAACCTGTGTGTCGTCAGCGTACTGCACGACTGTGACATCGCTGCCGACACACAAACTCAGGTCGTTAGCATACAGCATGTACATCAAACATGATAATGATCCTCCCTGGAAAACACCAATGTTATTATCCCGAATTTTTGATTTGATACCACGCATCTGAACTTGCTGGGTGTGGCCCTCAAGGTAGCTGCGGAACCAGCTGGTTTCTATACCGTAAAGGTTAAGTTTATCAAGTAATTTTGAGTGCGGCACTACATCAAAACATTTCGAAAGATCCAAGAGTACCAGAATTGAAATTTTACCTTCTTGCATAGCCTGAAGAGCTACGTCAGTGATCACGTGGAGAGCTGATTCGGTAGAATGGTGCTTTCTATACCCGTGTTGTGCATCAGAAATTAATTTGTTGTCTTCCAGGTAATGAGATAGTTGTTTTTGCACGACACGTTCTACCAATTTAGTAATAGCCGGGAGGATTGATATTGGCCGAGTTTCAGATGGCTCCGCAGCCACCTTGCCTTTTGGGATAGGAGTCACCAGGGCATGTTTCCAATCCTTTGGAACAGACCCGGTTGTCAAAGAAGAATTTATGATATCAAGCAGAGGAAAGCCAATCCCAAAGAAACATTTTTGAAGCAGTGAAATACTGACTCCATCAACACCTGTGGATTTCGAAGGCCGCATGGAAGCTAAAGTTATACAAAGCGTTTGAATGTCAATGGGTCGAACTTTAAAAGAGCAAGTCATAACACGAGGCAAAAACGTAGGCACGACAGTAGTAGCTGGTGGGACACTGGCCGCTGTAGTTGGCCCGATCGAGACATAATAATCATTCAGTGCATCAGCTGTGATGCCCTGTATAGTACACTGCTATTGTTTGCACCCTATGACCGGCCGAAGGACACGCCACAAGCCACCGCGCCATCCCTGACTGATCTCTCTGGTGTACACTGTCACACAGTCGCCACGGATGGCAGCTCGGCAGAGGCGGTTCAAGCGCGCATACTCGGCACGGTCACCGCTACTGAGAGCGGCGCGTCTCTGTCGGAACAGGCACTGTGTTTCCGCAGACACACGTGGCGTATTGGTTTGACGGGACCGAGTGGGTCTTAGTGGTGCTACTTCATCTAGTTGGTGGATGAATTCAGAGCAAAAAGCATTCCACTTGTCGGTCGGAGTATCATAATTGAAAACAAGTGACCAATCGGTGATGTAAAGCTGTTGGTTGAAAGCAGTGGCATCTACCTTATTGATCATAACCCTTGGGAGGGTTATGATACTATTTTTTATAAAATGTGTCCAACTTGTTCCCAGTACGGCTGTTGGAGTCGGAGTCTCACTTTAAGTCCTCAATGGACTTGTCACGGAGACCCCGACCCCACCACTCGAAAGAGCAACTCCCACAATGAAGGGATAGCTTAGAAGCCACAATTTAACGTCCCACAAAGCACAGGGACGGTTGCCCCGCTCAGGTCACCCTCTCACCAGTCAGTTGCAAAACGACCTGTACGTCGGGTAAACTATCGAGCGCCGGAGCGTCTCAGGGGAACCGATCCCAAGTCTGGAAATGCCCTGCCACTGCATGCTTCTGAGCAGCGGGCCGGAGCCCAACGTTCTACTAACTGAGCTACCGGGGCGGCTCAGACTAATGCGTTCTAAAAGGAGCCCTGGTAGCCCCCCTCTCCCTGAGATCTAAAAATCTAAGAGACTTACAATAAGGATCGTTTGAAGGTGTGTGAGGGCTATGATGGTCTATATTATGACCAAATGTTGTTGTCCTTGATTGATATCTTCAAGGTTAAACGCGGTTATAAGAGTCAAATCTTGGCAATGTTTGAGACCTATTGGGAAATGGCATGATTTTGCGGAAAAGAATTTATGTACATATGCTTTCGAAATGACAAAGATCATGGAAGGAAGGTCCAAAAATACTTCCTGAAATTTGGGGATCAATGTCATTCAAGATTATTGACCCATCACGTCACAATATGATTTATTCCTTGTAATGTATGTACGTACCTACACTGCACCTAGCACTATAACAACCGTTTGGTGGGACATTTGGACAGGGTCAGAGGGTCACCCATGACCTTTGACCTTAACCTCTAACCTCAAAGTTACATTAAATTACCTTAAATATGACGCCATAGCATAATGTAGGTACTTCATACTTGGTAACGTCATTCAACCGGAAGTACTTAGGTCAATGACCTTGAAAACGATGACATGACCTTGACATGTGACCCTCGATCTTGACTTTATGTGAGGTGACCTTGACATACCATTCCCTTTAAAGGGAATGTGGCACCTTGGTCGAATCCTGGAATTTAGTGCAATTAGGCGTACTTTTAGCCAAAAATAATGAAACCACTCATGATTTCTCTGAAAAATGTACAATAAGCTCAATATTTTGTTTTTTTAAATACTCCTCTAGAAAAAGAAATAAATATCAGCCTGTGGATGATGTCACGATCTGGCAACCACTACCATACTTGAAACGCTTCAAGTGCTTCGATTGGCTGATGCTCATCGTGACATCAGCATATGTCGTCACACCAGTAGCTCACAACAATGGCCGCCGGTGACGGGGGGCTGAGGGGGCTGGTGTCAGGTAGGTTTTAGCTTTTTTCTACGGAAATATCGAGTTGCAAGACAAATGAAATATGGAGTACCGGGTTTTCCGACTTGCTTTACAACTTGGCTATCTCAGCTAAAATCACGTTGTGAAGGTGCCACATTCCCTTTAACCCCACCGGGGTCGGCGCCACCTCGCCCCACGGGGGGGCCATGATGGCCCCTCTAACTCGAAAATATGGCGTTAGCGCAAATCTGCAAAGTGCAATGAAAGCTCGCGTGAATTCAGTAAGAAATTACTTCGCATGTTTAGTGCTCAGGTCAATGGTTTGACCTCCAGAGGTCAAATTAGGTCAAGATCGGCTATTTTCACTCAAATATGCAATGATTAAGCCAACTGGGCATAACTCTTATATCATTAGAGCTATTGAGGCCTGGTAAGTACATTTGATAGCAAATGCCAGTACTTTTCCGCTATGTGGAACGTAAAGACCTCCGCCAGTGGTTTGACCGCCAGAGGTCACCTCGTGACCTAATATGACCGAGGTCACGAAAGGTCAAAAGTGACCTTGCCGTATATCAAATGAAAGCCAGTGAGAAGAAAAACACGATGGTGTTTGTTTCATTGCTCTAGCTTAATTAGGTCAAAAGTTATTGTCAAAATACTGTTTTTGACCTCTGGTGACTGGATGACCTTGGAAAAGTCAAAGGCAAATATGACCCCTGGGATCCGTGAAAGGGTGTCCAAAAACGTTGTTCTGAGCAGTCTGAGTATTTACAATCATTTTTGTGGCTTTTATATCATGAAATAGCTTTTCCCCATGCTTTCAATGGGAGAGGTCGCCTCGTGACGACCTCAGGGCACGAAATCGAAAAATCCCGGATATACACCTTAGACCTGGAGGGGTCATGAAGTGTAGGAAGTTTCAAATCGATCGACTTGAAATAGCTCTACAGAGCTCTAAAGGTGAAGTGAGGTGACCTGGTTGACCTCGTCGGTGACCGACCTTGGGTGACCGGGTAAAATTTCAGGATGATGGCAAAATGATGCAGTGAGAGGTAGAGCCCTCAACCGCGGTGCTGCGCCTCGTCGTTTTCTGCTATCCCGGAAAAACCTAGGGGGCATCGATGGCCCCCGGTGGGGCGAGGTTAAATGACGTTATGAAGTCACCACTCGGTCTCCAATACAGGCGAACTCGTGTGACTTAAGGGCTTATATAGAACGTACGGACTCTTTGGCCATCCAATGTATCCACATGGTGACATCACTTACTGACCACAAGAAATTCAAGATTCGGAAGGTTTTTTCTTGCAATACTCACAACAAGACAGCTTTTATAAGATTTTAACGCTTGAAGTTCGAACAAGGAAATTTCCATCTCAAAAGCGCTGTCAAGAAATTCTCAGCCAACAAATGACCATTGGCATCTTAAGAAGAAACATTTTGAAAATATATTGCGGAGAAAAAGTGAGTTTCAACGGGTTTTTTAGCTTTATCTTCTGTCTATGAATGCGTGGAGGTTTGAATGCTTGTAAGCTGGTGTGCGGAGAGGAAAGCGTCGCAATACTTGGCTGGATAAGATATGTGAGGCATTCCTCGACGAATCAACCAATATTTGTAAAAAACAAAACCCTCAGTCACCAATTTTTATATGAAATTGCATGTGGGGTTATCTGGCTGACACGTGTATTGTCTAGCCGCTGCGGTGAGCAGGCCTTATCCCTGTAATCCTGGCAGTGGTATTTTAGCGTCAATAACGGCATGATGAGCAACTTCGTGGTATTTTTGGCAGAAGTCGTGTCAATTTTAGAGTCTACGGCCCAATTTCATTAGAATTGTAGAAAAGCGGCGTAACACAAGGAAATTGCTGCTCCCTTTTAATTTCACTAAACCTGGTACATTTTTTGTCATTTGGTACCGTGGTCAGCTTGCTGTCACTGCTGTTTCACTTTGGGGAATCAAAATCCCTGTCGTGAGGTACCACTGAAATGGGTAACAGGTTCAGCAGGCCATTGTACAACTTATATTTCAACTGACAATTGCAAACTAAGGGTAGACCTGTTTTTCTATTTCAGGTTTTCCAACCCAAAATGCAGGAGTTGGAACCAGTTTACTACGCCTATAATAACCTCACAATTTTCAAGAATACTATGAAGAGTTCGACCACCATAAGTTGTTCTAAGAATAGTTTATCAGAAGCCTCTTTTTTCTCCAAAATCACATAAAAGGAGCATATGGTTTCGCCTGGCGCTGGCAATAGTCCCGAGGCATGTCAGCTATGATCACCCCCTCGACCAAACACTGGAACTCAACGAGTGGATCCAGGGGGCATATGGGGAAAATACCCCCCCCGATCAACCTTCGGCTCTCCCTGCAATGGTCACCGTGCCCTCTTTAAAGGTCGGTGTCACCACCCTAAAATTTTGCCTTTCCACACCCCCCCTCCTTCCAGGTTGCGAATTTCGGCGCCCGCATAATAGAAATGACGTTATGCCGCCCAAAGTTGGTGCCCCCAACTATGTGTTCCCCCTCCCGATCGGAACTCCTGGATCCGCCTATGCTGGAACTGCCCCTTATTCATATACTGTATGAAAAACATATAGCGCAGCTGATATCGTAACTTAATCATAGGGCAGTCTACCTTCCTCTTTGAATGGGACTGGGGAAATGGCGACAATAAACTGTAACGCTCATAAAGATAATGAGGGAGCTGCACTGTCCTGAAGCATGAGCTATGTTGACAGGTCAGGCATCAGTTTAATCATCAATTTCTTATGGATAACAAATTTAGCCCATCAAATGCTGTAACAGTCTCCAGATGAAGTCTTCGAAATTTTTTATATAAAAACATTTCCAGCACAAAACACACTGTGCTTTGTTCCGATGAAAGCTGAAGATGGTTTCTCCCTTAGAAAGTCTCTTCCTGACTGTTCACCTATCTATGTTTTACAGTTCTTTACGGAATTATGTGCTGATATTTTGATGACATTTTTCTGAAACACAAATAAAGCAAGATCCAGGTCGAAAATGAATCAATGCAAATATATTATGCAAGATATTAACATCAAATTAAGAATTGATTTAAGCACACAGTGCAGCAAGTGTACATTTGCAAAGAGTTTCTGCCTTTTAAATTAGAAATAAGAAAACACATAAAGCCGCGTGTGCAATTACATTTAGTACACCACACGAATTTATTAAACATATATAATTGTTTCATGCACCATAATTCATATTTCCGGTACACAAGAAGCAGATCAGTGACCAGAGAAGATATGAGCAGTTTATGAAGGAGTTTCAACTTCAGCTATGGCAGCTTTCTTGAGAGTGGTCAACATGTGCCGTCACAATCGCGTCATTTGCCCGTTTCTTGCATAGATTTGGCACTACAATTTTGAACAATGAAGCTGTTTAGAAATTGCAAGTCCCCTTGGCGTGACTGAGCGATTATGGGGACCTTAAAATCATAGGTCTGACTTTAAAAGCCTTATAAGTAGAACATAAATATTGATCAATCTTCAAGTTAGCGAGTATGAAGCGTTTTTCGGTTGCGAGCGGATACCTGGCCAGCTCAGGAAATTTAGCGGGGTCTCTAAGGCTTCCCCTCCAGTGCACGTGGTAGTACCTGCAGTGGAGAGGGGTCTGACACTATCGCCCATTGGAGGTATTTAACGCGTTCCGAAACGTATTTAAGCATAGTATGTGTATTAAAATTTATTACGTACTTAACAAATGTATACTTATTTTAGGGTTATTTGTCTGACTTTACAACGGCCACAAGGCTCTTTTTGTATATCCCACAGTGCAAAACAAGTATTTACGGAGCCGCGCTGCTCCGTATACTTACATATATATTCGAGGCTGGTGGGCGTTGGCAGGTGCGGCGGGTTCTCCCCGTTCTCCGTCTGGTTCACCTCGGTCTCCAACATCTCCGATGTCGGCGCCGATCCGGTCTCCTCAGCGCAGTCCCCGCCAAGGTGGCCAGCCGGCGACCTCACCGTCTCCAGCCAGGGAGAGACGCCGGCACGCCTCCCTCGAGTCCAGCCGAACGGACGAGCCGTTCGACCTGGCCTCCCACTCCAACGTCGACGCAAAGGTTGGTACCTAGCGGTTCACAGCAAAACAAAACGGACCACACACTTTTAAACAGGGTGTTGGAGCTCGTACGGCATTGACATGGATAGAAATACAATTTTATTCTAGAACGCAAGTCCTCTCTCTCTCTCTCTCTCTCGTGACTTTTTACTAGACCAAGTAGAAAACAACCACCTGCTGCCGAACTAGATGCACGGGCTCAGGTGCGAAAAACATGCCACCGATGGAAGCAGCCCATTTAGCTCAATGCTACCTAAGTTTGGACAAATCGAGGGGAGGACGACAAATGACAATTGCTTGTGTAATAAAGCCTGACCAGCATTGTCTTCTTCATTTTCCAGGATCCGTATGATTTTAGCTCTTTGGTTAGATACTGTAAACAGGCGTCAAACATAATTAGGCTGGTGTTCGTAACGGATGGAAGGGGGAAGCTACAAAAAAGTGGCTTAAAGGCACGGGAGACATTGACCACCGACACCGAACCACGTGACCTCTCCACGCTGGTATCACACTTCCCCGTCAGTCGTTTCCCAAACCGAGTAGATATGCAAAGCATAAACGTGGTCTTGAGTGAGCTCGAGGTATCGGTTATTTAGGCAACGGTAACTTCATGCAAACATGCATACTGTATTTTTTAATTCACTTTACTGAACGCTTTCTTGGCCTTTGTAATTTCAACGTATTTCTACATCAGTTTCTGGCGCCAAGTGTGCTAACTCTCGGAAAAAAACTTGGGAAATATATTTACTCGTACAAAATATCCACGCCCCCAGCAAAAATTCATAAAATGTTGGGTATGGCCGATGGTGTAGGATGGATAGGAAATACATAGTTTTCCATCGGCTTATTTGACTTCACTAATATTTTCATTTAACTCTCGCTATTCCTTCGTCAACTAGTTCCCATCGAGCGCTGTTTCTTTTCTCGTCGACAGAACACGAAATATCTGCGAAAGGCCCGTCCTCATCGATATCTCGTGCGGACCAGTAACAGGCTAAGCTTCCTGTAATCTTGTGGACGCTACCGACGGAGGGGCCTCATCGGCCGGACATCATCGTTAGGGGAGGGAGGGGGCAGCGGGCAGCCGGGGGCTCTCAGTGGGAGGCCGGTACCGGTGAGGGGAGGCAGCGTGTAGTGTGGTGTCTCCGGTCAGCGTGCTCACAGCGGTCAACGTGTACTTAGAGGTCAGCGTGTCACAGCGGTCAGTGACTTTAGAGGCGGGCAAAGGTGCTTTGCACAGAACGCCTTATAAAAAGCCCTTAACTAACTAACAGCGGTCAGTGTGTACCCAGCGGTCAGCGTGTCACAGCGGTCAGCGTGTACACAGCAGTCAGCGTGTACACAGCAGTCAGCGTATACTTACCGGTCAGTGTGTACACACCGGTCAGCGTGTACACACCGGTCAGCGTGTACACAGCGGTCAGCGTGTACACAGCAGTCAGTGTGCACACAGCGGTCAGGTGCCTAGCGGTCAGCGTGTCACAGCGGTCAGCGTGTACACAGCAGTCAGCGTGTACTTAGCGGTCAGCGTGTACTTAGCGGTCAGCGTGTACACACCGGTCAGCGTGTACACAGAGGTCAGTGTGTACACAGCAGTCAGTGTGTACACAGCGGTCAGGTGCCTAGCGGTCAGCGTGTACACAGCAGTCAGCGTGTACACAGCAGTCAGCGTATACTTACCGGTCAGTGTGTACACACGGTCAGCGTGTACACACCGGTCAGCGTGTACACAGCGGTCAGCGTGTACACAGCAGTCAGTGTGCACACAGCGGTCAGGTGCCTAGCGGTCAGCGTGTCACAGCAGTCAGCGTGTACACAGCGGTCAGCGTGTACACAGAGGTCAGTGCTCTGTACTGGACAGCTGATGGGTGTACGGCTGGAAAGTGCCAGCCGTAAGTGAACCCCGATCTTAACTTTAAGCAAGGTTTCCTCCTTCCACAGCGCGCGTATCGAAGCATTGGAAGGTCAGAATGGAAAATAATAAAGAAATAAGCAGTGATGACACAAACAGCTAAATATGCTCTTCCAATACACACATGTTTAGAAAAGACGCCGTCATGTTCTAAGCCAATTTATATTTAACTAATTCTGAAAAAGTCAAATTTGCAACTCTTAATCTTTGTCTGTCTGGTGCAAAAGGACGCCCTTTCTGTTATACACCTTTCTAGTCCACAGTTTACTGCGGTATTTGCATTTTCGCGAAGCCAGTGGCAGTTGAACGGCGTATGGCCAGACTTGTGTGGCTTCGCTGTGGCGCCTCCTGGGCGCTTATTCAGGCTGGGAGTTGGTCACACTTTGCGAGCGGCTTCAAGAGTCAGACGTCTCAGATTGCGGCTGTGAGGGGCTGCGTTGGACCGTTCTGTATGGTGTGAAGTTGTTGCCACTCTTCTTGCTGGACGGCGAGGTCGACCGCAGCGGCTGAGCCCAGCTCTGACTATTCTGTGAGACTGAGCCTGACTGTGGCAGACTGTTCTGTGAGACTGAGCTAAGCTGTGACTGACTATTCGGTGTGACTGAGCTGAGCTCTGACTGACCGTTCTGTGCGACTGAGCTGAGCTGTGACGGAGTGATTGCGGCTTCAGGTGGTGAAGGCGTTGATGTCCGGCGCGGTGGCTGACTCTATTGGCGCTGCACCGTACGAGGTGGCACACTACCCCATCGAGCAGATCGAGTCGCGTCTGGCCATGCAGAAGAGCATCAGTCAGAGGTGGGTCCTTCCTCTGTCCCAGTCAGGGGTAGGTTTTGCCCTCCGTCCCAATCTCCATTAGTCAGAGGTGGGTCCGCCCTCTGTCCCAGTCTGTATCAGTCAGAAGTGGGTCCGCCCTCCGTCCCAGTCTGTATGAGTTAGAGGTGGGTCCATCCTCTGTCCCAGTCAGAGGTGGGTACGCCCTCCGTCCCAGTCTGTTCCAGTCAGAGGTGAGTCCGTGCTCTGTCCCAGTCAGAGGTGGGTCCGTGCTTTGTCCCAGTCAGAGGTGGGTCTGTGCTCTGTCCCAATCAGAGGTGGGTCTGTGCTCTGTCCCAAGAGGAAGCCCCTTCCTCTGCATCAGTCAGAGGTGGGTCCGTGCTCTGTCCCAAGCAGAGGTGGGTCCGTGCTCTGTCCCAAGAGGAAGCCCCTTCCTCTGCATCAGTCAGAGGTGGGTCCGTGCTCTGTCCCAGTCAGAGGTGGGTCCGTGCTCTGTCCCAGTCAGAGGTGGGTCCGTGCTTTGTCCCAAGAGGAATTCCCTTCCTCTGGATCAGTCAGAGGTGGGTCCGTGCTCTGTCCCAGTCAGAGGTGGGTCAGTGCTCTGTCTCAGTCAGAGGTGGGTTCGTGCTCTGTCCCAAGAGGAAGCCCCTTCCTCTGCATCAGTCAGAGGTGGGTCCGTGCTCTGTCCCAAGCAGAGGTGGGTCCGTGCTCTGTCCCAAGAGGAAGCCCCTTCCTCTGCATCAGTCAGAGGTGGGTCCGTGCTCTGTCCCAATCAGAGGTGGGTCCGTGCTCTGTCCCAGTCAGAGGTGGGTCCGTGCTCTGTCCCAGTCAGAGGTGGGTCCGTGCTCTGTCCCAGTCAGAGGTGGGTCCGTGCTTTGTCCCAAGAGGAAGTCCCTTCCTCTGGATCAGTCAGAGGTGGGTCCGTGCTCTGTCCCAGTCAGAGGTGGGTCCGTGCTCTGTCCCAGTCAGAGGTGGGTCCGTGCTCTGTCCCAAGAGGAAGCTCCTTCCTCTGCATTAGTCAGAGGCGGATCAGTCGTCCGCATCAGTCAGGGATAAATCCGCCCTTTGCTCCTGAGGCTGGGTTCCTATCAGCTGTGCGAAGCCTCTGATCGTCTGTGCTCGAGGCACGGCGGCACTAGTGAGGCGATGTTGAAGTTTCTCCTGTCCGAAAGAAACCCACTTCGAATCAATGAGCGTGGTGTCAGCGCCCTGCACAGTTGGGCGTTCACAACCAGTACGCCGGGGCCCTGAGATCGGATGCGTATGTCCTTCCCTGCCATTACTTTGCCCAGGGGGCCTGCGCACTAATGCAGCGGAGGTGGGTAGGGTCTTACTACTTCTTGTCTTTGAAAAGTAGCAAAACAAAAATGGCATTTATCCGTCAAAGCCGTCGCATCTACCATATTTCAGTTAGTGCTATGAATGTTTGACTTTCTCACTTTGCGTTCCTATTTTATTGCTGGGACTCCTGAAATTTTTTTCTTCCAGAATACCATGGCTAGATTCGTTAGATATATTATTAAAAATCAACTATCAAAAGTTATTCATACCGTTGTACGTCGTTGGTTTTATGTCATTATCTCTGTACACTTTGGTTCACACATATTTTGCCTTTCTTTACATATTGGAGATGTGTGCCTTTGGTGACATCAGCGTGACTTGTTTTATACTGGAGTATCACAAATACTTTTATTATCGCTGGAGAAGCAGAAGAATCGTCAGAAGAAGCACTCTATGCGGAAACCTGTGTGTTTTACATCCATCCTATTCCAGCAGTGAGTCTGTGAGTCTAAGGGCTGTGATAGATAAATGGAGAAAATACACAACAGCTGACCCGAGACAGTGGTACTCCATTGCAGTTTCTGAATATTATTTTGGGAATCTCATTCAAATTTCCGTGAAACTGTTTGGCACCAAACGAGCTATCTAATCCCATATACGAGTCTAAGACCCGAAACACTTCAGGCGAAAGGGCTTATAAACAATTTTCACATTGCAGTGTGAAAATACCACGCAGAGGCTGTGCATTGGCGCCCCTCTTGCTTTGGTTGTTTCTTACCTTGGTTGTTCCAAACGACCTTTTCAGCGCAACGAGACGTGCGTGATTCTTTGTCCCGAACACCCCAGTGACGTTATTTGGTGTGGCGGCCGCCCCAGTGACGTCATTTGGTGTGGTGACCAACCCAGTGACGTCACTAACCGTGGCCGTGCTGTTGGTGACCCAGCTTGACCCCTGTTCCATTTTACAGGGACTCAGCGCCACAATCGCCGGAGGAGTAAGCACGTGTGTAACCGAGCCCGTCGAATCAGACCTGGTCTATTGTATTTTTAACTTGGCCCTCCCACTGTCAAATAGCAGAAATCGGCGTCGTTGCATGCCTGTAGTCTTTGTCATGCAGTTTCTAGCGGGCAGAATCCTTCAAACCTGAGTGGAATTATATGTGCAGCAGTTTGCAATGTGCCGAGTAGTCTGCTGTGTTGCAATGCATGATAATGAAGTGGTATGATTAGCACTAATATATAGAAATTCGCAATGTTGCGCTGTTAGAGAACTCACGTGTGCGTACTGTGTCTGGCATGTCGATGCTCTGCAAAACCTTATTAATGACCTATGCTGTAACAATATGACATACTCACAATGAAGTACCATTTAACTGGCACTATAGCAGCCTTTGGGCGGGAATTGAGGGGTTGACTTTGAAAAAGACCTTTGACATTGACCTTGAGTAACCTTAGTTATCAAGTCATAGCATAACATACTTCATACTGAATAATGCCATTTGACCAGAATACTGGGCTCAATGAACTTGACCCGTGACCTTTGACATTGACCTTAACTTTCATATGGCTTAAACTTGACACATAAACTGATTATATGACGTTATGGCGTCACTACTATTTTCACAATTTCTTCACAAATCGACGCGCTCATGAATTTTCTCGAATGTGGGCAAGTAACGTTTTCGGGAGCGAACGGTTCTCCAGCCACCTCGGAAAAAGGTAGGGCACTTTAGGACCCCTCCACTGCGCATGTTAAGTGTATTGGCACCCTGGCTTTGCTTGAAAGGCTTGGCAAGACTTAACACGCGCACTGAAGGGGGCCTCGGAGGCTCCCCACCTATTTTTCCAAGGTGGCTGGGGAACTACTCATAGCCAAAACACGATACTCAGCCATATTTGAGATAATTTAATGGCGCGTCGCAATTGGTGCAAGAATTGTGAAAATCGGTTGGAAATGTTTTGACTTTAAGACTTACAAAGTCAGACTTACATTTTGAGATCGCCACAGTCGCACGGTGGCACCAGTTTGCTTGCATAGAAAACGAAACCGAGTGGTGACATCATAACGCTATATAAACAGGATGACATGTCAAGGGTACCTTACATGAAAGTCACAGGTCAAGGTTGTATCAGCACTTTCAAGGTCATTGACCCCAGTGCTTCCGGTCAAATGGCGTTGCCCGCTTTGACGCATATTATGTCATGATGTCATAGTTAAGGCAACTCAATGTAAAGGTCAAGGTCAAAGGTCAATTTCATAGGTCATGGGTAAAGGTCAATCCTCATTTGCTGCCAAAAATTGTTAGTTATAGTGTACATTATATGTAGCTTACAATATTGTGGCCTCATAGGTCAATGACTTTGAATGACCATGACCCCAAAATTGCAGGGAAGATTTTTGCGACCTTCCCTCTATAAGCCTGGTGCTCCTTTTACACTCGCCCTGCTGGGGGGCGAAATTCGCCCCTCCTGGTTTTCCGCAGATAACGCAAAAACGAAGAGACGCAGAACATCGAAAGTTACCGTACCTTATCCCTGATCAATTTTATGCATTTGTTGTAGAGTGTTTAGTCTAGTCCTAAAATTAGAGTGTGTGTCACGAGTGTCTGTGTTTATGCCAGCAACCCGTTTCGTTGGCTTGAGCGAAGATATATAACTAGGTCTAAAATTGGAATACACGGTTGGTCCCGACGCATTCTTCCTCTCGCCTCCGACAACGTAACACTGGTGGCAGCGGCGGACACAAGGTAAGTGTGGAGATTCTCCTATTTCGCCCTGCCAACCGAATTCGACCATGACAGACGTACCTTCCTCTAACATTTTCACCTTTGCGAACTTCTTACCACCGTTTGACGGCACGACTCCTATTCAGGACTTCTTAGACGAACTTGACGAGACTTCTAAATTAGGAAAATGGTCTGATGAAATCGCCCTCAAAGTTGCAAAATTGAAATTCACGGGACGCCCTGGCAAAATCCTCCGCGAGAATATGGCACTCCGAGGTTGTACGACCCTTCCGGCGTTCAAGAAACTGGCTATTGAAATTTTTACGAAAGACTCCCGCCCGATGACACTTCGCCTCCAGGACCTTATGACATGTGTTCAACGCCCAGACGAATCCGTCTCCACCTATGCTGACCGACTCAGAACGATCGGAAAACAATTAACAGAATGGGACGTTGACGGACAAAGCAAATCCATCAAAGACCAGACCCTTACAGTCCAATTCATTAAAGGGCTACGGGTCCCTATGACTCGTCGCCTCGTAATGTCTCGAACCCCTTCCTCATTTTCAGAGGCCTTGACCCTTGCTCGCACGGAAGAACAGAACGAATCCCTGGCCTCTGTCCCGCTCGCCGATGCCGACCCAGTTAATTCTATCACCACCTCTGACCCCATCGCCCAAATCAACGCTCGCCTTGCCGCCCTCGAACTGGCCCAAGCCCAACCCCAGTCAGATTACCCAGCCCGTCGTCCTACCTACCGTCGTGACAGCCGACCTTGCTGCTACCATTGTGGCCGTCCTAACCATTTCGCCCGTGATTGCTTTTCTAACCCACGCAATCGCTTTCCTTCTCGATCTCGCTCACGCTATCCATCTCGGCCCTTTCGCCAACCCCGTCGTTTCACCCCGTATCGAAACCAGTCCCGGACCCCATCCCGCGATCGCTACCACGAATCTCCTCGCCGGTACGACCGCCCCTCACGCCCAGACCGATCTCCATCCCCGCGCTATGACCGCTCGTCCCGTTCCGACCGCTCCGTGCGCTTCAACCGTTCTCCGCCTAGATCTTATGGTCGCAACCGATCGGAGTCTAGATCCCCATCACCACGGCCTCGCCCCACTGCTCGCTCCAATCGCGATTGACCCTTAACGAACGGCGATGTCCTCAGCGTCATCCATCCACACTACATTGGCGTAACTCCCATTATTACCACAGTTCACGTTTCCTCTGTGCCTTTTCGCACCCTGTACGACACAGGCTCTTCTGTCACTATTCTCACCAATATGGCTTTTGATCGCTTACATTGTCCCGTCAAACCCGCCAAAGTTTCCCTTAATGTCACTGGCGTTACCGGTTCCCCCTTGCAGTTACTTGGTCGTTCCTTATTGCCCCTCACACTGCTTAATCGCACAATTATTCATCCCGTGCTCATCACTACCAATCCCCTCTCTCCCAAATGTGACCTTATTTTAGGAGCCGATTTTATTAACGCCCACCATTTGTCATATGACGCTAGCCATCAGGCACCTTATTTTTCAGATTCCTTCCCTACTGTATCAGCGCTGTCTCCTCACCGTCCATCTCCACATTCAGTTCGCTTCCTCGTTAATAATCACATTATTTATCCTGGAGACTCCACCCTGAAAATCCCCATCAGCCGAGCCGAGCCACCCGTGCCAACCGATCCTTCTACCACAAACAAACCTCGACCGCCAGACACATCTCAGCCCTCGTGCGCCCCATTTACGGCTTACTTCCCACAAGCCATATCCACGTTCTTTTCGGCTACATTAACCTTCAGCCTTCTCAGTGCGTTTTTATCATATGTAATGTTCAACACCTTCTTTGTGAAGAAGGAGAGGAAACGTAGAAACGAAACAATAGGGTAAAAAAATGTGAATATTAATTAGGTTATTGACGTCTTAAAACAAAGAAAAACAATGCCAGTACAAATACTATACACATGGAAGAATGTATGTTTTGAATGTTTGACTGAAGCTTATTTTAGTAACATAAACAGAAAACCTGGACCATTGATGAATGTTTAAATTAGTTTATTTCATCATATTTCCGAAAGGAAATTTTTCGTAAGGAAGGGGATGTTGTAGAGTGTTTAGTCTAGTCCTAAAATTAGAGTGTGTGTCACGAGTGTCTGTGTTTATGCCAGCAACCCGTTTCGTTGGCTTGAGCGAAGATATATAACTAGGTCTAAAATTGGAATACACGGTTGGTCCCGACGCAGTCTTCCTCTCGCCTCCGACAACGTAACACATTCATGTTTTTTTAGGTCAGGTCATGTAAGGTCAGGGAGCTATCCAAAGTCAAGCGACCCGACCTCAAAACCTAAAACAGATTTGAACGGCCCTAAGGAACATCAGCCAACCGATCACTTTGAAACTTCCACAATATGATGATGTTATTTGGGCCTACAAATCTGCTATCTCAGAATTTTTGTATTGTTGACCCAAGGTGGGTTCAAATTTTTGGTCACCCCATTATATGTCTATGGTGAAAAATATAACTGGATTATTTTCAGTAAATACTGGATAGATAAAGCTGCAAATCCTCAAACTGTGTATTCTTACCACGATCTTGTCCTTAAAGTTGAGTTTTTGATCATCTGACCTCTCAAAGGTCATGTCAGGTCACAAGAACATGTAGTGATTGCTTTGCCAATAACTTTTCACTGAAATGAGATAAAGCTCCTATTTTGCTTGCATTGTGTTTATATTGTCACGGGGAGTTGATTGATATGCAACATGACCATACCAGGTCACCCTGTTACCTGACCTAGCTCGAGGTCAGGTAATTTTCACAAATTGACCTAGCAAAGTCATAGTATACAACATTCGATTTGCCACGATGAGAGGAATCCAATGATGCATGAATATTTGCTCTAGCTCTGCTGAGTAAAAATCTAGAGGGGGAAACGTACACTGCCGTGTTGTAAGCCTATGGAACCTTCTTTGACTTCTGATGGTCTCAATATTGACCTGACATAAAAATACTTCCTATAATTTATATTCGTCTTGTCAAGAGCTATCGAACGCCGTCCGTAATTCTTCTTTAGCTTTCCTGGGAAATGAGATACGGACGGGGGAGCGAAAAACGCCCCATCAGCGGGGTGCGTCATGCTAGGTATCCCAGCGGGGCGCGTGTTAACCCAATCCCATCTTTTTCGCATAATTACGGCCGTTTCCAACAGGTACGGAGCATTCTCAAGATTTGACATTTATGACCTCGTTTGACCTTAAATATATTAATATAGGCCAATGAAAATTGGCTATGATGTTGATCGCCATAGCCTCAACCCAACCACCAACCGGCATTTTTCTACGCCTCTTCGTGTACGAGATCTTAGGAGGTCCTACTAGGTCCCCCTCCAGTGCACCTTAGTGTCAGACCCCTCTCAAGTGCGGGTGTTAACCCTTGTCCTGGTGGAGGGGGGTTTGAACATCCCCTCGGGTTTTTTTCCGGCGGTACGAAAAACCAGTGACGCGAAGCGCCGCCATACTTGGCACACCTTATCCTTGATCAACTCCACAGCTTTCCTCAAAAATGTTAAGGTTGGATCATCTCAGGTCAGGTCACCAGTGCAGGTCAAGTGACTTCACCTTCAAAAAATGTTTACGGTGGCATAAGTAAGAAATAGGTGAATATATCGGATTGAAACTCATACCACATAATGGGCCCACCGAGTGCTACAACATACGAGTATATTCCGGAATTTTTCTTTGACCTGTCATGACCTCAATATTGACCTGAGCCATAAAAGGACTGATATGTATGATCTATCCACCAGCTTTCCCGTTTTCTCGCTATCCCGCATAGGGATCGAGTTCGAGGGGGATGTTCAAACACCCCTCACCGGGGCGAAGGTGGCTCGAAGGCCCACTGGGGTGCGGGTAAACATGCACCCCACTGGGGGAGGACAAAATTTATCCTCCCCCTTCTGGTTTCCCCCAAATAACGCCGAAGCAAAAGGACGCAAAACAACAGTACTTACGGTACCTTATTCCTGATCACTTTTACACATCTTCTGACATTTTTTAGTTCAGGTCATGTCAGGTCAAGGAGTTATTCAAGGTCAAGCTAATTGATCTCAAGACCCAAAATCACGTGTTTGAAGCGGCGCCAAGCGAACATCTGCCAACAAATATGTTTCAAACTGTAACAATATGATAAGGTTGTTATGATGACATCATCATCACGTCTACGTCAGGGTCTACAAATCTGTTATCTCGGAATTCGCATATTGTTGACCTAAGATGGGTTCACATTTTTAACACGCGCATTGACGGGGGCCTAAGCCACCTTCGCTTTGACGGGGATGGATACCTGCCCCCCCTCCTAAGGTCTCGAGAACCACACTAGATAGCAAAAACGGTAAACGGTGTTGGATAGCCCATCCAATTCTCTATAGAAAATATTTGCTACCACTTTTTGTCAAGTCACCTTTAATGTTACTAGAGGTCAAGACATGCCGTCATAGGGATAACATGTATGTACATGAGAGGTTTCGACCATTACATCTGAACAAAACACCCGACGGGGTGGGTACCCGCCCCTGTTAATGTGCGTGTTAAACGGGAAAAATACACACCATGTGTGGCTAGAATTTTCTTTTAATACGCTCGTTAACCGAGAAAAAATAATTCGGGACAAAATGCGAGATTGAGGAATCTGAGGAACCAACAACATGGATTTGCTGTCAGACTCCCTGGGTCTGTGAAAAAACATCTTTAAAGTTTCTCTAAAAGCCCGGACCAAGCGCCGCTTCATTGCTATCTTCGCCGATTTAAGGGAGGCATCTCAATGATGGTGCCCCCTTTGGTCCGTGCAAGAGGGCACAGTACCCAGCGCCCCCCCCGTTCCACTGCTTATCATCGGACTTCTAAAAGGTCATGCGAGGTCACGTGAACATGCAGTATAGGGGAACCGGGCTAGTTGAACATGATTTTGTTTTGGTCGGATATCTCAGAAATGGCTAAAGGTATAGACTTCGTTCTGCCATTGCTAAAGCCTATTCTTTGGCTTTCAGATGCGTGGCCAACGCTTGAATGTTGTCGCTGTGTGAGATATTTGATCATAAATAGGTCAGTCAAATGGCTCAACTCGCCCCGTGTCGGGGTAAGTTGAGCCACGCCCGGGGTACGTTGAGCCGCTTAACGAGAGTATGTCCTCATTTTCCATGTTTATTACCCAAACACCAAATATTCTCACTCCAGTCACTGGTACTGTTTTACACACAAACTTTGAAGAATCGCCCGACAAAGACAGTGGGCCCATCCACGGCACTCCTGGTACTGTACCATTTGCTCAACCGGGCGGCTGTTTGAGAAAGTGTCGCAGCACACCAGGCATAGTGTCTCATTTTCATCGCTGAACTCCTCGACATCTTTGTAAAGCTTCCTCCTAACATTTATTTGCTTCATTGTGCTGTTATTGCTCCCGCCTTGCCTTTGCTTCCTGCCTTGCCATCTGTTGTACCTCTGGTCCTTGCTGGTTTTCTTTTACTTCTTTTCCGCTTCCTCTTCCAGAAGCTGTCTTTGGTATATCCGTCAACACTGCTGCTTTCCTCTGACGCGAGATTCTCTTCCTCGGCCTCAGCTCTTTAGGCAACGGGCAGACTGCTGCAGGCGAGAACGATCAGGCAGATAGGCAGGATCAGGACAGGATCAGTATTACCGTGAGGGTCACGGCAGACTGCTGCTCATTGATTTGTTCGGGGAGATTCTGCTGCGTATACGGCCCAGGCCCATCTGCGGAGAGGTCCAGCCTGCTACCGATGGCAGGGAGGCTCTGCTGAAGATCCAGTCCAGGACTAGGGGCATTCGTTGATCTTCCAGGCAGGCTGGACCCTGCTGGATTTTCAGGTGCTGAGATGTTCGGTAGACTTTCTGACATTTCAAGAACCTACTGAGGGCTCTTCACAAGTCGATCCGTCTGTTGGGCCGGTGTCCGCTGGGAATCAGGTATAGGCCCAGAGGCACTACCTGGCGTTCCAGGCATGCTGGACCCACTAGCGGATCCAGAGGGGAGGGAAAGGGGGCCATGTCCCCCAAATAGTGAAATTTGACTGATTTTCGTGAAAAAAACTATATTTTTACTATTTTTCCCCAGTTGCCTCCCAAACGGTGCTCCTGGCCTGCCAGTGGCTGGGCCCTGCTGGAAGTCTGGGTGGAATCACAGAACAGTGTTTATTTGAGAAAACGGGAAAAATCGGCAAATAGTGGTAAAATTTGAACGTTTTGCGGAAAATCCAAGGCCCCTGCATCCCCTAGAGTTGGAGGGGCTTTAAAGGAATAGGAGGGCCCAAGACCAGCGCTGGAACTCTTCTCCATTATTGGTCGGCCTAATAGCAGGTCAGGGGAGGTAATGGGACATTACATCGCTTAAGTGTTTTGAGAATAAACGGAAAAATCCGAAGCTGGTGGTAAATGCCTTTCCCCCTTCGCCAATGAGTCGACCCGATAGCAGACATCTTAGAGACAACTGCCCGGGCCGAATAGCGTCGCCAACTATATCCCTGTTGGAAGGTTTCTCGGAAGCCAGCTTGCTCTTTGATCAGAGAAGCCACCCGGTCTTGAACACGGGTGAGCCGCATGGAAAGTGTGCGTGCTATCCACTACGTCAGCGTGCCCCATTAGTTTCGGGGGATTTAGATATTCATTTTTTCTCCGGGGTACGTTGATCATGGCTCAACATACCCCAACACCCTCGTGGCTTAACTTACCCCGAGACCCCGCCGCAACTCCGGAGGCAGCTGACGCAGAAATTAGGTGATCAGTTCTCATGGTTTTCGGCCCAAATAAGGCGTAAATACCTGCATTTAACTCATTTAACCCTCGCCCCACCGGGGGGCCATCGATGGCCCCCCAAGGTTTTTCCAGGATAGCAGAAAAACGACGAGGCGCAGCACCACGGTTGAGGGCTCTACCTCTCACGGCATCATTTTCCCATCATCCCTGAAATTTTACCCCGGGTCACCCAAGGTCAGGTCACCAGACGAGGTCAACCAAGGTCACCTCACTTCACCTTTAGAGCTCTGTAAGAGCCACATTTCAAAGTCGATCGATTTGAAACTTCCTACACTTCATGACCCCTCCAGGGTCTACAAGGTGTATATCCGGGATTTTTCGATTTCGTGCCCTGAGGTCAGGTCACGAGGCGACCTCTCCCATTGGAAAAGCATGGGGAAAAGCTATTTCATGATATAAAAGCCACAAAAATGATTGCAAATACTCAGACTGCTCAGAACAACGTTTTTTGACACCCTTTCACGGATCCCAGGGGTCATATTTGCCCTTTGACTTTTCCAAGGTCATCCAAGTCACCAGAGGTCAAAAACAGTATTTTGACAATAACTTTGACCTAATTGAGCTAGAGCGGTGAAACAAACACCATCGTGTTTGTCTTGTCACTGGCTTTCATTTGATATACGGCAAAGTCACTTTTTGACCTTCGTGACCTCAGGTCATATTAGGTCACGAGGTGACCTCTGGCGGTCAAACCACTGGCGGGAGGTCTTTACGTTCCACATAGCGGAAAAAGTACTGGCAATTTGCTATCAAATGTACTTTACCAGGCCTCAATAGCTCTTATGACATAAGAGTTATGCCCAGTTTGCTTAATCATTGCATATTTGAGTGAAAATAGCCGATCTTGACCTAATTTGACCTCTGGAGGTCAAACCATTGACCTGAGCACTAAAACATGCGAAGTAATTTCTTACTGAATTCACGCGAGCTTTCTATTGCACTTTGCAGATTTGCGCTAACGCCCATATTTTCGAGTTAGAGGGGGCCATCGATGGCCCCTCGGTGGGGCGAAGGTGGCGCCGGACCCCGGTGGGGCGGGCGGGTTAATAGGGCTAATCTTTATCTCTAATACAAACAGTGTTATTACAAAATGTTTGACAAAAGTAAAATTCACTTTGCTATGAAAAAACAGGTTTTTCTGCCTCCAAACCGCTACCGACCAGATACCACGACGGTTTCCTGCTGAAAGACGGAAAGCTGTTGCGCGCATGCGCTGTTATGATTACAGCGCAATCTCTTCAGAAACAGCGGAGTTATCGCGAGTGGCTCAACATGCCCCTGGCTGCAACTAGCCCCGGTCTCCCTATATTTTGCCAACAACTTCGCATAAACTTGTGATACAGCTTCCATTCTGCTTTCATTGTGCTTATCTTACCACGGAGATTCGATTGATATGCAACATGACTATATTAGGTCATTATCTAGCCCTGATCTAGCTTGGGGTCACGTCATTTTCCCAATTTGACCTAGCTTGGTCAAATTATGCATCATTCGATTCGCCATGATGAGAGGAGTCCAATCGGCATACAGGTTTTGTCTAGCTTTGCTTGGTAAAAACCTATAAAGGAAATACTACAATGTCCTGTTGTGTTTTATATCTAACCCTGCGTAGAAACAATATATTTTGGACCTAACCCTGGGTAGAAATAATACATTTTTACTTATCAGCTGAGTAATTTTCATTCTTTGAACAATGTGTTTAAGGCACCCAGCTATGTCACTGAGGTGATCGCTGAGGACTTCAGATGAGTATTTTTATAGTGAAATCAATGCGTTTTGCGTTTTGCGGTCGCAACAAATGTTTTAGCCTTACGGATGTCATGCATATGATAAAGCCTGCAATAAATAGCAATACTGTCGTATACTATGTATGCTGTTTACCGTATGATTAAGCTATAATCATCCGGAATTTCAGGGTTCTTGAAAGAAGTAAAGATTTTCATAGTGCCATTGAGGATGAAGAAAACAGAGTTCTGGACGTGTATGGTGAACATCAGCCCAACTTTCAGCGAGTGCTTATTTCCGGCAATGACGACTCGGAGGTGGGTGAAAAAGCTATTTATTTCGTGATAACACCGGAGGTAAGGAAAATCGTGTATATTTTACTTTCATTCTCTAAGACGACTGTCGGCTGTAGTGTGTGAAAGCTGTTGAGCGAAGGCTTCTTTACTGCTAGCGAGGAGAGAGGCAAACAAATGCAACAGCTAAATGTATAGTAGGTGTGAAGATTTCACCTTTTGGAAGGATAGATTATCTGTGAAATGGAACGCAAGGAGTCGCAGTGGTGCGCCAGGCTTCCACGTTGTGCCCGGGGGTGATATGAAATATGGACTCTCTGATCCCTGTAGTTCTACCCCTTCTAGCAGCTAGTCAATGTTTGGGGCTTATCGATGCACCAACTGGCAGTGTTATATAACATCTTCTAGTAGGATGAGGGCTGGCAACGCCCAAGGAACCCAGCAGTTGCCTCGTCGTAAAGCCCAATACTTATGATGGGAACTAAGGAGTGTGGCTGTCGGTCTCGTCACGAGGCACTAGCTCTGAGTGGGTCAGCACTGATCTGGTATAATGCCGAATCCACGGGGGACCCATCATCCATGGGGATTCTTCCACCCCTCTCCCTCACCCCGGATTTTCACCCTTGGGAGGCAGTCAGAGAACAGTGACTGGTCCTGCATATATTTCCACATCAGAGTTTGTCTTTTACAGTCATACCTTTACGCATGTGGAGTCAGCTTCGAAACACTTTGTGTATGTTATGACTGGTTTGTTTTCTCCAGCAAGTTGAATCGCTGCTGCGCCAACCTTACAGGTGTGTGTGTGCTCTGTCGAACGGCAG
The DNA here is from genome assembly GCA_034440635.1 of Lepas anatifera. NCBI lineage: Eukaryota > Metazoa > Arthropoda > Thecostraca > Lepadidae > Lepas > Lepas anatifera. The sequence goes on along the minus strand of JAOTON010001627.1, from coordinate 659,741 downwards.
GCGAGGCAGCCGGCGAGCTGAGCTGCGTGCATGCTTCACACGCGCCCCTCGGGGGGGAATTCACCCCCCTCCCCATAATTCGATTTGCCGCGATGAGAGGAACCCAATGATGCATAAAGATTTGCTCTAGCTCCCCTGAGGACAGATCTAGGGAGGGAAATGTACACTGCTCTGTTGTAAACCTATGGAACCTTCTTTGACATATGCTGACCTCAATATTGCCCTGACATAAAATTCTTCGTATAAAATATATTCGTCTTGTCAAGAGCTTTCGAACGCCACCCGTAATTTTTCTTTAGCTTCCGTGGGAAATGAGATACGGAGGGGAAGGGGGCGAAAAAACGCCCCCCCCAGCGGAGCGCGTCATGCCAGGGACCCCAGCGGGGCGCGTGTTAACCCTCGCCCCACCGGGGCCATCGATAGCCCCCTAAGGTTTTTTCCGGATAGCAGAACAACGACGCGGCGCAGCACCGCGGTTGAGGGTTCTACCTCTCACCCCATCATTTTCCCACCATCCCTGAACTTTTTTACCCCGGCTCACCCAAGGTCAGGTCACTAGGCGAGTTCAACCAAGGTCACCTCACTTCAAATTTTGAGCTCTATAAGAGCTACATTTCTAAATTGATCAATTTGAAACCTCCTACATTTCATGACCCCTCTAGGTTCTATAAGATGTATCTTGGGAATTGTTTTATTTCGTGACCTGGGGTCAGGTCACAAGGGGACCTCTCCCGTTGAAAGAGCATGGGGAAAAGCTGCCTCATGATCTAAAAGTCACAAAAACGGTTGCAGAAGCTCGGCTTGCTCAGAAAGGCGTTCTTGGACACCCTTTCACGGATCCCAGGGGATATATTTTCCCTTTGATCTCTCCGAGGTCATCCAAGGTCACCAGGGGTCAAAAACAGTATTTTGACAATAAATTTTGACCTAATTAGCTAAGCTAGAGCGCTGAATCAAACATCATCGTGTATGTCTTGTCACTGGTAGAATTTGATATACGGCAAGGTCACTTTCTGACCTTTCGTGACCTCAGGTCATATTAGGTCACAAGGTGACCTCTGGAGGTCAAACCACTGGCGGGAGGTCATTACGTTCCACATAGCGGAAAAAGGTCTGGAACTTTCCTATCAAATTTACTTTACCAGATCTCAATAGCTCTAATGGCATAATAGCTATACCCAGTTTGCATAAGCATTGCATAATTGAGCGAAAACAGCCTATATTGACCTAACTTGACCTCTGGAGGTCAAACTATTGACCTGAGCGCTTAAACATGTAAAGTAATTTCTTACTGAATTCACGCGAGCTTTCTAATACCTCTTGCAGATTTGCGCTAACCCTCATATTTTCGGAGTTAGAGGGGGAGCGGCATCCATGGCCCCCCGTGGGGCGAAGGTGGCGCCGGATCCCCGGTGGGGCGCGGGTTAATTCAGAGGGCATTGTGGGGTGATTGAGGTCCTACGGGAGCTGCGGCTCAGCTCATCCCGGAAGGCTTGCAGCGCACCCTGACAATGCCTTCCGAAGCTATCGCTTATTTATTGCTGCATTTTAAAGGGTGCGAATGAGACAGTTCATCCGGGAAAACAGTCAATATTACCTTGTGATACTACGTTGATGAGACGTCTCAACCGTATTTCCATTTGCCGTAGCATTCGTATAGTTCACCGGGCATGTTCTTTGCTGGCATTGGTGCAAGGATGCGGGATTTCAAAATGTGAATTGTACCTGCATTTGTTCGACAGTGTCGGTTTTAGTTTGACTGCTCTGCCGAGCACTTTTTCATGCGTGCCACCTGTTCACTAGCGTGTGTTTTTTACCCAGCTGCCGAAGAGCTGCGGCAGCCATCTTCTCTTCCGTGTAAGTGCTGTATGGTTCTTGGGTCGGAGCTGGCCGCCCAGGCGGTGTCTTCGATTTCAAGCATCCTAGCCAATAGTCATGCATAACTGTTTTCTTTGTATCCTTTTTACTTTGTCCCAGTTGAGGGTGGGGTGGATTGCATTTGGTCCGCATTAGGCTTATTAGGCAGATAGCGGTGGCACGCAGCACCTTACAAAACATGTTCTTAAACATGGTTATTTTTTAGCCTTGTTTTTAATTCAGGTCAATGTGCTCTCAGGTCAGCTTGCCGTTCTGGGTAACTTTATCGCCAAACAAACGACCTGCCAAATGATCTTATTTCCAACAAGAGGTCTGAGCTGTCACCGGTTCTACATATTTCCGTGATGTAGTCTGAAGCTGTTTCATGAGGGCAATAACGGCTTCAATTCTACCATTTGCTGTTTTAAGGCCACATAACGTGTTAATTTCCGTTGTTGGCTGTTTAAATTCCCTCATCGTCCAAGGTCTCGCCATCAGGAAGTTGTCACAGGGGCCTGGTCCTCTGCTCTGGAAAAGGAGGGACCCATTTTTCTCTTGAAGCTTTTGGGTCATTTGTAGCTCTTCACCATGTCGTCGAAATCTCTGTTTTCACGAAACCGGTAGGAATGTCGGATTTTGGCGGTTTATTTTACAATGTTTTAGCTGGAGTTCACTGTGAGTAAGGCAATACGCTGACGCTTCGCACTGCCGTATCTGGCCTACTGCGAATTAACCAATGAAGAAGACATAATAGTTTCCATCGCCGGATAATTATGCCTCACCCTATTCGATGCGAAGGTTTGTGGCGAAGCTCTTGCTACGGTTTCTTGTAACATTGCTCAACTTGTCGCCTTAAGATTATCTTTAAGAAGTATTTACATTTTTGCTGGTGTGAGGCAAAAATTTGGCCTGTAATATGGCTAGTTTTGCTCCATTGTGTCTTTTCTAAAACTCGCAACAAAAAAAGCAGGCAGATGGAATTAAGACGCATTGTTATTGCCACTCGGCCCTTCCTACCACAGTACATGTTGCACCAGCGAACAGGTAGCTACTCTGAACCTCAGCACGTGTTTTTGATCAATTAATGTTTTTTGTTATTGTTTCGTTGTACCTGAAGAGGTATTTGTTTGTACATACAGCGGCATGGGGAAAGGCTGTTTATGTTTGTAAAATTTAACAAGCTTGAGTCGACTACCTGTTTACCTACTACATGTTTAATATGGTGCACAACCGGAAATATGTACTAGACGTTCACGAAGGTGTAGAGATAGTAACAGAGCCTAGCCTCATTTAAGTAGAAGTTTCCGGTGCACTGTAAGGGTAGCTGTCTAAAAATATAGCTTCGAGACAACGACCAACGAGCAAGGCTCCTGCCCCTCTTACCAAAATGGCAAAAGGAAAAGTTTCAGCTCAGCTGTTCACAAAACAGCCTCGTCTAAACCATACGAAATCCAGCCCACCGTAGCGCAAACGTGGGTAGCATGCTAAAAGTACAATTTTCATAACTCGCAAAACCGCGAGAAACTTAACACGCGCATTGACGGGGGTCTGAGCCACCTTCGGATTGACGAGGGGCGGGTACCCGCCCCCCTAAGATCTCGAGAACCACGGTAGGTATCAAAAAACAGTAAACGGCGTTGGGTAGCCCATCCGCTTCCCCATCGAAAATATTTGAACCATTTTTTTGTCAGGTCACATTTAAGGTCACCAGAGGTCAAAAAACATGCCGTCACATGCCGTCATAGGGATAACATGTAAATTAAGTTTTTCGGGCATTACATCTGAACAAGTAAAGATAGAGCAAAACGACTTGAACTCTATGAATCCTCGCAGCAAGCCAAATCGAATGATATATGATTTGGCCTTGCTAGGTCAAATCAAAGATTTGACCTGACCTGAGGTCAGGTCAGGGTCAAGTTATATAACATGCATGTCATTAGAACCGCAAAGCCAAGGCGAGTCTAATGAAGCTAAAATAAATGCTCTATCACCATCTGTTACTGAGTTATTCAGTAAAAACCATATTTCCCATGTATTACCAATGGAAAGGTCATGCTTCGTACCTGACCTTAGGTCATCGATATCAAAAATACCGGAACATATTTTAGAGAACTCAGTAAGCCCATTATGTGATATAAGTTTCAATTGGATAAGTTCACCCTGCTCCGACTTATGCTATCTTAAACTTTTTTGAGGTCGGGTTACTTGACCTGTACTGGTGACCTGACATGAGATGACCTATCCTTAAAATTTTCACAGAAGTTGCAAAAATGATGAGGGAAAAGGTATACCAAGTACGGCGGCGCTGCGCGCCGCCGTTTTTCTGCTGTCTCCGAAAAACCCGAGGGGGGGCGGGTACCCGCCCCCGTCAATGCGCGTGTTAAACAGCTCGCTGGAACCGGGTTTTCGTACCCCGCGGCTTCCGCCGGGAGCATATTTGCACGCGTGCACGCACGCACGCACGCACGAGAGATAGAGAGAGAGAGAGAGAGAGAGAGAGAGAGAAAGAGAGTGAGAGAGACAGAGAGAGAGAGAGAGAGAGAGAGAGAGAGAATAGGAAAGCGAGAATAGTATGCACTCATCAACCAAAAATCCCGTTACATGTCCCCTATCAGGCACCCCAAAACACTTAATGCACTGTTAATCCCCTTCCCCGGCCATCCCATATTGTTCGCATACAGTGGGATTTCCGTCTATCATTCCGCACCTGAATAGCAGGCACTGGCCCTCTCTCTCTCGCTCCGGAGGGAGACTGTTCAATTAGTAGCCGCTCTCTGACTATGTGTAGGGGGCATCCTATTCAGTTAGTACCCTCCCTCTGACTGTGCGTATGGGGGTGCCCTGTACGGTAGGTACCGGTGGAGGGGGACTGTCTAGTTTGTAGCAGCCCTCTGACTGTGTGTGGGCATGGAGTACATACTACTGTCTCTTTCCTCCATGGTGTGGGTGCCCTGTTCGTACATACTACTGTCTCTTTCCTCCATGGTGTGGGTGCCTTGTTCGGTAGGTGCCGGTGGAGGGAAACTGTCTAGTTAGTAGTAGCCCTCTGACTGTGTGTGGGGGGCCCTGTCCGGTAGGTACCGGTGGAGGGAGACTGTCTAGTTAGTAGCCGCTCTCTGACTATGTGTAGGGGGCATCCTGTTCAGTTAGTACCCACCCTCTGACTGTGCATGGGGCGCCCTGTCCGGTAGGTGCCGGTGGAGGGGAACTGTCTAGTTAGTAGCCGCCCTCTGACTGTGTGTGGGGGTGCCCTTTTCGGTAGGTGCCGGTGGAGGGAGACTGTCTAGTTAGTAGCCGCCCTCTGACTGTGTTTGGGGTGCCCTGTCCGGTAGGTACCGGTGGAGGGGGACTGTTCAGTTAGTAGCCGCCCTCTGACTGTGTGTGGGGTGCCCTGTTCAGTAGGTACCGGTGGAGGGAGACCGTTCAGTTAGTTGCCGCTCGCTGACTATGTGTGGGGGCGTCCAGTAGCCGGTAGGAGTCTAGTTAGTTGCCGCCCTCTGACTGTATGTGGGGTGCCCTGTTCGGTAGGTACCGGTGGAGGGGGACTGTCAGTTAGTACCTACCCTCTGACTGTGTGTGGGGGCGCCCTGTTCGGTAGGTACCGGTGGAGGGGGACTGTCTAGTTAGTACCCACCCTCTTACTGTGTGTGGGGGCGCCATGTCCGGTAGGTACCGGTGGAGGACGTCAGTTAGTAGCCGCCCTCTGCCGTGGGGGGCCCTGTTCGGTAGGTACCGGTGGAGGGGACTGTCTAGTTAGTAGCCCCCCTCTGACTGTGTGTGGGGGCCCTGTCCGGTAGGTACCGGTGGAGGGGGACTGTCCAGTTAGTAGCAGCCCTCTGACTGTGCATGGGGCGCCATGTCCGGTAGGTACCGGTGGAGGACCTGGACAAGGCGTCGCGGCTGCTGGTGCGCGCCCTGGCCATCCGGCAGCACTACATGTTGGAGTCGCAACAGTACTTCTCAGCCACGGCCACTCGCTTTCTGCGCACTGCGCCGGCGGCAGAGCGAACACACGGCGTGCGCACCCACATCAAAGGTGGCTGCACCTCCTTGAAATTGACGGATGTTCGTTATCCTCAGGTTTTTGACTGGTTGATAGCCCGATGCATAATGATATCAAGTTTTTTTAAGCCCTTATCCTATTTTGATGACAATTTTCCCACGGAGAGCAGATCTGGCACGATTTTCTTAGGAACAATTTTAAAATACTAACAAGGTCCCCATTGCGGAATAATTAACTTTAATGAGAAACGCGACGTTATAGCTCTATTCTTACGAATATGTTAACGAATATAGAGTCAGAAGTTTTACACACATTATGGATTATTAAACATAAATAGAACCAAATTGTCAATAGATCATAGCTTCTTAAAGTTAACCCCGGTGATAAAAGCGCGAGCCCCCACGCCCCCACATTTACAACCAAAATTTAAGGTTAGCATCCAGGTCAGGCACCAGTACAGCAAGGACCCGACCTCAAAAAAGTTAAAAGCAAAGTCGGAGCAAACTACCGATAAACCATATCACACAATGGCCCCACCGAGTCCTAAAAATGTCCGGTATTTTGATATCGATGACCTAAGGTCAGGTACAGGCATGACCCCTCCATTGAAATACAGAAAATGTTTTACGAAAACCAGAACGGGGGAAGAGCATTTATTTTAGCCATAGACCGCCGGGCTTGCGGTCAAGAATGCATTTTATATAATTGACCCGATCGACCCAGGTCAGGCAAACCTATTACCACAAGGCAAATTATATACATCGATTCGGCTCAAGAGGTCATACAGTCAAGTCGTTTGCCATCTTACTGTCAGATGTAATGGCCAAAACAATTACATGTATCCCTATGACGGGCATGTTTGACCCCGACCTTAACCTACAAAAAGTCAAATTTAGAAAATGGGCAGCCCAACGCCGTTACTGTTTCGCTACCTACCGTGGTTCCGAGACTAGGGCGGACCCGCCCCCCGTCAATGCGAAGGTGGCTCAGACCCCGTCAATGCGCGTGTTAACTAAGCTCCAACCTACGTAACACCGTCCTGACCCCTCCCCTTTGGTCGGTGCAGGACAATGACCTGTCCCTACCCGTGATGGGTACAGAACACTGACCAGCCCCTCCCCGTAATGGGTACAGAACACTGACCAGCCCCTCCCCGTAATGGGTACAGAACACTGACCAGCCCCTCCCCGTAATGGGTACAGAACACTGACCAGCCCCTCCCCGTAATGGGTACAGAACACTGACCAGCCCCTCCCCGTAATGGGTACAGAACACTGACCAGCCCCTCCCCGTAATGGGTACAGAACACTGACCAGCCCCTCCCCGTAATGGGTACAGAACACTGACCAGCCCCTCCCCGTAATGGGTACAGAACACTGACCAGCCCCTCCCCGTAATGGGTACAGAACACTGGCCTGCCCCTCCCCGTGATCGATGTGGAACACTAACCGGTCCCTCCCGTGATCGGTACAGAACACTCACTTGCCCCTGCCCTTGGGGGGGGCATTCCGAGCCATGCCCTTCCCCAAAGCGCTGGAGGGGGGAAACTATCTTTTGCCCCCCCAAACGCCGGAGAAATTAAAAAAGGTGTTTACACTAGGTATGTAGAGCAAACAAATATTCGCTCCCACCCCCCCCCAGGAGAGGCAGACATGGGTTTGCCCCCCCAAATTTCGGGTCTGCGTCCGCCCCTGGGTCGGTAAAGAACACTGACTCTCCCCTATCCGTGATCGGTACAGAACACTGACTTGACCTGTTTCCGTGACCGGTACAGAACACTCGGTGCACGCTCCGATCACCAACAATCCATGGGAGGTCGACTGGCCTGAGCCGGCCACCTACTCGCTGAAGTTGGTGAATGGAGTGTACCAAGTCTTTTCCGGAAAGGGAAAGCGAAAGGACTACTCGTACCCTGATCTGGACAGGTTCTTCGGGGATTTTGCCTTCCTCTGCACCGTCATAGCTGACGGGCCTTTGTGAGTTCACTAAGAGTACTGGGGAAAATCTGTTTCGTTGAGGTTAAAGTTCATAAATGCCGACTCCTCCTTGAAAAAATTTACTTTCTAAATACGTAGAAGCTATTTGGAAATTGATTGACGTTTATATTTATTGCATTTGAACTTTTAACACCTTTCGAGCATGCGGGTGAGAGTCAAACTCTGTTTTTCAAACGTCAAACGTTTGGGGGTCTTGGGCCCACCGACAGCCAGGCCCTCTACACTACCCCCCCCACAGCCAAGGTCATACGGCAAACGTCAAGTGTGGTGGGTTAGGGCTGCAGTGCGGTGCTAGTTTTGTCACAATGAGATTGTGAATTCCGTGGCATATCTGTAGAATCCAGTGATTGACAAAGCTCTCCGGACGTTCTGCGGTAAGTCAGGTTTGAGGCGGATAATCATCGAGACTGTCATCCTTTTCCATTGCTACGACTCAAGTTTTAAATTCGGGTATGTTTGATGCTCTGGGGTAAACTAATTAGAGTACGCTTTATCGCCCTCACAATTTAGCAGCCTGATTCTCTGGGTTCGTTGGGTTGGCCGCACTTTGGGAACGTATCCACTGCAGTTGATAAACGCGTCAGACAGCTGGGCTGAGATGGCCAGACTGGCGACAGCTGACGTCACTGGTAGTAATGCTGGTGTTCCGGCAGAAAGTCCTTCTGCTACCGGCGTCTGACGTACCTGTCGTCCAAGTTCCAGCTGCACGTGCTGCTCAACGAGCTGCGCGAGCTGGCTGCGCAGAAGGCGGTTCCGCACCGCGACTTTTACAACATCAGAAAGGTGACACTTAAAAGGAGTGTCCCGCATTTATCATAGGGTTTGAAGTGAGGTATCAGTTTTGTAGACAGTGTCGAGAAACCAATCTCTATATTAAAGCTCTCTGTTTTAAATTTACAAGCTCTATGTGGTATTTCCGCACACTTTAAAATCAAGAATACAGGGACTTGAGGAGTTCGTTCAAGACCCGGAGGACAACCTTTCCATTTGGTTGCAACAATCTGATTGGTCTATAACCTACCTATGTGACTGCCACGCATGTCACGAGATAAATGTGAACAATGCCTTTACTGTGGCAACGTTACATTCCACGAGCGGCACCCTAGTGGCTTGCCTCCTAAATACACGCGATGCTCAAGTCAATTCCAATTCCCAATAATAACTTTTGGGGCTTATTGACGCACCAACTTCCAGGGTCATATGGCACCCCCAACTGTTTCCCTGCTGGAAGGGTTTCTCGGGAGCCAGATTGAGCCCTGTTCAGGGAATCCGCCGGGTCTTGAACACGGGTCGGCCGCGTGGAAAGCAAGCGTGCAAATCACTACACCACAGCGCTCCCTAGATGAACGCCGAGTGAGCCATATTCTGTCTTAATAACGCTTAAATTGTAAGAAAATGCTACATATTAGTTTTGAGCTGTTGAAGATGAAAAGGTGGCTCAATTATTTTCCGACTTGTGTTGTCCAAGAAGTCCTCTTTGGAATTCCGACAGAGTGGTTCATTTCCTTTAATCAGGGTGTGGGTGTTCAATCATTGCTTTGCTACCCGGAACGTCACGGGTGGAGCCGAAAGTGGGGGAGAAGTCACCGTAGGCGGGACAAAACGGGCAACGGAAGTGGGTCAAGTGGGCAGCGGACTGATGAGCAGGCCATGAGATTTACTTACAAACAGTGTCTGGTCGTTCATTGTCGTTGTGACCTTGATGAAGGTGGATGAGAAAATTGCTTGCCAGGGGCTTCATCAGACAAGCATCTCGTTCTACGCGTGCGGCACCACCCGCGGAGTGAAAAAGAAGCCGATATATTCCACTGAAATAGATAACAAAACAACATATTGAATTTCAAGGGCAGTGATACAACTCCCAGAAGATAAAACTATGTATTTTTCACATTACATGTGCCTGAAACGCTCTCCATTATCCCCAAGCTTTCCGGTTTTAAGCTATCCGAATGACAATAGACTTAAAACTAGTGATAAAAACTGTAGTTTGTTAACAATCTATCTTTTCTATGCCCTCATCGATATGCAGAACGCTGACGTGATGACCTTCATCTGGTTTCTGTGTGCACCAGGTGGATACTCACATACACGCCTCCAGCTGCATGAACCAGAAACATCTGCTGCGCTTCATCAAGAAGATGATGAAGACCAACAGCGAGCAGATCGTCTGCTCGGACAAATCCCACAACAAGATGACGCTGCGGCAGGTGTTCGAGGCGATGAACCTCACGCCTTACGAACTGAACGTGGATATGCTGGATGTGCACGCGGTACGACTGTTTGTATTTGTTTTCGTCGTTACAGCGGCTTACTATGGCGGTGATTCGTTATCAACCTTATCAGGAAATCACTGTTAATATTGAGTTATCACTAAATGTTTGTAGGTAACAGGAGTTGGAAAATACCTGATCATGAGGAAAGCGGCTCTGAGGCAAGTTTGATTGTTTTTTCTTCAAATATGAACCGAATACGAATGCAAGTAGCTCGTCGGTAAGTTTCTGCGCATCACAATGTATTTGTGTCCAGCTCAGTTGCTGATGTATCGCTCAATAATGTTGATATTGTGCCAAAATTAGCAGGGTCTACAAGTAACTGTGGTCCATGTGTTCATTGTTCAGGACCGCAACACATTCCATCGCTTCGACAAGTTCAACTCCAAATATAATCCCATCGGCGAGAGTCGACTTCGCGAGGTCTTCCTCAAAACAGACAACTACATCCACGGAAAATATTTTGCCTCCATTATCAAGGTGGGTATCTTAGGCAGTTTAATAACTGTTCATTTTATTCAAAGGCACTGCCGCACAGAGACGGCCGGTACTGCCCCTTCCCAACGGCTGGTTCTTGAAAACGTCACTACAAGAGTGGACGTTTCATTACACAAAAACACGAAAATAAAATGGTTATATAAATGCATGTAGCGTTTGTACACCCCAAAAATAAAATAAGGCAATTGTTGGGATTTGCCAGGTACACATCAACACATCAGGTACACACCAAGACGGAGTCTCTTCCACGTACCTTGCCGGTGCGATCGTGGGAACCAGACCATACCTTTTTCAAGAACGTACAGATACTTGAACCCTCAATCGAGTCACCCGTTCTCTGCGTATTGCAACAATGCTCTTTTAAGTCGGTTCCTGAAACTTGGAGGCACATTGAAAAGCACTTGAAAAGTTTAGAAAAGTCGTCTCCGCCGATGTGGTTTCCAAATTTACGGGAGGTAGGAGTTCTGGCCTCCAGCGGGACCCCATTCAACAGCTCTATGGTGCCAGCGCAGAGCTGTTCTAGCCGAAATTCACTGGAGTGCACGTCAACTTCCAACCGGCCGGAACTATTTCGATTGGGAGCCCAGCCCATTTGCCCTGCTTGCGTGCCTGCTTCTCAAATGTGTTGTTGATTGTGTTCATCAGTTCAAGAAGGCGTGTGGAGCACATGCATGAAACATTTGATCATAGCGTTATCCTGCGTTGGAATTTTCAACCAGAAGTAACCTCAGTCATTTTGTATTTGTTTTCCCCAGATGTAGTCTAAGGTGATTTGAACATGCTTGGACAGAACTTAACCTGAAGCGGTTTGCAGGAGGTGTGTTCTGACCTGGAAGAGAGCAAGTACCAGTCTGCGGAGCTGCGGCTCTCCATCTACGGCAGGTCCGCCGACGAGTGGGACAAGCTGGCCCGCTGGGCCGTCCACAACAACGTCTACTCCGACAACGTCCGCTGGCTGATCCAGGTCCCGCGGCTCTAGTGAGTCTGATAGAGGCCGCGGATCGAGTGAGGCCGATATCCGTCCCATTGTGAGCATGTGGCTTTATGCAAGTGTGATACAGAGACCCCTCGGCTCTAGTGAGTCCGATAGATGCATCGCAGCCCTGGTGAGTTTGATAGAAGTCTTGCAGTCCTAGTCAACCTGATAGATATACAACTGCTTCAGAGGGTCTGATAAGTGTGCAACGATTTCAATAGGTCTGATAGACATCCCTCGGCTAAAGTGAGTCTGATTGATGTTCCATGGCTGGAGTAAGTATGAGACAGAAAGCGTGAGTGATATAGGGGTCCCGCAGCTCTAGTGATATACATGATGTAAATATCGATGTTAACGATACTTCAGGGACGCCACCCCGGACTGATTCCAGTTCGTTAGCCGGTCGCTGCTGCCATGAGCCATATGCTTGTATTTTCTTCGCCGTTGTCTCCGCCGTCACCCGATTCTCCCCCGTATATTAACTCTTGATTCCGCCGTGCAGTGACATCTACCGGTCTAACAAAATAGTGAAGAACTTTGGCGAAATCATTGTCAACCTATTCAAGCCTCTGTTCGAGGTCTCAATAAACCCGAAGTCTCACCCCGAGCTACATCTCTTCTTGCGACACGTGAGTCCTTTATATTGCCCACTTTTATAATACTTTTTTAATTCATAATTTATATATTGCCTACTGCCAACATTGCCTACTTTTGTTACACTGTGATGGAATATGCCGTTGTAGGTAACCTGCGAATCGGTAACTAGCGCATGCACTGGGATGACAAGGTGCGCAGTGATTAGTCTGCGGTGGAGGAGAAGCGCTCAGATTGGCTGACGGTTCGACTTCTGCGAGTGTGCGGTTGCCGGCAGGTCTCCGGGATCGACTCGGTGGACGACGAGAGTAAGCCGGAGTCGATAGTGTTCGACCGGGACGCGCCGCTCCCCGATGACTGGACGCAGCCGGACAACCCGCCCTACGCCTACTACATGTACTACACCTACGCCAACTTGGCCGTGCTGAACGCGCTCAGGGAGTGAGTGTGGGGCGCGCCGCGTGTCTAGCTGTGATATCCTTACCAGAGATCTTCCGTCGGTCACTAGAAACCGTGCGGTAACTTCACCCGACCAGTTTTATCTGAAACAATAGTTTCTAGATGTCCCAGCTTGCACGGGTGGGAGTGCGGCGCAGTAGAGCAGTGGAACAGGCGCGCTGAGTCGCGGTGTGCGGCCCACAGGGAGCGCGACCTCAACACGTTCGTGTTCCGGCCGCACTGCGGCGAGGCCGGACCCGTCAACCACCTGGTCTGCGCCTTCATGATGGCCGAGTCCATCAACCACGGACTGGAACTGCGCAAGGTAGGCATGGAGTGAGCGCTGCGCCTGCGGCCGTAACGCCGCCACGCTACGGTTATAGGGTACAGGCTCTACTGGTGCGCCGGTACCAACTGCCTCGCTGGCGAAATGGCCGGTGGTTCCAGCCTGGCATTTCCCTGCCGTCACATCCCGTCTGCCGTTAGTCACCGCTGTCGGATGTTGCAGACAGTAAACTATGGGTCTTTCCTTCCAGCCCAGACCCGTACTGCAGGTACCTGTCCCCTGGCAGGTACTGCAGCACTGCAGTCCCTGTACTTCGACAGGTATCCATACAGCAGTACCTGTCCCCCCGGGATGTACAGGTGCTGCAGAACATATTCCCCGGCCACTACCCACACAGCAGTGCCTGTACACCGAGAGGTACCCGTACTGCACTTCCCACCCCCCCGGCAGGTACCGTGCTGAGGATCCGCCAACCAAGGACCTGTTCCCCGGCAGGTACCTGTGCTGCAGAACCTGTCCCCCGGCAGGTACCCGTCCAGTCCGTACCCGACAGGTACCCGTACTGCAGTTCCCGTCCCCCGGCAGGTACCCGTGCTGCAGTACCTGTACTACCTAGCCGAGATCGGGCTGGCCATGTCGCCGCTCAGTAACAACTCGCTGTTCCTCAACTACCACCGTAACCCGCTGCCGGACTACCTGGCGCGCGGCCTCAACGTGTCGCTGTCCACCGACGACCCGCTGCAGTTCCACTTCACCAAGGAGCCGCTGATGGAGGAGTTCAGCATCGCCGCCCAGGTCAGACCGCTCGCCAGCCCACCCAACATTCTCTTCCGTATATTTCAATTCATATTCACTGCATTTGTAAATACTATTAATCGTGAGCTCTTCCCTCGTTATACTTCCTTAAAGGGAATGTAGCACCTTTATAACGTGATTTTAACTGAGATGGCCAAGTTGTAAAGTAAGTCGGAAAACACGGTACTCTATATATCATTTGTCTTGGCACTCGATATTTCCGTAGAAAAAAAGCTATAACCTACCAGAAATGCCCTCTCATGTACCTCTCGCCAGGCGGCCATTGTTGTGAGCTGCTGGTGTGACGACACATGTTGACGTCACGATGAGCATCAGTCAATCGAAGCCCTTGAAGCGTTTCGAGTATGATAGTGGTTGTCAGATCATGACATCATCCACAGGCATATATTTATTTATTTTACTAGAGGACTACTTTAAAAATAAAAATAAATATTGAACTTATTGTACATTTTTCAGAGAAATCATGAGTGGTTTCATTATTTTCGGCTAAAAGCACGCCTAATTACACTAAATTCCAGGATTCGACCAAGGTGCCACATTCCCTTTAAAAAACCACAGCAGAGAGAATTAATGAGCTGCAGCCGTGAGCAGCTGAGGTCTATTAGTGGGCACAGACAGGGTGCACGTGACACTGACGGGGTCCGCCTGCCAGGGTACAGTCGGGTTGTGAGTGACACTGACGGAGCTGGTCTGCCAGGGTACTGTCGGGGTGTGAATGACACTGACGGAGCCGGTCTGCCAGGGTACAGTCGGGGTGTGAGTGACACTGACGGAGCCGGTCTGCCAGGGTACAGTCGGGATGTGAGTGACACTGACGGAGCCGGTCTGCCAGGGTACAGTCGGGGTGTGAGTGACACTGACGGAGCCGGTCTGCCAGGGTACAATCGGGATGTGAGTGACACTGACGGAGCCGGTCTGCCAGGGTACAGTCGGGGTGTGAGTGACACTGACGGAGCCGGTCTGCCAGGGCACAGTCGGGGTGTGAGTGACACTGACGGAGCCGGTCTGCCAGGTACAGTCGGGGTGTAGTGACACTGACGGAGCCGGTCTGCCAGGGTACAGTCGGGATGCGAGTGACACTGCGAAGCCGGTCTGCCAGGGTACAGTCGGGATGTGACACTGACGGAGCCGGTCTGCCAGGGTACAGTGTGGACCACGGGCCGGTCTGCCAGGGACAGTCGGGTTGTGACCTAGAGCCGGTCTGCCAGGGTACAGTCGGGGTGTGACACTGACGGAGCCGGTCTGCCAGGGTACAGTCGGGATGTGAGTGACACTGACGGAGCCGGTCTGCCAGGGTAAAGTCGGGATGTGAGTGACACTGACGGAGCCGGTCTGCCAGGGTACAGTCGGGGTGTGAGTGACACTGACGGAGCGGTCTGCCAGGGTCAGTCGGGATGTGAGTACACTGACGGAGCCGGTCTGCCAGGGTAAAGTCGGGATGTAGTGACACTGACGGAGCCGGTCTGCCAGGGTACAGTCGGGGTGTGAGTGACACTGACGGAGCGGTCTGCCAGGGTTCAGTCGGGATGTGAGTGACACTGACGGAGCCGGTCTGCCAAGGTACAGTCGGGGTGTGACACTGACGGAGCCGGTCTGCCAGGGTACAGTCGGGGTGTGAGTGACACTGACGGAGCCGGTCTGCCAGGGTACAGTCGGGATGTGAGTGACACTGACGGAGCCGGTCTGCTAAGGTACTGTCGGGGTGTGACACTGACGGAGCCGGTCTGCCAGGGTACAGTCGGGGTGTGAGTGACACTGACGGAGCCGGTCTGCCAGGGTACAGTCGGGATGTGAGTGACACTGACGGAGCCGGTCTGCCAGGGTACAGTCGGGGTGTGAGTGACACTGACGGAGCCGGTCTGCCAGGGTTCAGTCGGGATGTGAGTGACACTGACGGAGCCGGTCTGCCAGGGTACAGTCGGGGTGTGACACTGACGGAGCCGGTCTGCCAGGGTACAGTCGGGATGTGAGTGACACTGACGGAGCCGGTCTGCCAGGGTACAGTCGGGATGTGAGTGACACTGACGGAGCCGGTCTGCCAGGGTAAAGTCGGGATGTGAGTGACACTGACGGAGCCGGTCTGCCAGGGTACAGTCGGGGTGTGAGTGACACTGACGGAGCGGTCTGCCAGGGTTCAGTCGGGATGTAGTGACACTGACGGAGCCGGTCTGCCAGTCGTCGGGGTGGACCTGACGGAGCCGGTCTGCCAGGGTACAGTCGGGGTGTGAGTGACACTGACGGAGCCGGTCTGCCAGGGTACAGTCGGGATGTGAGTGACACTGACGGAGCCGGTCTGCCAGGGTACAGTCGGGATGTGAGTGACACTGACGGAGCCAGTCTGCCAGGGTACAGTCGCGCGCCAGTACACTCGGGGGTGGGTCTACCAGTGTAGTCAGGGTGGGAATGCCACTGACGGGGCCCGCCTGCCAGGATAGTTAAGGCTACACTGACGGGGACGGTCTGCGCAGGTGTGGAAGCTGAGCTCCACAGACATGTCGGAGCTGTGCCGCAACTCAGTGCTTCAGTCCGGCTTCACACACGATACCAAAGAGCACTGGCTGGGACCCAACTACACCCGCGAGGGTGTGGCCGGTAATGACGTCACCAGAACCAATCTGCCCGACATCCGCGTCAGCTACCGGTACGAGACCATGCTGGAGGAGCTCTCCACCATTTTCCCTGACGTCACACCGCACTCGGTGCTGCCCCCGCCGCCCGCCACCATCAAAGAAGACCGCGAGCCGCCAGCCCAGCGCTGACGTCACAACCAGCCCTGACGTCACACGCGCTCCTCAGGTGGAGTTCAACGGCTCTGATATGAAGGGCCGAGTGTTTGAGAACTGAATGTTACAATGAAGTGAGCTCTCGCTGTTAGCTGTGTCGCAGCCAGAACCCGGGGCGCGGGTGAATTAAGCCCCCGCGGCACTGTTGTTTCTGTGTACAACGAATACACTATTATTAGAATGGCACCATATACTCGGTATGTGAGTGTGACCAGACCCAGTGAGGTAAATGGCGAGTCTTTGTCCGTGACGATATCAGACAGAGCTGTGCAGCCGGCAGCACCAGCGATCGGCCAGTCTAGCTCAGAGGAAACGCGTCAGTTCCTGAGCTTAAGGTCTTGTGCTCATATCCCGGGGCCCGCGGGGAGCCGGGTGGACTCCCGCTGGGATCAGGATGGACTCCCGCTGGGAGCGGGGTGAACTCCCGCTGGGATCGGTGGACTCCCGCTGGGATCAGGATGGACTCCCGCTGGGATCAGGATGGACTCCCGCTGGGAGCGGGGTGGACTCCCGCTGGGAGCGGGGTGGACTCCCGCTGGGAGCGGGGTGGCTCCCGCTGGGATCAGGGTGGACTCCGGCTGGGAGCGGGGTGGACTCCCGCTGGCGGGACCCCCTGGGCGGGGTGGCTCCCGCTGGGCGGGGTGGACTCCCGCTGGGGCGGGGTGGACTCCCGCTGGGATCAGGGTGGACTCCCGCTGGGATCAGGATGGATCCCTGGGATCAGGATGGACTCCCGCTGGGAGCGGGGTGGACTCCCGCTGGGATCAGGGTGGACTCCCGCGCATCTCCGTAGCCCCGTCGTGATGGCGGCCGCAGACCGGAGATGCCGAAGTGGTGAGAATTGAAAAACACACCGGTAGTGCCTGGGCCGAGCTTCATCCTCCGGCGCCCTCCAGTACTCGGGTCGCCATTACCCCGCGGGTGTGACAACCCACTCCGGCTGTACCAGAGCCCGCAACCGTGCACAGGTAGGTACTGAGAGCTAAAGAGCAGAGTCAACATGTATTGTGTGGTGGCGACACGATCGATGAATGCACGACATGCCAATGGAGAGTCGCGTCGCCGCGGCGATGCACTCCTATAATCGAGCGCGCCCGTCCAGTAATGAAGGCACGGAGCTCGGCTCAGTGTTGGACGCTGCCCGCACACGTCACAGCGCACAGCCCAGCCCAGCCCAGCTCCCCGTCCACGGTGTACATCCTCGGAAAACAAGTGACGCCCGAAGAGCGCTCACCGTGTAAAACCCTCACAGCAGCCACGGCAGGGTCCGCCACGGCGCACAGTTACAGTCGCGACCCACCGTCAGAGGCGGCCGGTCCCGCACCTCCCGCTGTCCGGAACTCCCCGGCGCCTATTCAGAGTCCCGGCCGGCACCGAGAGCGCTACTTTTTAGTGTTGGCGCGGTAGGTTCCCACCACTACGGCGTGGTCGCGCTCGTAGGGCTCCAGCGTCAGCTGCTCCGCCGGCTTCAGCTTCTCCGCCAGCAGCTTCTTCACCTCGCCGGCGAACACTGCCTCCGGCGCCGCTGTCGAGTCGATGCAGTTGGCCTGTCGATAGGTCACCGTAAGTACCCCGACCAACATCAGTTCAGCGCCAACGTCAGTTCAGCGTCACAGATGGGGTCAACGTCATCACAGAATCATACAAACGGGGAGGGGATCAACTTTAGTTTTCCGATCGCGGAAAGTTTCAGCGAGGCCAACAGACTATAATGGTATTTGACAACGTGGCATCAAAATATATTACCCGGACCTGGCGTTGAAATTCCCTTCGGGGGAAGGCTGGTGATAATGAGAGCACCCGGCCACCCCCGCTGCGAAGGGTCCGACAGCCACATGCTCTGGACAAGAGTTCCCCACCGACTGGACATAGGCTGCCCACATGGGCTGGGGCTGGGCTAGGGGTGAGCTTTAATCACTTGCAAATTGATGGGTTCCGGGCAGGCCCGCGCCTTGCTTAAGTAGGGTACATTTGGGATTTCAATGACGAGAGCCACTGTATTCTCTAATCCTCGTTTACAGGATTTAAGCCTTCATTCAAAGGCAAAGCATAATGATAGACCAACTCAAGCACCTGATCGTCTCCTTTTGAATAAAGTTATTAGTGGGGGAAGGGGGGCAGACATTAATATATTACGGCGATTGAGTTTCGAATTTAGAATTACACAAGTTGTACACAGATCTTAATTTTCAAGGGTTGGGTAGGGTGTGTACCTGCCTTACAGACAACCACACACACATATGGACTGGGTTCTGGTTCGGAGCGAAAGCCACTGGGCTTGAGCTGGTCTGAGCTAATGTCAGATGAACCCATGGCGAACTCTGCTCTGGAGGATACGAGAGCATGAATAATAACAGGGAAGACATCGGACCCGGATCCACGGGCCGCCGCGACAGCGTGCGGCTCTTACTTTGATGGAGATGACGAAGTGCCCGCCGTTCTTGAGGAAGCTGTGCGCGTTGATGGCGACAATACGCGCCTGGTCGGGCTGAGCCACGTCCGCGAACACGCAGTCCACCATGCCGACCAGCATGCGGTACTTGTGCGGGTGCCGCGCGTCCTCGATGATCGGCACGATGTTGTTCCGCTTCTTGGCCACGTTGATGAGGTCGCGGCCGGAGCGGTGCGAGAACTCCACGGCGTAGACGAGCCCCTCGGGCCCGACCACGTCCGACACGTGCGAGACTGTGGTGCCGGAGGCGGCGCCCAGGTACAGCACCTTGCTGCCGGGGGGCATGTGGATGGCGTCCACGCCACCCAGGATGGCCGCCGCTAGCTTCGAGCGGAACGGGTTCCAGACGCGGTACTCGATCTTCTCGCCGGTCTTCTCAGGGTCGTCCTGCGCAGCGGAAGGTGGGGGGAAGGTGAGAACCGGCGCCGCGCCCAACCCATCGCAGCGTGACTGAAATACGGGAAACAACAAACACACGGCACCAAATCCCACATACACGACACAGGGTACCGTACCCATCACACAGATACACACCAAACACACGGTACAGCGCTAAATACACGGCACAGTACCTACCAAACACAAGGAACCACCAAATACACAGCACCGTACCCATCACACAGCGGTTCCACCCAGTACACGACACCGTATCTGTGACACGGAAACACAGCAAATACACTGCACTGAAACCAGCACACGACACTGAACGACCTAGAACGCAGGCTCTGCGGCGGCAGCGACGACAGTCACATGTGCCGAAACCACACACAACTGGCACTGTCATGGTACATATGCAGCAGTACAAAATATCGAGGCAAAATTGTGTAGGGAGAAAGTACACCAAACTCAGAACATCAAATTATATCAACATCGAAGTAGTAAAGTATCATTTTTCGAGCCCGAGAAAAATTGATCGCGTATAGAATAAGGGAAAACATTCAGCGCAGGATATGGAGATGAAATATAATATACAAAGACAATCTGGCAATCAGATTAACACAGACATGTCAAAGAACCATGCGACAACAAGTGCCCTATACTTGACCATTTTTTATTTCCTTCAAATTTGGCTCATAAGGGGCTTCGAGGGGATGGAATTAATTAGAGGATACAAAATCATCCTATTTTGTTCCGGAGATATTTAAGTTCCAAAGTAAAAGAATAATAAAAGATGATCAGATGAATAAGAGATCAGGGATGTGACCCCATCCCAAAATTTGTTGAATACAATTTAACTCCTCTTTTGTTTCTGATTATTTCACTAAGCCCTACTGTTCTGACATGTTTGGTGTTTATCGAACAAACACCAGTTACATTGATATCAGACACCTAAAAATACCATAAATGACGACCTGACGTCATAAGAGATCACCAAAAGAAACTTTCAGTGGTAAGAAACAAGTTACTTTTGGTCCCAAGGCTCTACAACAATCGCATAGTGAGGTAAGCCCAAACGGGCAGTCTATGACACCTGGTGCTTATTTCTATCTGTTTTTAAGTTCTTAAGAAGTATATGCAACTCGACACCCATCTTTTCGATTTTATTTTTAAGAGATTTAATGGACTTTCAATCGCTTTCCGACCAAAACATATTCTAGAGCGAATAAAAAGGCGGGCCAGCCAAACCCAGTGGGCGTCACTCACCACCGAGATGCGCTTCTCGCCGTAGACGCTGTCGCCGGGCGCCATGTTGAGAGTGACCAGGGCGTCCTCCTTGCCACGCGCGATGAACACGCCCTCGTGCCGATGCGGCTCAATAATCACCGCCTTCCCGCCGCGCATCCCACCTGTGGTATAAACGGCCTGAGGCGACCGTCTCGGCGGGACGGGACAAGATGCCAGCGCCACCGGCCCACACTCCGGTCCTCAGTGCATGGACCGCGCTCAACAGAGGCAGCGCTAGCTCTCTGCACAACTTAGGGATCCGCGCCGGTATCTCAAGCAATGTTTGAACAGGCAGTGAAGGCGAAATCTACGAACAGGTCAATTTTAGATTCTGTTCATTTTAAATATCTGGTTGAATGTTTTTACTTCGACGCACACTTTGTTTAGCACACCACGAAATGATTGTCGAGACCATCCATGGCCATGGACCAATGTTTTCATGCAATTCTATTGCTAGAAAAGGTCCGCCACCCATTTAAACGGGTAGCCAGGCGTGCCCCCTCCGCGATCCCAACGACAACAGTACCCTTACGTTAACACCACCAGAACATAAAATATTACAAGTCGCTTCCCGCCCTGCTAGGAAAAAGAAAGTAACTAAAGAAAGCATAATAAATATCATACTATTAGTAAAACTGCCAGCAGTAGCTCCCTGTAAATATACAGGAGCAGGAATAGAGGTCTATTTAGGTTAAATGCACAATAATTTAGCTCATTACCGGTTAGATTGTTAGTCTTTTCCAAACGGAACTACCCAAAACTGGAGAATCGTGTTAGCCCCTCCGAGATTCTGGCGAAAAGATAGAGGCCCAGTAACATTCGCCAGAGAACTCGGAAGACAGTAAGCAAATTAAGGCAGACGTCAGGCATAGGCAAGCAAGCAAGCAAGCAAGCAGGCAAATTACAACAATGCTATTTGATTCCATGTTTCATTGTTGTCAGCAAGCACCTCTCACTCCTATCAAGAGCCACGGCATGTTTGCTAGTCCTGACAACAGAGTAGGCCCATGTCCCCAGCATATATGCAGTTTTTTTTAGTAAAGCTAGCCGATACAGCGGGTTGGCAAGTGACCTACCTCGGCCGCGTCCTCCCCCGCGGCCGCCGCGGCCCCGGCCCGGTGACCTGCCGCGGTCGCCGCCGCGTCCTCCGCGGAACCCGCCACGGTCGCCGCCGAAGCCACCCCTGCCGCCGCGGAAGCCGCCCCGGCCGCCACCGCGATCGCCGCCGCGTCCTCCACGGAACCCGCCGCGACCTCCGCGGTCACCGCGCGGCGTGAACGCTGCCAACGGACACAGGAGGTCACACGACGAGGAGACGGAGAAGCACGCACGAAATCACAGCCTGGAGCATCCCGCGTCATCCCACACGAGTGCCCTCAAACCCTCTCGATGTCGTTGAAATTCGGCAGGCGTAACTCATAGTTCTATGCACATTACTGGACCTTTAAGCCTAAATGGCCATTAGGAATCAACATTAAAAGTTACAAAAGGTCACCGAACTATCTGAACATTTCGCTCGTCACCTGGTTTAAATTTGCAAAGAAATAAATATGCGAAAAATCCAGAAATAATCATATCTAGAAACATCAGTTTTTATATATATACCATTTTAGCTGAATAGCTATGTGAAATATGTCTGGGAGACTGATAACAATCTTGTAATTCCATATCTTTCCTTGAGGTCGCCATATTGTGGCTTCTAAGGCACAAACAGCCAACAGCCAACATATCTTCCAAATCTGCGGTAGATTTATTTCCGGCATACAACATTGAGCACGTCCTCCATACTTTTCAAGCTCCCATCTTTTAACAAAGGAACACCAGAAAAGACCCACGATAAAATTGTAATTTAGATTTCAAGAAGTTGATTTACGCTTCAACACATTTTTATGCTTTAAGGTCATTAGATACAATTTGCCTAACTTACAAACAAATTCAGCACAATTGCAATCTCAGCAGGACACTAACCCAACAAAACCTCTATAATATTAGCCTGAACAAGGGAGCAACATTTGCTCTACACACCATGTAGTCACATCTAGCTCTGTATCCATCTATAAGTAAATTCTAAAACAGCACCATCTGACACTGAAAAGTGAGTATTTGTGCGACGAACACGTCACATGCAGAATGGATATTCGTTGTATCACCAATGGAGATGCCCCCACTTAGAGGTATAGTCAGTTATTAGAATGCGTTTTTACATGGGGGAGGGGGCAGATAAAAAGCAAAAGCATACACTAAAAGAAAGACACACAGGTGTTCTCAAGAAGATCCAAGTGGCATGATATACCAATAGGTATACCATATAGTAACATAATATAATGATGGTGATAAAAGATACATGTGAGTAAAACGTAAACATTTGTATTTGTATTTGTATTTATTTGAGTTATCACCTACGGGATGGCCCCAATAAACGGCGAAGTACAGGAGATAAAACATTGAACAATATGTACATACACAGCATTAAAGCAGAAGCGCTACAAGACCTTAATTAAAATGACCTAAAAGGAAGTAGCGCATCAAATAATACCTATGAATACACACAGGCAATACAAACCATAAAAGACAACAGAGGGACATAAAATATAATAAAACCTTAACAGTCCCTAAAAGACAATAAGCCATAAAAGTTCCTAAAAGACAATAAAAGCAATAAAAGTCACTAAAATCTATCCGCATCATAGGGTACATCACTGGTACATAGAACAGCTAAGCTACAGAGAGGCGACATAGGCTTTAACTTGTGACCGAAATGATTGGTAGGCATCCGTGAAAACATCTACTGTCGGGCACATTTGTAAAAATAAATTCAGTTGCCTCGGAAGTCTCGTAAAGAGGCCTTCTTTGGCGGTGCCTACCCTTGCATACGGCACTTTCAGCAGGGTTCCTGGTTGCTGACGGGTAGCACGAGATGGGACATGCAAGTAGAATGCCGCGAGAAGAGATGATGAAGAGATACGCCCTCTCAGAATGTTTCGGACAAACATGAGGTCATGCTGTTTTCGCCTAGCTGCTACAGAAACAACCCCAAAGTGTTTGAGCAGGTTTACATAGCCAGTATGGTGATGGGTGGCGACTGTATGAGTTGAGCCATATTAAAAATTTGTGTTCTACCCGGCTCAATCGCTCGGTGTGCGACACAGCAGCTCCGTTCCACACAACGCTACAGTATTCCATGTTCGACCCCACATAGGCATAGTATGAAGTTAAAACAGATGAAACGTTGATGTATCCTCTCGGGTTGGCCTTCTGAAAGGATCAATGCATAGAAAAATACATTGAAAGTGCTTACAAAAGCCGAGTCGGCACGGCCAACGAGCCTTGTAAGTTAGACCCATATATTTTCCTTTGACCCCTGTATGTGCCAAGATCATTCAGGAAGATGTCTGCCTCAAAACCACGGCAGAGCGAAAACTCGTTGGTGACCCCAGCAGGGCGACAAGAGGTCACACAGCAGGACATTGATGCATGCTGGGGAATATAAATCAATGTCTGGTTCCGGGTCGATAGGGCAGGCACATGAAAAGGAAAGCTGCTGAGCAGGGCAGTAGTATCGAGGCTAGCACGGATTATTTA
Source organism: Lepas anatifera (assembly GCA_034440635.1). NCBI lineage: Eukaryota > Metazoa > Arthropoda > Thecostraca > Lepadidae > Lepas > Lepas anatifera. Next base: position 635,524 of record JAOTON010001627.1, on the reverse strand, counting down.
TAGTAAAGAGTAAGTCCTGCTGCACCCTCCGAGCAGCAAGACCAACAATTTTCAAATGTCGAATAAGATGCTCATAGGAAAGGGAGGGTGCATGTCTGGATGGAGTGTCGTGGATAAGCAACAAAAGAAACTTGTTTGAACCCCATCGACCCACACCTTGGGGAGTCAGCCGCCCCCGCCCAATATATCAAAACTGTGTACGAATATCAAACCTATATTCTACTTCTGTACCAATGACAGTATTGTTTAGCCATCTTTCCATCAACGCCAACATATCACATTTTTCTAGGGTTGGGGAGAGTGGTCCGAATGTTCCATGCCACTTTTCAAGGCTGCGGACGTTGGCGCAATACATTGTCAGCATGTTACACGGTGTGCTTACTCCACTGCGGCAATTTGCCAGTCCACGGTCTGTCTCTATGTCACTAGAAATCAGCCTGCAAAGTATGGTACTTTCGACGAGCCGATCTCGTTGCTGCGAGCGGTCTATGAGACAGAAGCGAGAAGCGCGAGTTTTACCACCCTGGTACGGATTTGTACGAATGTTGCGAGGGAGGTGACACTGAATACCGACCATATAGTGAATGAAGAGGGAAATCCCGGTCAAAACAAATAACATCAAAGTGATTGTGCAAATTAGGCTGTGTGCGCCATATTTTCAGCAAACGTACGTCCTTGAAAGTAAGTTTTTCATACTTATAGATCAATTCTGGGTAAACTAGAGGATTTTGAAGGTTGTAAATGAAGCAATATCTGTTTCACGTTTTTTCGCTCATACTTCCAATCGACTTTCCACAGAAAATGAACATGGCATGATGGAGAGATTTGTGTGATAATTTCCTGCCAAAAGCTTATTTTTCCCTCTCAGTGCCATCGATTCAAACGTTTGGTTTTGTATAGTTATGCCCCAAACTTTGCTAAGCTGTGTGGCATCATAGTAGGGAAGTGTTGCTTTATGCTGTAGGTGTAGCTGTATTCTAACCAATTCACTTACAGTGATATGCAGCACATCCTCTAGAGGGTTTAGTAGAACTTTTCATAAAAAGACAAAATTAGGTTAAGTACACACTACTCCATACAAATTCAACATGGCATTGTATTTTTGAAAGTTGCTAGAGTGGTTAGACGATTCTGAAAGGCTGATAATGGGTGGTGGGAAGGTAATGACATGCAGAGTATGGCGAAATGAAAGGATACATAAAGAATATATATATATATATATATATATATATATATATATATATATATATATATATATATATATATATAGGGACATTATGGTTAAATAATAAACAAACAATGATGATAAGAGAAAACATTGCATTGTGGAGGTAGGGATGGTTGAATTTTTTCACTGGGTTTGTTGTGGATTGGTGCAGAGCTTTGGGTGACTGGCAGTGAAAATTTGTGCAAAAATTCTACATTCATCATGTATCTATCCATTCATCATCATCATACATTCATCTGGTCTGCTGCAACACTTTGCAGCCTGGGGTAGCATTGCACAGTGTAATTGGATGATTGCATTTTTCTCTCTGGTTTTTGTGGATTGTTGCAAGAGTGAGGTGACTGATTGTGCAATTTTGAGTGACAATTCTAGATGGATGGTGTGTCTTGTTTGGCCTCCAGTCTGCAGAAGGTGGCAGATTTCAATGAGATGATTTGTGTGTGTTTACTGTCAATATATGTGTATGGATGTAGACTTGTTGAGACAGCCTTGGGGCAAACTTATCAGTTTGGTGCAGCTTTTAACCATCTTTGGGGCAGGTACAGAAACCTTGGGGCAGAAACTGACACTTGGGGCAATACTGAAACACGAAGGTAGACACTTAAACAACCAAAAGAAAACAAATAAAGAAAAGACACAGTGACTATTGGTTTTGTGGCCTTCCTATTGTATAAAATGAGAATGGAAAAATTTCCCCAGCAACCAGATGTATGCCCATTTGGCACAAGATTAGAGCTGCCCCAAACACCTCAATCTAGTAAAGAAGCCTGCCACATTCTGCAGACTGTCTTGCGTGCTGTCAAGCTTTGAGAACTGGACCAGGAGCAGGCGGCAAGCCTGGGCCCTGACCGGCATCGAAGAATATTCTTAGGCTTAGACGTGTCATAATCGACGTCATGAACAGTGACGTCATCGGTGTAACGCCAGTCTTAGCGCCAGGTGGCAGGCAAGTCGATTTGTTGGTTCATATTCTTAGCACTAGAGGGCAGTTGGCACACCCTTGTAGTGTTTGCACGTTTTTCTACCTTTAGGCGGTGAGTAAAAGGTACATTCATCGTTATCCACGACTGAGAACCACTCGCACCAGATTGCCGCACCGTAAAACGCAACTTGCTCTAATCATCCCATGTGCGCCAGATATGCCAATATTTTAGTCTGCGACGCAGTCACTATTTTCTGTCTTAGCTGACAAGTAAGACAGTCTTAGTGCTGACGTCATACTTCCGTGATGTCATGTACGAGCTAACGCCAGTCTTACCGCTAGGTGTTTAGCTGGGTGGCGTGAGACGTACTGTGCATGCTCTGTCTTAGCTAAGACAGTCTTAGCTAAGAATCTTAGTTGCCTATCAGGGCCCAGGTATCATGTCTTAGTTTTGTTAACACAGGGCACTCTGTTTCAAAAGTGGTGACTTCTTCACTCATGTATAAACAGATTATAGTTTCATGGCTCTGCAACAGGCAGCACTCCAAACTGAATCACAATACCTGCCTTCAACTGAAACCAGGAAAAGAGGCACCTAGAATTAATTGTAAAATATCTTATTGCATACTAAGCTTGCAGGAGTAAAATATCGAAATCATATTGATAATCATTTACAGATACAATGGACTCCATACTATTTATAAACCGCGCCTGTCATCTCATGCCTTGCTAGCGGTTTTACTTCTCACCTATTTTTTTAACCTACATGCTCACATTGCGTGGCATCCATTTGCCTATGCCGTGAAATACATGTATGGACTGGGAATGGACCATGCATCCTAGTTCCCGACATACAGAGGGCACTAACCTGTCCCGTATCCCATGACGCTGTATAAAGAACTTCGCAGAAATTAAACTGGAAGTGAAGAAATAAAGTCGTCTATATTCTCCCACTACACCGCCGTTACGCTTTTTACAGCGTAACCTCGCTGCTATTATAACAACGCCTTCACACAACTTAAAAGATGAAAGATGAGAGAACGGGAGAACCCACGCGGTGGTGTCATTCATGTACATGCCTCAACCACGCCGGAAATGAAGCAATTCAGAAATACCATATTCTTTTGTTCAGTATTCGTAAAAGTTACTATCAATTTTTGTATTCTATCACTTTATTGCGTCAAAAAATTTTTACTATTCCCTTTAAACAATTTTCTGCAATCTATTCTACCTACAGGTTTTATAGTGAACAGCTTGAAGGTGCTACCAAATTTGGAGTAAAACTCTACCATCACAGGCTTTCCTCTGCTCTCTGATTCCAGTGGATGATGTGTGTGGTGCTGCTCCGTAGCTGAGTTCGTATTATTAATATTTTATTGTGATGATTTCAATTAAAAACGCTCCGCATTAAGAAAAGAGTAGTCCAAGAGCTTATTGCCTCTGGTCGAACCCAGGAGGCCAGTGGACTTACTTCAAACGCCAAGAAGTATAAGAAGGTAGGTACCTACCTAGGATGAAGTTGAAGTGGAAGGGATTGAGATAATATTGGAAATATGCCTTTGATTTGGCCTGTTACTCCATTCTTCGTCTCAGGAAAAATAGGAATGTACTTGAGGATCTGAATGAAAAACACGGGAGCTCCCAGTGCCTTATGCCAGACTGTACTGCACATCTTCCCAGAGTCTGTCCAAGTTTTTCTTAAACTGGTTGAGGTTCCTAGATGTAACGACATGTTCGGGCAAGTTGTTTTAAACGTTCAGGGGGCGATGGTGAGATGGTTTGCAAGATACCTTTGGTAGAATGTGCCCACTATGTCAATGTCATCCACCCATTTGTTATTGTGCTATTTCTTATCTGTTGTATCTTTTTTATCTGTATTGAATCACCAACAGGTCTTAAAAAACCCAATAACAGGTGAAGGCAGTAAAATTAAAAACTCATCAACATGGAGGCCTAAATACAACATAAATACTCACATCAGATCAGGACTGGTTGCACGGCCGCAAACAGCTATGTTTTTCTTTAGTACCCCAAGTAGATCACAGGATATATTGCTGAGGAGTGGCATGTTAAAAAAACTGTTAACCACTCAAGGTAAACAATTAATAACTCCTGAAGCAATAGTGTTCAGTGTTCACTCCCGCCAGCAATACACTAAACAAAGTAGGATGTGAAATCCTAGTGGTTCTGACCAGCACATGTATTGTTAAACCTTCTAAAAGATGTGATGATGAGACGAGGCCTCTTTATATTTCTTGTCTGTCTCTGAATAGGTACCTTGGAGGCTGCCCATATTTCATGAATTGGAATATTCTCTGCTGTTTTCTCTCATGAAAACATTGCTGTATGCCCTTTTTCTTCTAAAGGAAAGGTTTGAGGGCCAGACCCACTCTGAATCGATACAATAGGTAAAATATGCATATGTAGGAACTTGGATATGTACTCAATCATTTTGATTTGTTCCAATGCCAAGTTGAAGCTGTTAGTTTGGATCTATTGGGTCTTGTCAGAAAAGCATTGCTACTTACAAAAAAGTGAGGGGACTAGTCTATCTACAGCCTCCTCCTGACCTCAGTTGCAGTGGGGAGAATCAGTGGTCAGAAACATAGTTCACATGGCCAAAGGGTAATTAAGATCAGACTGACCTCACATTATGGGGTTTTCTGCTTGGCTCAGGTCATCAAAAATTATTTTAGGAACAGGGAGGAGACCCAGTTAAAGGGAATGTGGCACCTTCACAACGTGATTTTAACTGAGATAGAGAAGTTGTGAAGCAGGTCTGCAAACCCGGTACTCCATATTTATTTGTCTTTGAACTCGATATTTCCATAGAAAAAGCTAAAACCTACCTGACACCAGCCCCCTCAGCCCCCGTCGCCGGCGCCATTGTTGTGAGCTACTGGTGTGACGACATATGCTGACGCCACGATGAGCATCAGCCAATCAAAGCCCTTGAAGCGTTTCAAGTATGGTAGTGGTTGCCAGATCGTGACATCATCCACAGGCTGATATTTATTTCTTTTTCTAGAGGAGTATTTTTAAAAACCAAATATTGAGCTTATTGTACATTTTCAGAGAAATTGTGAGTGGTTTCATTATTCTTGACTAAAAGCATGCCTAATAACACTAAATTCCAGGATTCGACCAAGGTGCCACATTCCCTTTAAGATAAGATGCTCCACATCATGAGCAACAATCAGACAGGAATTATGCATCAACACATTGAATTACAAAAGATTGGGACCAGAGGATCAGGATCCATTGATCATGGTTTCCATGAAATTTAGCCCAGTTCATGATGTAACTTTGATGGATCAAAAAGTTTTTTGGTCTCAGTTTTATCAACATTTCTGCAGCATTAAAGGTGTTTCCTTTCACTGACAAACTATAATCCTGGTTTTGCAAAACAAAACATTTATGCCACTGTGTGTGCTTTTGTTTTTAGAGGCAGTTTGTTTATTTTCTCCTGGTGTTGGATAACTAGTGTCATGTGTATTTATGAGTATTGATAAGCTTTACTCTCTGCAGCTTACCCTCCTTTACTCCTTGCACTATGATTAAAGTGTTTACCATCAGACTGCCTTCCTTTTACTTATCGAGTCAGCTTTTCTACAGGTGCAAATTGGAAGCTTCAGCCTCAATGTGGGACAGTTTGGTCCGTGTTTTTGTTGTTGCAAAATTTGTGTTATTTTTGCTTTGTTTCTGTTCTTTGTTTGCAATTTTTCCTTTGATTCCACACTTGTTCCTGCAATAGAAGTGAACTCAGACCCCTCTCATGCTGCCCCCATCCAGCTTACCCTGGTGTATTCTGTTCAGAAATCACCTTCCACAGTTTAAATCTTCTTTTCTTGAATCCTGCCATGTTTTTTTCTCCCATGTTTGTACTCCTGAGATGCAGTCTGGTAGGTAAGCTTTATGTATGGTGTCCTTTAGTGTCCATATATGTGTATGGATGGAATACTTTTCCATAATCCTGCATCTCTGTCAGCAGCTCTGTCTGCACCTTTGGTCTATGAAAGTGTCTGTGTATGCCGCCGGTAGTGATGTCCGGGGATGGGGCGGTCTCTGTTCAGCTGTGTCTGTGACGCCGACAGCGGCGGCCGCGGGATGGAGGCGGCTGTGCCTGCTGCGCTGGAGGTGCGCCACCGTACTGGCACAGGCCAGGTCACCCACCTGCTGGACGCCCGCCTGCAGCGCTGCTCCGCCCTCTACCAGCGCCACCTGCGCGCTCACTACGGCTGCGTCAACGCTCTCGAGTTCTCCGACTCGGGGGCTCTACTAGCGTCTGGTACGCACTCCCGCCTGACTCCGTGCTGTTTTCTTTCCGTAACTGGCGTTTCCCGTAACTAACCGTCATACATAGCTCCTCTTTATGTCATTGAAGTCAGCGGAATTGTATCAGGTGACAAACAATGCCGCTAACTGTTGTGTAGCTGTTCTCGACCCTCTTCAAAAACGTGAGAGGTTTTTGTGCAAATTGTTTGTCAGAGAATACCCAAGGTAACCACTCTGTAAACAAGTGTTACCCCGCCGGGGTTTCACCGGCCGTTCCTGTTTGCCAGTTATTTTGGGAATCCCAAGAATACTCTAAAATAATATAACGTCTAAGTGAAGGCCGTCGGGCTGAACGCAAAGGTCAGCAGCTGGAGCAAGTGCCGGTGGGGCGCCTGCCTGGACGGAGGAGCCGCTGACCATTGCCCCGCCCGACGATAGGCGGTGGTGACCTTGCCCCCTGCCGACGTCAGGCGGAGACGACCGACGCGTGCTGCTGTGGGATGTGGCGCGCACTGTGTCGGGAGGCAGGAGGCCTGTGGTGGCCATGACCTCCCAGCACCTCTCCAACATCTTCTGCCTGGCGTTCGACCCTGGAGAGCGGCGCGTGCTGTCGGCTGGAAACGACAAACAGATCATTGTGCACGACATAGCCAGGTGAGGGATGCTGGAAGTTTGGGTACGGTGACGGACACACTGATAGTGGCTGTGGTGTTCTTTTATGTGAGTTGTTTATGTTCATTCTCAGCGTTCTGATTAATTTAGAGACTGAGTTTAATTGATCTTAGACCGACCTACTGGTGGTGCCTAAATGTTGGAAGCTGCTATGGTTCCCCGGTGTTTATTCTCATCATGCCCTGGAGAGAGGCTGTAAATGTCAATCGGTTTTTCACATACATGGGACCCGTTCAAAATTAGACTTTTCCACAGCAGTTGTAGGCCTGGAAAAATCTGTCGAAAAGGCTCATGAATGATGAAACCGCAAAACTGCTTTCACCTATGCGACGCCAAATAAAGCTTCAGTTCGGATATTGATGATTATGTAATGCTGACTTCTCGTCAGCTGGTACGTTATAGCTTCGACAGGCCAATGCATTGGGACTGGGGGCCATTGTCAGAGAGAGACCGAATTTACGGATTAAGGCCGCAGACTGAGATCGTGTGTTTAATTTAACACAACTGGCCTTAACACTTAGAAGTTACGACTTAGGGTACATCATTGTAGGACATATATCATGTATATGTACGTAAAATACATCACTAGGTTTCAACAGTTCTTTGTTGGCCTCTCTGATGGGAAACCTGGTCGGCATGCCCGCTTAGTGTGCTGTATTTCACCGTCGACCGAAAGTGATGTTTTTCCGTGTCTGGTGGTACTGCTGTATGTCCATGTCCCATGTAAGTGTTGTATGTCCCTGTCCGATGTTAGTGTTGTATGTACCTTCCCGATTTAAGTGATACATGTCCCTGCCTGATGTAAGTACTGTATGACCCTGTCTGGTGTAAGTGCTGTATATACCTTCCCGATATAAGTGTTGTATTTCCCTACCCGATGTAAGTGCTGTAAAACTCTGATGCAAGTGTTGTATGTACATTCTCGATGTAGGTGTTGTATGATTATGTCCTTCGTAAGTGTTGTATGACCCTGTCCGATGTAACTGTGATATGTCCCTTCCTGATGTAAGTGCTGTATGTCCGTGCCCGATGTAAGTGTTTTTTCCCTGTCCGATTTAAGTGCTGTATGTCCCTGCCTGGTGTAAGTGCTGTTTGTCCCTGCCTGATGTAAGTGCTGTATGTCCGTGCCCGATGTAAGTGTTTTTTACCCTGTCCGATATAAGTGTTGTATGTCCCTGCCTGATTTAAGCGCTGTATGTCCCCGCCCGATGTAAGTGCTGTATGTCCCTGCCTGGTGTGAGTACTGTTTGTCCCTGCCTGATGTAAGTGCTGTATGTCCCTGACTGGTGTAAGTGCTGTATGCCCGGGCCCGGTGTATGTGCCGTATTTAGGCGTCCGTTGAGAGCGGTGTATTTACGTGTCCGCTGACGCCCGGGCCGGAGCAGCGGCGCCGCTGTGGACGTGTTCACGGAGCAGCAGGCGGTGTACGGACTCAGCGTCAACCCGTGCCAGGAGAACATATTCGTGGCGGCCTGCGAGAGCGGCCGCGTGCTCATGTTCGACCTGCGGCTCAGCCTGGCCGGTGAGAGAGCGCCGGCGGTGGTACCACTGCCAGGGGAGTCCCCTGCGCCTGGTGTCGGCCCGGACACTGGACAGAACGGCAGAGGCAGTCGATAGCTCTCTCTCTCTCTCTCTCTCTCTCTCTCTCTCTCTCTCTCTCTCTCTCTCTCTCTCTCTCTCTCTCTCTCTCTCTCTCTCTCTCTCTCTCTCTCTCTCTCTCTCTCTCTCTCTCTCTCTCTCTCTCTCTCTCTCTCTCTCTCTCTCTCTCTCTCTCTCTCTCTCTCTCTCTCTCTCTCTCTCTCTCTCTCTCTCTCTCTCTCTCTCTCTCTCTCTCTCTCTCGCTCTCGCTCTCGCTCTCTCTCTCTCTCTCTCTCTCTCTCTCTCTCTCTCAATTAAATCTGAAGTAGGCGGGCCAGAGGTGATGAAAGCTATTTTTACTTTTATTTTAATAATGATATAGCTATGGGTCTGAATTTCCAGTTTATGTTTGCTTTAGGTCACTGAAAACCCATTGCTTCATGTACTGTATATAATTCTAAGGGTTTCGGGGATGCCCAAAATCCCCACCAACCGAACTATTCTAGCCATATCGGAGGAATCCCCTTGGATGTTTTATTCGGGACATTTTCTTATTCTTCACTTTGTGTGGAAGCTAGTCTTGGGAGCTATGGCTGAAAAGAAACGTTTTTAGTAGTTTCTCCACATGCCCTATTAAACTGCTGTTTCAGCTCAAAACCCCATAATAAGTGGGGATATGTGGGGAGTAAGAAACTAGTAAGATATGAGGTCAGAGTGCTGGTGTGGATCTCTGCACAGTGACACGGCCTGGCTGTTGTCGATGTCTGACTTCGGTAAGCAGTAGTGGGAGGGGGAGACTGACTGAGACTGACTGACCTGCGCCGGCCGGCAGACCCGCACCCTCTGGCGGAGTCCGGAGCCTCGCTGGCCGCCTACTACTCCGCCATGTTCAGCCCGGCCGAACCCCGCCTCGTGGCCACCGCCAACTCCAAGACCGGTGCTGCCATCTACGACGTCCGCATGTCCAGCAGGTACTTTACTCGGTGACTGCTCCCTGTGGGGCTGGCTGCATGTCTTGATTTTGGCAGAAAGTGGTGAGGGGGTTGGTTCTGGGCCATATGACTCTTCAGTGTGGGTGTGAGGTCCGTCGGATACCATCAGGGCGGTGTAGTGGCTCGGACTGTCCGGGACGGGGCGGGGAGTAAGCGGCGCTACACCGACCCGGAATGGAGCGGCACGCTGAAACAGCCGAACTGGTACAGTCTCTGACGGTACGGTGTGCTGACAGGTCTCTGTAGCCGTACAGTCTGACAGCGTGGTGAACCGGCAAACCTCATTAGCGGTGGACAGGCACAGTCTCTGACAGTGCAGTGTACTGACGGGTCTCTGCAGAGGTACAGTATCTGACAGTGCGGTGTACTGACAGGCCGCTGGAGCGTTACGGGGTGTCCCGGTACGGTGCCATGTCGGCCCGATTCAGCAGCGACGGCCGCAGACTGTTCCTGCTGCGGCGGCGACTGCCTCCGGCGCTGTACGACCTTCAAACGCCCGAGACCCCGCTCTGCCAGGTCAGTGAGACCCGCTCTGCCAGGTCAGTGAGACCCCATTCTGTCAGGTCAGTGAGACCCGCTCTGCCAGGTCAGTGAGACCCCGCTCTGCCAGGTCAGTGTGTGACACGCCTCCCATTTTCAGTCCTGGCAGCGCTTGCCTGCGTTGGCACCGTACCGTTCCGAGTGTGTGTAGCAGGTAGGCTGCGGTAATCGCTATCGCCGCTGCCGGTCATCTCGCTTGTATCGGAGCCTCTGTCGCCTGCTGACATTGCCTGTCGACTGAGAAGTTGTCCCGCGCGCGTGTCTGACACAGTTCGCCGTCCGTTGCTGGTGTGTGACCGCTGTGTGTCCGCTTCCACCGTGTGTGACCGTATGTTTATCCGGTGTGTAACCGGGCGTGTGTGTGCGGCCGCCAGTTTGACCACCCGCAGTACTACAACTCCTGCACCATGAAGAGCTGCTGTTTCGCTGGCAGCCGCGACCAGCTGGTGCTGTCCGGCAGCGACGACTTCAACGTCTACCTCTGGCGCATTCCCGACGACCCCGGTGGGTGTCCGGCGGGATGTTCTGTGCGGTGCCCAGAGGGGCGGTGTCCGGCCCTGTGCGGTGCCCAGAGGGGCGGTGTCCGGCCCTGTTTTGTGCCCAGAGGGGCGGTGTCCGTCGGGAGGAGTGTGAGGTCACGCCTGTGTGGTACACTTCTGGGGGCGTCGGTGGGTAGCCTGAGGTGGGGCTGGTTCCGTGTGTGTGTGTACGGCCCGGGACTGTATGTGTGTGGGGGCGGGGTCTGTATGTGTGACGAAAACCCCTGGATATTGGTTCATCGGGAGAAGTGTAACTTTACGTGGATATTTTTTCATCGTAGGAAATAATTTTTTGAAAAAATTTTTTTTTTTTTTTTTTTTGTTTTCCCCTTCCGTCCAGAATGAATTTTCCGACCTTTTCCTTTGTGATCTATCGACCAGAAGTGCGTAAATCCCTCCCCTGAGACCAGAGACGGGTATAGTATGCTGACCCCCCTCCATGGTCCACAGGCCAGAATCGGGTGTGTCGAGCGCAGGCTGTGCTGAGGGGTCACCGCTCCATTGTCAACCAGGTGCGATACTGCCCGCGGAACGGACTCATCGCCTCCTCCGGCGTCGAGAAAATCATCAAGGTAACGCCCGCCTCCGGCACCGGCCCCCAACTGCTGGTTTACAATGTCAGGATACGCCGGTGCGTCCAGTTGAGGACGCTAGTGCGGTCTGAGCTGTTTGTCTTTGTCTCTCAGCGCTCAATTTGAGTTTGCGTTCTTGCCGTGATAGCTTTATTGTAAATTCTCCTTGATTTTTTCACAAGCAGATACATGTTAGGGGTATATCACAGCAGGTTAGTCTAATTGGTCTGTTTGTTATGTTTGGTATGTTACGACAGGTTGGTGTTGGTCTGTTCACGGCAGGTTGGGGTTGTTCTGTTAACGGCAGGTTGGTCTGGTTGGTCTGTTAACGACAGGTTTAGTTTGACCTGTTATGTATGTTTGATATGTTAGAACAGGTTGGTGTGGGTCTTTTTGTGTGCTACAGATGTGACAGTGTGTCATGCGTGCTGTAGCGTTGTGTGTCATGTGTGCTGCAACGTGTGTCATGTGCTGCAGCATTGTGTGTCGTGTGCTGCAGCGTTGTGTGTCATGTGTGCTGCAACTGTGTGTCATGTGTGCTGCAGCATTGTGTGATGCGTGCTGCAGCGTTGTGTGTCGTGTGTGCTGCAGCGTTGTGTGTCATGTGTGCTGCAACTGTGTGTCATGTGTGCTGCAGCATTGTGTGATGCGTGCTGCAGCGTTGTGTGTCATGTGTGCTGCAACTGTGTGTCATGTGTGCTGCAGCGATGTGTGTCATGTGTGCTGCAGCGTTGTGTGTCATGTGCTGGAACTGTGTGTCATGTGTGCTGCAGCGTTGTGTGTCATGTGTGCTGCAACTGTGTGCCGTGTGTGCCACAGCTGTGGAGCCCGCTGCGACTCCCCGGACAGCGGTGGCGGCCTCTCGGATGAAGTGGGGGAGGGCTCTCGGCCGCCGCCGCGCCGCGTGGCCCGCCAGGGGGAGTACGTAGACATGGTGGTCAACGCTGGTGAGGTGAGCATCACTCCCTCCCCGCAGAACGTTACGCTCCCCTGTAACAGCTGTCCCGTCAGCTTGTTGGTGATGTCGGGCTTTCTAATGTATAATGAGTGCCCTCAGTTAATGTCTACTGGGTCTATCCGAGGATATTTGTTTCTTCCACGAGTAAGTCTCTTCAGTGCAGTTCACTGCTAATGTGTACCTTTGATGCAACTGGAAACGGCGTGATGCCTTTCTCTTTCGTGGGACGGTTATGTCCTGAACCGGCAACCCGCGATCGTACTGAACGAATCTGCGACTGTACTGTGCAAACGTGCTCCGGACGCTCCCAGCAGCACAATCTGGAGCCGTACCCTGCACTCAGTAAATGGCGCTACCTGTGACTTGTGTGAAAGAGGGACGCACTGTCAAGTGCCGCGACATTGGCATCCGCTCCCCGTGTAGCCGGCCGCACGATCGTTTCCTTGCGTGTCCGGCAGCTGTTTTGGCCGCTTCCGTGACTGTTGAGCCGCTGTGCGATAACGCTGCTCTGTGCGCTCGGCAGCTGTTTGGGCCCGAGTCTCAGCTACAAAGCACAGAGGAGGACCCGCGCATGCTGGCCTTTTTCGACTCCCTGGTGCAGCGTGAGATCGAGGCGCTGACTACGGAGACGGACAGCTCGGAGGAGGAGGACGGTCGCCGCCGCGCCTCAGGTAACGGCGCCGGAGCAGGTTCTGTGGGGCACGAACCGGAAACAATCTGCCAGGGCCAGTATCGTCCACACTCAATATTTTCCATTTTTAGTTCATTTCTAAGACGCTTTTAACAGGAAAGATTGGCCACATACATGTGAACTATTATCCGTTCAAAAAAGACAGTGAAAGAAAACACACAGGTAGTGAGTGGTGTGCTAGTTTCCCACCAGGATACGGTGCGGGTAGTGCCGGGAGTGCACTGACGATCCCCTCCGGCAGGGGGCGCTGCCGAGCCTGAGGACCAGCTTCACAGCTACTTCGCCGGGTCGGAGCTCGGTGAGTCCCGACCACAGCCCCGGACCGGGCTGAAACAGCTAGGTCTCAGACGGACGCTACCACAGCGGGACGTCCGGGGTTATGCTGTTGCTGATGCGCGTTGGTCGTACATGTTTTTTTCTTACATTTGGCTCCATTTTTATTACTAGTAGGCTTCTAGAACTTCTATTGGGTCGGTGAGGTTAGTTTTAAATCAAAGTTTCTTTGGTTTGTAATGTAATCGTTAGTGAGAGATTTGGTTTGAGCTCCGATTAACTTAACGAAGGCTGCTCGCCTTCATGTTACCGTGGGTTTGGGCTTATCATTGGGTTCTTTGCGGTCAGTATGGGAGTTTCTGTAGGTTTGCTGCAGCACTATGGTAGCAGGGACAGAGTTGGAGGTGATGGTGACGTTTGATGACGCACACTGATGTGACGTTTGCTGCCGCAGACTATGATGTGACGTTTGATGTACGACAGACTGGGACGTGTGATGTACGGCAGACTGTGACGTGTGATGTACGGCAGACTGTGACGTGTGATGTACGGCAGACTGTGACGTGTGGTGTACGGCAGACTGTGACGTGTGATGTACGGCAGACTGTGACGTGTGATGTACGGCAGACTGTGATGCGGCGGCGGCTGGCTCTCCCTCCGACGACGTCATCTCGCGGCTGATCGAGGTGAAGCGGGGCCAGTTGATGCGGGCGGCGCGGCGGCGGCGGCAGCGGGCCAGCGGTCGGCCGCCCAGCTCTGACCCGGAGCCGCCGGACTCGGCCCGCCACTACCGACACCATCTCCATAAAGCCAGGTCAGCGCCGCCCTCACTACCATGCCCTCCTTGTTGGACGGCGACCGTCTCGTCACGCTCGCCTCGAGTACTGATAAAGCCCGCAGGGCATTACCACCGACCAGATGGAGTGGGCAGTAACATACGCACGATGGCTAGAATGTTAAAAATCTAGAGCTTAGATTCTACCGTCCCCCAGAGGTCAAGAATCTGCCAACTCGCCCACGCTCGTGGGTAGCCAAAAATGAGGTTCAAGGACCAGAACTTAGGTAGCCAATCACGGAGATTTGACAGAGATCAAGAATTGCACTTACCAGCACAAAACAAGTATTTCCACGATCTTACCGCCACGTAAAAAGAACTATCCATAATATGCAATGCTACCTTGACTGATTTTAGGCAACATTATAACTTTAGTGACAGACGATGCAAATTAGTGACACATAATTTATCCTTACTCACTCGCGTTATTCCACAGCTAAGTTAGAGATGGGTAGGTAACCACATCGGCAACGAAATTGACCCATATAAAGCCATGAGAAAAAGGTACCTAAATTGCGATGACATGAAAACGGTAATATTCATTATTTTATATGAATTTGACCATTTATTTTGAATAAAAGAGAAAAATTTAAAATCTATATCAGGATCTATAGTGAAATTATTCTGCATAGGATAGTAAATCCACTGCTTACGTTGTACTTGAGGACTCGTTTTGCGGAATTAGAGATGGTCTGGTAGCCAGGCCGCCAACGAAAATTACGATTAGGACCACCAGGTAGCCACTTGGGTAACCACAAAGTTTTGCGTTTCTGGCGCGGAAGTAGCGAGAAGAAAGCAGTCAGATATACGTGTTGTTGAAGCTGCTGTTTGGGTATCTTACTATGAGGCTGTAGATTTTGACCCAAATCAAAATAGGTTTTGTTGCCAGTGGTAAACCCACTACAATTCTTATATATTATGCCGCAGCCAGAGAAACGCAGGGCAAAGTGAACTCTGCCAGATCTCAAAAGCCCAGGAGAGTAGTGTGATTTGAGGGTGTCAATAAGAGCACACATTTTAATCATGTGCATGCGAGATATCAAAACTGTAGACCTGTGGAGATGAGAGTTGCAAGTTTTGGCTTTGCACCTAGAAAATTAGATGCTGTTTGGTGCCCATGAAGTCAGGTAAACTGCAGGTATGTTGCTTTGGTGCCTACCTGCAGTTTTGGTGTCAATTTTATCAAATCAAACTTAACAAAATTGTAATGATTCCACAAAAATTTTCATTCAGCAGGTGAATGTGGTGCTGCTTATTGATCTGCTTCAATATTTCTAGAATTTGCTGGATGATTGTTGTGGTATTAAGAGGTACTTGTCCTCTGGCTGAGTACCTATATTTGGTTGCATGCATTGGATATATTTAAATTATATGTATTCTTTTAACAGAGTGTTACTTGAATGCATCCTTCAAGTAGCTTAAGTCTCAGCATGGTGACTGCTACAGTCAAATGGTGGTTGTCTGCTATCTTAGCAATGATGATCTAAGCAATGATTGATCATAGCAAGCAGTTGCAGTAAGGGTACTAGACTCTGACGGCACATATTATTTTTCATGTATTTTTTTATTAGGTACTTGATAACATTTTTGACTGATTAATATGATCAGCTAATGGACGCTGCTTGTATTACAGCACACACAACTTGTAATCACTGCACATATACTTAACCTTTGCTGTTTGGTACTAAGAGTATGCTATATGTAATTCATTAGTCTCCAAATCACTGTAAATTTAATTACTTTCATAATTCCACTTTTTGAGAATACTTTTCACTCACTGAGACAGTTATTCTGGGAGCCATTTAAAGCCTCAGTTCATGCAAAAGTTAATTTCGCTTCAGGTAGCCATGTTGGTCGCACCAAGGGATGTGGGTAGCCAACCTGACATGTTCTTGACCTCTGCCGTCCCCATAACAACACGATTAGTCAAGCACTTGTTCCCTAAGCTTTGGTTTTTGAACACATGTGATCATTTATACCAATGAAATCGATTTTCAGCGCTGCAGGCGAATCGAGTGAAAATGAAAAAGTTAAACGTAAATTGGGGAAAATTCGTCGTTCCAAAACTAATCAATTTATAGCAAAAATACAGATAAAACAGGACCTGCAGAAGATATTATAACCCTTACTATACGTGCAAGAACGATTCACCGAAACAATTGTTATACTGGCGTTTGAAAATGAACCAAGCTACACGATGACCAAATAAAAAATGCGGAAATATTGGGAAATACTCTGTTTATTATTTGCGGGCTTACCCTCTTTTTGGCTTTGGGAAACACATTTTGTGGTGGATTGTTATCCTCATTATGGTTATGGAAACCAAACAGGCCCAAATACTTCCATAGCTCATGAAGAGTACAGCATATGGTGGTAGTAAGTGTAAAAAATTCGATTTCGATAGCTTTTTCCGTTTTCTTAAACCAACACTTTTTAAGCTTTGAAAATACCTGTCCTGACATTTCTTAGCCCTAGCGTGCGCCACTCTCAGTCTAAGCTAAAAGATTTCGCAGGAGTGTATTTCCCAAGCTGGTCTCTATATTAATCTACTTTTCTATTATAGATGTGACGCGTGGTTATCACGGTTTCGACTTTGTCGCGAAATGTCTCCCCGCCCGGCGGCGCGTGAGAGTAAGTCGATCGGCAGAGGGTCGGAGCACGCGGGCGATGGGGAGCAACGACCAATGGCGGGCACTCGACCGATGAAATTGGACACTTCTTTATACTTAACCATTTGGTCGTACCGCGAAGAAAATAGATTATATCCAGTTGAATCAAATTTGGTATATTAATAGTCCCCCACGTCCCACGTGTTGACTGGGGGCCGCGGCCAGCCGCCGAGTTAGACGGGGGCGGTGCTGATTGGAGGGCGGTGCCGGCAGGTACGTGTGGCTACCGATGGGCAGGGGCGGCCGCCCGGCGCCGCCCACCGGCTGCGTCGACTCCACCTCCAGTGAAGAGGTGCTGCGCCGCCGACTGTCCTCAGATGCCGACTCCGACGCAGACTCCAGCTCGGGAGGCTCCCCGCCGCGGCCCTGCCTGCGGCCGCCGCCCGCCGCCGCGGACGGCCCCTCAGGCAGCGGGCTGCAGGCGCGCCGACCGCCGCCGCCGGCGCCGCCCTCCTCCTCCTCTTCTTCAGCCAGTGAGGACGAGGAGGACACGCGCGGTCTGAGGCGGCGCGTGCGCCGGAAGCTGGCGGGAGTGGAGCGGCGGCTGCCTGAGGAGCAGCCGTCGCCGCCGCCGGCGGACCGGCCGGACGCGGCCCCGCTCACCAACGGACACACCAAGGACAACTTCAGCCGGCTCAAACGCAGGGACCTCAAACACAGAAACTATCGGCGAAGACACTAGCGGGTAATAGAGTACTCTGTGTGAAGAGGACTAGATATATAGCGTGCCAACCACGAGGCTGGGAAATACTCTGTATGTTCCAATTCTGTGTGAATGTGAGCGAGATATTGCCGGACTTTTCTCCCCACGTCACTATTCATGATTCATGATGATTGAAAGCTTGGTTGTATATCTGGAGAAGCGTAGTGTAAATGATAATGCCCGGGTCGTATTTTGCGCTGAAGGAATGTGAATACCTACTTCTGATTACTCTGTGTACGCATGTGGATGTGTAGGCCGTGGTTTTCTATTTTGACGCTGTGTTTTGTTGGGCTTATGTGATGGCATTTGCCCAACTAGGCTGTGCAGAGAGACAGGCATTATACGCGACTGTGAACTTTATGTGAAACATGTCAGATATGTGTGTTCATTGATTTCAAGTTCTCGGATGCTCCCATCTTGAAATCAGGTTTGTTTAACATGGCGTCAGACTTACCTATCGTGAGATTTAAAAAGCTGATTGTACTCCTACGCGAGGGATGCAGTCTCCGATTGGCGCGGAACCGTGTCTCCATCGATGTTGTATGGTCGGCAAAAAAACGCGCGCCCCGAGTTCTGCGCTGAACACTTCAGCGTTGGCGGGAATTCTGGGGCAAATTGCTGAAATCTAACTCTACATTGGACGACAGGGTGTAATGTTGAACGGTGCGCGCCCGGGTTCGCGGACTGTGGCATGCCTTTTATGGTGGGTGGTGTGGTCATACCGTGAAATGGCACACCGTTCCGTGTGTTTTGACTGGGTGTCCCCAAATAAACAACGATAGATTCGTGGAGATGCTCAGGTACTGATAAGCTATATCTACATTGGCTAGGCGCCCAGCAGCAGCGGGACTGTCTGATACATTGCGGACAGAGCATGCCTCGGGAGTCATCAGACAGGAAGCGGTCCTGGCGGCGATGTTACAGAGTTATACGGTGTGCAGACAGGGAGGGTTTGGGAATAATCTGCTGCCCCTCGCTCTTCGCTGCAAATCGAGTGGTTCCACAGGCCTTTTAGTGGCAACTCTTGTCATATTTGCAACAGTTTGCATAATATAACGGGATGTTCCCCGACCCTCTTTGGGAAACGCGATAGGTTTAGGTGACTTAAGTTTTTCGTTGTCCAAAAATGCTCAAGACATCGTGGAAAGATGCAACAAATCTGGCATAATTTCTCCGGCCATGTATGTACCTCGACAATAAGAGGGTCAGAAAGAAAGTTTGTCAAGCTCAGGGTGTGAAAGACTATGTTGATATAGCGTCGGAGTTAGTGTTGCGTTCTATGATGCCATTCCCGTCCGAGATAAAGCCTTGCTCTTGAAACCAAACGGGAAGTATTTACATTACTGCAATGCATCGGACTGTATTTCAGGGGTAAGCCGTTCTTGCTTTTGTGAACCCTCTCGACGCGCCGCGCCTATATCCATAAAATGGTCGTGGCGTACAAGACCCCTTGCGTCGGGACGGCCGGGGAATTGAGATGAAATATTTTTAAACAATGTTTTAAAAGAAAAGAAAGATTATTTAACACGCGCATTGACGGGGGCGGGTACCCGCCCCCTCCGGGTTTTTCGGAGACAGTAGAAAAACGGCGGCGCGTAGCGCCGCCGTACTTGGTATACCTTTTCCCTCATCATTTTTACAACTTCTGTGAAAATTTTAATGTTAGGTCATCTCAGGTCAGGTCACCAGTACAGGTCAAGTGACCCGACCTCAAAAAAAAGTTTAAGATAGCATAAGTCGGAGCAGGGTGAACTTATCCGATTGAAACTCATATCACATAATGGCCCCACCGAGTTCTCTAAAATATGTTCCGGTATTTTTGATATCGATGACCTAAGGTCAGGTACGAGGTATGACCTCTCCATAGGAAATGCATGGGAAAAATGGTTTTTACGGTATAACTCAGTAACGGATGGTGATAGAGCATTTATTTTAGCTGCATTAGACTCGCCTGGGCTTTGCGGTTCTAATGATATGTATTTTATATAATTTGACCCTGACCTGACCTCAGGTCAGGTCAAATCCTTGATTTGACCTAGCAAGGTCAAATTATATATCATTCGATTCGGCTTGCTGCGAGGATTCATATAGTTTAAGTCGTTTTGCTCTATCTTTACTTCTTCAGATGTAATGGCCGAAAAAACTGAATTTTCATGTTATCCCTATGACGGGCATGTTTTGACCTCTCGTGACCTTAAATGTGACCTGACAAAAAAATGGTTCAAATGTTTTCGATGGAGAAGCGGATGGGCAGCCCAACGCCGTTTACCGTTTTTCGCTACCTACCGTGGTTCTCGAGATCTTAGGGGGCGGGTACCCGCCCCCCGTCAATGCAAAGGTGGCTCAGACCCCCGTCAATGCGCGTGTTAAAGTACATTGGTTGAGAGGGCTTGCCAGACGGACAAGCATACGTCTGAAGGGTTAATAGGGAGTTATCATTTCCTAAAAGTCTGCTTCTGAAGGATTCTACCTACATTGAGCTGGCAGTATGAGAGGTAGCTAATCCGGCGCGCCAGGCCCATATTTGTTTTTTTCTTTTTGTTTATTCCGTGTATCACGTGCTCAAAGATATTTTTGAGCCTAGCAACAAGCGGAAATAACCTATAAGTCAAAATAGGTAGGACCATCTAAAAAGTAACGGGAAGTTCTGGGAAAAGTAGACGCTTTTTCTGGCAGAAGGTAAGGCTAGACGTGGGAGTAAACGAGTCGTGGTGGTTGTATGTAATGGTTTGTGTGTTGAACCCGTGTTTTTACCGGGGCGACACAGGGGAAATAAAAGTTGTTTTGCGCCGAGAAACCACGGCGTAAAATTCGAGAAGTTTCAGCCAAATGCGTAAGTTTTCCACCCCAGAATACATAAGCGTAAATATACCGTCACCTCATATACAAGGGGAGGATAAGGATATAGAAAGGGAGGGGGCACTTCATAGATAAGAGTGGGGGCAGAGGCCAGTGTTGGCGTTTTCCATGGCAGACCTCATGTTAACTGGTTTTAGAAGGGCCTTTCCAAGCTCAGAAGGGCGTCTTTTGGGTTTCAGGGGGAGGGCTAACCCTTCGCCCTCTTGGATCTGTCTCTGATTTCAGGTTGGGTTTATCCTTTTTACGAGAATGCTGAGCTAGGTTTTCCCGGGTGTTTTACTAAATGGTTCTCTCAGTTATGATAGTTACGTAAGATGGGGCCACTTTGAAACCATGGGTCACTTTTAACAGTGTTAGAAGTTGGTGAAAATTATATTTGATTCAAGAATGGTTCTTGTGGAAAGTTACAGAATTGTCAAGAAAAATAAACATGTATAAACAGAGGGTAATGAGGTAGCTGGCTTCCCACATGTTGCCAGATAACTACAGGTTGATCTGTATGATAAGTGCCACAGTACAAAAGTTCCAAGGGATCAAAACTTCCATTAATTAGAATTGCTACAGGTTAATATATATCATAAGTGCCACTGTTCAAAACTTCATCCAGTGCAATATTCCAAGTACCACAACTGGCGCTGACCACAACTGGTTGGGTTAGGTTAGGTTAGGTTAGGTTAGGTTAGGTTAGGTTAGGTTAGGTTAGGTTAGGTTAGGTTAGGTTAGGTTAGGTTAGGTTAGGTTAGGTTAGGTTAGGTTAGGTTAGGTTAGGTTAGGTTAGGTTAGGTTAGGTTAGGTTAGGTTAGGTTAGGTTAGGTTAGGTTAGGCTCGGTTAGGTTAAGTAGGCGCACACAAAAGGCAGATCCAGGATTGCCGATCGGGGGGCACCTTCCCGGGGGCGCCATCCGGACCGGGGGCGCCATCAGGACCAGGGGGCGCCACTTATGACCGGCAAAAGCTATCAGGTGGGCGCCAAATCCTATCGGTGGGCGCTGACTTTCGCATCCTGGGGGGTGGTAGGAAGCGACATTTCAGGGGGCGCCATCGACCTTTCAGGGGCGCCGAGGTCGATCGGGGGCACGTGCCCCCCTTGCCCCCCTGGATCCGTCTATGGGCACACAGCGTATCCACAGCAGCTGATGAAGGCAAAAGTGCCACCAGGAGGTTAGGTGCGCCACAGGCCAGCTTGCTGAGTCGAGAAAAGATTAGGTCAGGTTTGGTTACATTGTGCTACATGTATAAATATTAAAAAGAATTACCAAAGGTTTTTGAAAAAGTGCCACTCAGCAATGCAAAAAAGCAGTTTTGGCACTAGGAACATTTCAAAGAAGGATGTTTCAGTAACGCCAAAAACAGCTAGACCACTTGGAATATTTCACTGGAGGAAGCTTTGAACAGTGGCACTTACGATCTGGATCAACCTGTGGCGCTTTTGTTTGGAAGGAAGTTTTGATTCATAGGAGCTTTCTGGATCAACCTGTGGTGCTTTTGTTTGAAAGGAAGTTTTGATTCATAGGAGCTTTTGAACTGTGGTACTTATGATGTGGATTTAGCTTGCTGTGATTCTATCTGGCAACATGTGTGAAGCCAGCTACCTCGTTACCTAAACAGAGTTTATTTACTTGATCTTTACAAAAACGTGTAAAAACTCCACAGGTTTCTTACGCTGCATAAATTTTCTCTTATGGTGCATGGCGGAAAATTAATGATTGTCTGAAAGCCCGCTGTGTAAGAATTTGTGCCCTACCCAACTATTATTTTCCCTTGGGGCCTCATTGACTGACTGCATTACTATTGAACCACCACTCAGCAAAATGTGACAGATAACTCAACAAGGTAATTGGGGCAGTGTGAATTCAGGAGCTAATTTCAGAGAAAGTTGTAGAAAATTGGCATAGCATAAGGTATTTGCCCCTCTGTTTTTATTTGACTAAATCTGGTACACTTGCCTGTTATTACCGATGCCTACTGTCACATGTGATTCCAGGAATAGGTACATCTAGGTTTGAATCCTGGAGTATGTCTGATTTGTAAGTTGATACTTAAATTGTAATCCAAACTACAACTTTTATAAGATTGGGAAAAGATATCCATAGACTTAGCAAATAATAGTCTTGAGCTTATTGAATGGGTGTGTTCAACCCCACACCAGACAAAAGGGAAATGAATAAAATATGGTACAGCAAGAATAAAATGTCAGCTTTCATGGTTCAAGCCACAGTTCTACATACCTTACCTACCTTACCTAAGGATGTCTGAATTGTGGAGGCTCAAAGGCATGCCAGCTCTGTTCTCTGGCGAGCATGATTTGAATGGAAGTCTGCTTGGTCTTATCCAGGCGGGAGCCTGAGTGGGGTACCATGGGGTATCTAGCTCAACCCATGGGCAAATACAGGTCTGTCAGGACTTTCATGCATTGGGTGAGTCCGGGTGGTATTGAGTCTTGCCTTGAATTGGTCAAGCGGGCAGGCTTCCACTACATGTGACAGAAGAAAGTTCAAACATTTAAGGTGATTTGGTCTTGCCCTAAGTGGGACAGAATTTGCCTTTCATTGGGTTGTGATGACCCCCAGTGCTATTTACCCTAATGTTGGGAAAACATATCATGGTGAAAGATATTTTATTGTTTTCTTACTTTTTTAACCTTAAATGGTTGTTTGCCCAATCTGTGAAACATATTTCAACAGTCGTAATTCTCAAAAGACACAGGCAACTTCATTCTATCACCCTATTTAAAAACCCTGTGCAGAAAAATATCGCAGTAGAACTCATTCAATTCTGCATCAAGGTTTGTCTCACATGTCTTTGTGTGTGCTCCAATCTGCCTCCCCCTACCCCAAATAGTGATAGAGCTGCCACAAACCAGGAGGTCTCCCAAAGGGCTGCCCAAACAATATCTGGTAAAAATCACTGAAAGATCACATTATGGCCTTGGCCTCAGGTCTAGGTCAATTAATGACCTTCCAGGGTCATCTTGCACATCATTCGAATTTTTGGGTCGTTCTCTTCAATATGATACAGAGTTTATTGCTTTGTATATTTATAGACACAACTGAATTCGACAACAACAAATGGTGTATTAAATCAACTGGCCAATCAAATGAAAGGGGAAGAGCCCACTGCAAGGGAGCAGAGTCATAACTGGGCTGTGCTTAGTTGTCCTGTCAAACTCTGTAGGGTTGTCTTCTTTGAGGCTGTACCGATCGGGCTGCCGCGGAGCGCAGTAGAGGGCGTTGGGGCCGGCCGCATCTAGCCCCGGTAACGCCGGGGCGTGTCAGGGGATGAAGTACGAGTTTATAACTGGGTTTGCCGACGATTGTGCGCATTTTCACTGCACTAGGAAGCTGACCGATGCATTATTGTCATGTGTTCGGAGAAAGCTTAACACGATATATTGTGTGCGTTTTGACGAGATTCCCAGCACGGCCCGGAGCTAGATATACCGCTTTGTTTCGTTCTTCAGGGCTTTTCTGCACCGGAATATGTCAGAAGTTTAAGCTTATTCCAAACTAAACTGTTGGCATATTCCAGTGGAGGCAAGTCCTGAACAATGAAACTAATTATTAGACGACTCCCCTATGTCGTTCTCCGAAGATATCACCTGAAATATGAGAATCAAATACCGAATACCTCACCTCTGCTGTCGAGTCTTCTTCGATTTGTATGAATTTTGGATGGACCTATGGAATTTCAACGCAAAAACCCAGCTCGAAAAATGATTTTCTTATTGTCAATGCTGGTAAACCCCAGTCCCTCTCCCCCGTCCTTATTTAAAGTTCTCTGGTGTGAGGTGTGAATGGACGAAATAGGTGAAGACCCTTTCTATATAGACCTACACGCCTTTACGGCATGTATTACTGAGGCTCGTGAGTTATTTCCTCCGGTTCTCGCGCAGTCTGAGCTTGAGCTTCCATCTGGTCTAAGTTATTAGAAAACAAAAACCATCGGGGCGGGTGTTGTGGTTCACGCAGCGGCAGATGGATAGCTAGGTATTGTGTTGCATTGTATGATCCCTCGTGGCACTGAACCGTACAAACTGAGTGAAGGGTGTTGGGCCGGGACGTTCAACACAAATATCTCCTTTTCATAGCTCTGTGATTTTGCTGGAGGTGGTGTATCCTGATTAGGTCTTCTTATTGTTGTCCATGGTTTCTTCCGAAATCGACCATCATGCGACAAATTCGAGAACACTGTCCAAGAGCAGAAATAATATATTCCCTTGATAATCTTTGAGACGGACATTGGACTTTCCATCCTGCCGGCCTTGGGTACTGCCTG
Source organism: Lepas anatifera (assembly GCA_034440635.1). Classification (NCBI taxonomy): domain Eukaryota; kingdom Metazoa; phylum Arthropoda; class Thecostraca; family Lepadidae; genus Lepas; species Lepas anatifera. The sequence goes on along the minus strand of JAOTON010001627.1, from coordinate 610,943 downwards.
GAGTATTTAAGTATGTTCTGCTTGATAAGCGGATCCGGGATATCCGATGGCAGCGGCACTTTGGTCAGGGGGCGCCATTTGGGTCCGTGGAGGGGTATCGTTTGGGTCAGGAGTGTCAATTTTCAGGATTTAGCTTATGAGCGGAGGGTCAGGCTGCCCCGTGTGGGCGCTCATACTTACATTCTGGGTAAGGGGAACGGGTTGTAGGGAGCGATGTTTTATGGGGGGCGTGAGGGTGGTTCCAGGAGACGCCGAGGTGCAGTATGGGGGCACCAGGTGGTTCAATCGGTGAGGGGGCACGTGCCCCTTTCCTCCTGGATCTCATATGGCATGCTTAACACGCGCTGCAGTGGAGAGGGGGTCTGGCGTCAATGCGCAATAGAGAGGGGTCTGGCGTCAACGCGTAGTAGAGAGGGTTCCTAAAGTACCCGCCTAAGATCTCAGAAACCAAGAGGGTTGGAAAAACGTCCATTGGGGGAGGGGGCGATGGTGATCTACCTTATGAAAAACTCATTGACCCAGGTCAGTATTTTCAAGGTCGAACTAGGTCGCAAATGTCGGATCTGGGTCGTGCTGCAGACCTGCTGGGGAATGTTGTTATTAAGCGGGAAAAAGCCGGGAATACATCAAAAGCGCAACTAAGGTCATAGACGGAAGGTTCCTTACAATGGTCTCTGAAATTGTGAGATCAAGAGCATTCAAGGTCAATGACCCATGTCGTAACAATAGGACATATTCCCACTAGTGTACACCATAACTGGTACTATAGCAGCCTTTAGGCGGGAAATGAGGGTTTGACTTTGAAAAATATATTTGACCTTGACATGTGACCTTGACCTCGAGTAGCCTTAAAGGCAATGTGGCACCTTCATAACGTGATTTTAACAAAGATAGCCAAGTTGTAAAGCAAGTCGGAAAACCCGGTACTCAATATATCATTTGTCTTGGGACTCTAGATTTCCGTAGAAAAAAACTAAAACCTACCTGCAATGTACCCCTCATGTACCCTTAGCAGCAGACCATAGTTGTCATGGCTGTTGGTGTGACGACATATGCTGACGTCACGATGAACATCAGCCAATCGAAGTCCTTGAAGTGTTTCGAGTATGGTATAAGTGGTTGCCAGATCATGACATCATCCACAAGCAGATATTTATTTTTGACCTAGAGGATTATTTTAAAAATCAAAATATTGAGCTTATTGTACATTTTCCGAAAAATCATGAGTGGTTTCATAATTTTCGGCTAAAATCACGCCTAATTACACTAAATTCCAGGATTTGACCAAGGTGTCACATTCCCTTTAACGATGAAGTTATAGCATAACATACGTCATACTGAATAATGCTATCTGACCGGAATACTGGGGTCAATGACCTTGACCTATAACTTGTTGACATTGATCTTCATGTGGGTTGACCTTGGCATACAACCTGATTATATGACGTTACGACGTCACCACTCGGTGTACAGTGCATGCGAACCGGTGCGAACCGCGCGATTACGATGGTCTCAAAATATACGTCTGACTTTGAAAGCATAATTTAAAAAAAGATGCTGACCGATTTTTTCAAAATTCTTCCACCATTCGACGCACTCATAAATTCTCTCAAATATTGCCGAGCTACGTTTTCCGGCGGCGAACGGTTCTCCGACCACCTCGGAAAAATAGGTGGGGGCGCTTTAAGCCCCCTCCACTGCGCTTGTTAACCCATAGAGCCCAGCGGCTCGAGACGGCCAAAATGCCCGTAGCCGTTTTCCGGTCAAGCAGCTTGTGCTGGGCTGTGGTTGGCGGTCCGCCAGGTGACGTCACGCCGGTGTTTCAGCCGTCGGACTGTCATGCGCTCGGTGGTGCTGGGCTGCCGTCTGCGGCTGCTGTCGGCTCAGTCGGCATCCAGGTCCGGTGCTGCAGTCACGCGCTGTTTCTCCCGCTCAGCTCAGCTCGCCAGCATGATCAAGGTACCGTGCCGTGCCACTGCCCGCAGGAGGTGGCCAGAGATAGCTCTATTATGCTGATTGTATGCAGCACTGGCGGAATAAGTGAAACGTTCCTTGGTTTCAGGCACTGAATCTTGTTGCACCTTTCACTCACGTAACGACGGTAACTATCGTTAATATCGTAAATCAATTTTTTCAAATAGACAAAGGTATATTTTCCGGTTACCGGGCAAATGGGCCTCGGAAAATCAAGGCTTCCTTGTTGATTTTCCGCATAGTGTGCAATTTAATGCAACGGCTAAAAGGGATTCCTTTCCATCCGTTTGCAACTTATTTGATTGTTCTACGTCAAAAGTGCCTCCCACTCATTGCAAGTATCATGCTAGTGAGGAGGCCATCACCATGATATGCATACTAAACTTTCTAATTTACCAGCTTCAGATGTGGGTAGATTCCAAAGAAAAATGTTTCGGTATAAAAAATTACTGGCGTTAATTGTCGTTTCATTCTTACCATTCGGCTTGAATTTCGGAAGAACACGTAGCGTTGAATTTCGATGGTGTGCTGCCTCCGGCTACGGCTCAAGGCGAATGTGTGTTTTGCCTATGATCAAGGCTGAGTATTATGTTGCTGATGGCCGAAACTGTTGTTTTGGTGACGGCATAATTTGAATGTAACAAGCTATATTTTTCTGGCGACTTAAGATGGGAATAAGGATCATTTCCAGATTTCAGACTTTTTCATAGTGTCTTTTAGAATTTGGGAAAAGTAGAACACTTTAACGTTAGATTGGGTCGTAGTTCGCCATCTCGCTGTATTCCGTCACGTGAGTGACGGAGCCCGGGACGTTGCTGAGATCAAACAATCGTAGGTGGGGCGTAGTCGGTTAGCAAACAGTCTCCTGGTGACGATAAAGGACCCAGTGTGGAGCTCGGCTGGGTGGAATGCGGTTCTGGCAGGCATGTAGTGGTGGTGCAAGACGCAGGATCCGTTGAAACTCGCCAGAGAGTCGTGGTCGACGCGGGGTGGAATTGTGTTCCAGTAGGTCTGAAGAGGGGGAGACGTGTGAACCCAGTGTCTGCCAATCTGGCTATGCTTGGTTATGTGGGTTAACTCTTGTGGCTGTTCTGTGCATTTTCTTGTGCCGTATCTGTCTTGCAAGATCAACATTGGAAAGTCCCACAGACCCGGCCCGGCCGTGTGTCCGCTCCAAGCGGAATTTCCCGTGGGCCAGACAACTGCCGGGGCGGGAGACACTGGTGGCTGTCTGTGAAATGTCTGGCTGAAACTTGTTTCGATCGTTTACTGTTCTAAACTACCTGATTTTGGAGGTTGTCGGAATAGTCTAGCTCCTGTGGTTGCTGAGCTGAGCCGTCCCGGGCCTTACTGTGTGGAGCTGGGACTATGTGATGGGCTGTTCACATCACTAGAGATAGAGACGGTCTGAGGGACAGTACCAGTTGCGGGGTGAGCTTGCTGATTCGTCATTGTTGGAGGTCATGTGACGTTATTAATGTTAGAACTAAGTCGCTGGATTTGGTTAGGAACTCTGGTATCTATGCTGTGCAAATATCGTTTGTGCAGTTGTCTTTCCTCGACATACGAGACGAAACAGCCAAGCTGATATGTGATAGACTGCCCTGTTACTTACCTGAGTGGTGACCCGGGTATGTGCCCGTCACTTACCTGGTGGTGAACCCGGGTAGGCTGCCCTGTCACTTACCTGAGTGGTGAACCCGGGTACGCTGCCCTGTAACTGACCTTGAGTGGTGACGCCGGGTACGCTGCCCTGTAACTGTGACCCCCGATGAGGGGTGCAGAGCTGACCCCGAGCCGTGTCCCCAGGTCGGGGACAAATTGCCGGCGGCGACCCTGTACGAGGACTCGCCTGCCAACAGCGTCAACACGGCCGACCTGTGCAAGGGCAAGGTGGTGATGTTCGGTGTGCCCGGTGCCTTCACGCCCGGCTGCTCCCAGGTCGGTGGGCCCGGTCACCGGTCACGGTCACACCGGCTGTCTCAGACGCTGTTCGTGCTCATGCATGTTTTGTGCTTCGTGTTTGACATTTTTGAACTGCAAAAGTTACCGTAATGGAGCAAGCACGTTCAAAACTGGAACCAATCACATCTAGCCGTTGCAGGCGACGTGCCCTAAAACTCCTCCAAACTGGTACCAGGACGGGAACTGGAACCAGGTCTACATCATTAGAGAAAGGTTCAAGCTCAGTGGATACTCCGGTGAAACCATTTCACGTGAATTTTCACTAAGGTCTCCTATGATGTACACCGGGCTGCTATCCAGGGTTGGTTTGGTCTGGTGCATAAACATTCACGAGACCACACTTTCTTACCATACTTGCTTTCATATCACGTGGTCAGGCTCTGACTGTTTCGAACTATGATAACTCCGACCATTACCGTCTTCCCCACCAACCTGGCTGGATATAATTGATGGCAGCCTGATTTGGTGCAGGCAGGGGGATACTTGGATGAAATTGGGCATTCCTGACATTTGCACTTGCCGGTCTGTCCGTTAGCCTAACAGTAACCACCTGGGTCAATTTTTAATGCTGCAGTAGGTCTTTAACGTGCTTTCGATTGTACCACAATGTACCTGGCTGTGCCGCGCTGGGGTTGCACGTTGGTATCGTGAGTGCGGTTCAGAGGGAGGTGCGGGTTGGTATCGTGAAGCGGTTCTGAGGGTTGGTATTGTGATTGCAGTTCTGAGAGAGGTGTCGGGTTGGTATCGTGAAGCGGTTCTGAGGGTTGGTATCGTGAGTGCGGTTCTGAGGGAGGTGCCGGGGTGGTATCTTGAGTGCGGTTCTTGAGGGAGGTGCGGGTTGTTCCTATCAAGTGAGTCCGGTTTTGAGGGGAGGTGCGGGTTAGTCCCTATCATGAGAGTCCGGTTTTGAGGGGGGTGCAGGTTGGTATAGTGTGAGTACGGTTCTGAGGGAGTTGCGGGTTGTTCCCTATCATGGGAGTGCAGTTCTGAGGGAGGTGCGGGTTGTTCCATCATGTGAGTGCAGTTCTGAGGGAGGTGCGGGTTGGTATCGTGAGAGTGCCTGTTCTGAGGGAGGTGCGGGTTGGTATCGTGAGCGTGCGTGTTTTGAGGGAGGTGCGGGTTGTTCCCATCATGGGAGTGCGGTTCTGAGGGAGGTGCCGGGTGGTAACGTGAGTCCGGTTCTGAGGGAGGTGCGGGTTGTTCCCTATCGTGAGTGCGGTTTTGAGGGAGGTGCGGGTTTTCCTATCATGGGGTGCGATTCTGAGAGATGCCGGGTGGTATCGTGAGAGTGCGGTTCTGAGGGAGATGCGGGTTGTTCCCTAACATGTGAGTGCAGTTCTGAGAGAGGTGCCGGGTGATATCGTGAGTGCGGATGTGAGGGAGTTGCGGGTTGTTCCATATCATGAGTGCGGGTCTGAGGGAGGTATCGTGAGTGCGGTTCTGAGAGGGGTGCGGGTTGTTCCCTATCGTGAGTGCGGTTCTGAGGGAGGTGCGGGCTTGTATCGTGTGAGTGCGGTTTTGAGGGAGATACGGGTTGTTCCCATCATGGGGGTGTGGTTCTGAGGGAGGTGTCGGGTTGGTATCTTGAGTGCGGTTTTGAGGGAGGTGCGGGGTGTTCCTATCGTGAGAGTGCGGTTTTGAGGGAGGTGCGGGTTGTTCCCTATCGTGAGTGCGGATCTGAGGGAGGTGCGGGTTGTTCCCTCTCATGAGAGTGCGGTTCTGAGTGGAGGTGCGGGTTGGTATCGTGAGTGCAGTTTTGAGGGAGGTGCGGGTTGTTCCCTATCGTGAGTGCTGTTCTGAGGGAGGTGCGGGTTGGTATCGTGAGTGCGGTTTTGAGAGATGCGGTTGTTCCCATCATGAGAGTGTGGTCTGAGGGAGGTGCCGGGTTGGTATCGTGAGACTGCGGTTCTGAGGGAGGTGCGGGTTGTTCCCTATCATGAGAGTGCGGTTCTGAGGGAGGTGCCGGGTGGTATCGTGAGTGCAGTTTCTGAGGGAGGTGCGGGTTGTTCCCTATCATGAGAGTGCAGTTCTGAGCCGCCGCCGCCCGCGTGTATGTACAGTCCGGTGTACTCGGCGGCCGGCTGTATTTGTTCAGTCCGGTCCGCTCACTGCCCCGCCGTACCGACGCTATCGACCGAGCACGGACGCGCTTTTTGCGACCGGCGTGCTGTCATAGGGCGGCCGCGCTTTTTGCTGCCTGCGTGCTGGCGGGGACGTGGTCGTTGGTCGGGGGAGCTGAGGGGTGCGTTCCACCGGCGTGCTGGTGGCGCTGTTGCCATATGCCGGTGGATTACGTGCCTGTATCTGTCTTACCGCCTTAGGAAGACGAGGAATGAGCCTCGTGCCGAGTGTCTCCAGAGGACGACGTGTTTTAGAGATGGGCTTACTAACTTTAAGACGCATATGTCTTGTTCAACAGCATTGCATTGTGAAATCTCAATTGGTTAAGAATGGCTAGTCTTAAATTTGTAATCCGATCGCCAGACTATTTTGAGCATAGAAAAGCGATGTCGGCTTTCATCTCCCGTTTTCGAAAGAATACGCGGCTTTCGGGTTTTCAGTTTTCCCGCTCTCTGAATCATGTATTGAATGTATTGAGTGATTGGAAGGCCTTCACTGCAACACAATATCTCAGCATATTGTGCATGAGATATGAGATATGTGCATGTGCATATTGAGCATGCAAAGCATGCGGAGGGCAGAGCCGTATTTAAATGATTATAGCTTTATCGTAAAGCATTGTTGAGGCAGTAAGTTAGTTCACACGGAACGAGTTGTGTTCGAAAGCCTGTTTGAAAGGCGGGTGTGTGACAATACCATTGAAGCTGTCTGCCTGAGAGGCGTGAAAGCCTTCGCACCACGTGCTCTGCCTGTGAGCTGCCGTGTGACCGGTGAGATACCCAGAGAGCCAGCAGCGCTCCACACTGTCGGGACTGGGATTGGCGTTTTCCTGTTCAGTGGAGTGGGGGGCGGCGGTGGGGTGTAGCGCGGACCGGCGCTCCGCCTGATTCAGCCGTGGCGCGGCTTCCTCAGTGACGCGGGTGTCCGCCGTCCATTGCGGTCGTTTCCGTGCCGAACTCCCATTGGCTGCAGCCTGCCTCCGAGGAGGGGGCTGCAGCTGCGGTCGGTGGGTCCGGCCGTGGTGCCCGCAGGGTCGCAGACTGGGGGCTGCCGCTGACCTTGGCTAGACGGGAATTGATGGTGGTTGCTGGTGGTTACGTCGTTGCAATTGAAAGGCCTACACGGCATCGCCAGCTATCACCCTACAGGAGGGATTTTGGGAGGGGAGAGGGATATAGACATTCGAAGAATCCGTTAGGTTTTGAAGCGCGCTCAGGAAGCCAGCTGAGGAGTGTAGCAGACACCCGGAGTCAATATTGCGCCGTCTGAGCAGTAACCGCCGGCTGTGTCGGGCCGGGCAGAGCACACGTGTCTGTTCTGGCGGCGCTGTAGCACCAGGCCTGGTCGCTGCAGTGTTTGGTTCCCTCACCACTCGTGTAATTGCAGGTATTGTAGCCTGGTTTGCACAGGGCCGCCCCACTGAGGTCGTCACCGATAATCGATTACTCGATTGTCCTGTTCTGCCTGTGGATGTTCGAGGATGGGGCAACCGATGTCACTTCATGTTTGTTGCATGTTCCGTCTGCGGCCTAATTCTAAACATGGAAGTGTTTGCGAGCAGCTGCGTAACCGTGTTCGTTTTGCGTGGTCATGCCATTTGTGATGTTTCAGTGTCGGTGCTTGTATTCAATTTAAACTTCGGACGTGTTTAAGCTCTGACTTGCAACCCAGCGCTGACGTGCTCAGACCTTGCATGGCTTGCCTTAATTCTCGTAAGTCACCTAAATCGGTGAAACGTCTGGCGGCCTTGAGCGTCTACTTTGTAAACATGCCTACCTTGAGCAGACCCTGCTCTATTGAGACGCAAAAAAGCAATCAGTGTACAGAGTATTACTGTATTTATATCCTGCTGCCCGCGCAAATCACGGTTGAAGTGCGTCGACTGTACAAACACTGGCGCTCCATGTCCGGTGACGATAGTGGGTAATCTCTCCCGAAGAGATGTTTACCTCATCGGCCGACACGCGTCCATTGAGTGGGCCTCAGTTCCTCCGCCGTGTCGGTCTGTTGCTGACGGGCATTTACATTCGTTCAGAAGGGGCGCCTCGTCCGGCCACGCGCTGCTCATTGGGATGTTCCCCTGCGTTAGTGTACTAGGGACGGTGATTACTTTTTTAAACAGGCCCAAAACATACTTCTTAAGGATATTTGGTACTATTTCTTTGCCAGAATACCAGGCTTGTTTGCTATTGGGTGAGTGCCCTCTATGCAGGTTACTGGGGCTTAAAGGGAATGTGGCACCTTCACAACGTGATTTTAACTGAGATAGCCATGTTGTAAAGCAAGTCGGAAAACCCGGCACTCCATATTTCATTTGTCATGGAACTCGATATTTCCGTAGAAAAAAGCTAAAACCTACCTGATACCAGCCCCCATCAGCCCCCCGTCGCCGGCGGCCATTGTTGTGAGCTACTGGTGTGACGACATATGCTGACGTCACGATGAGCATCAGCCAATTGAAGCCCTTGAAGCGTTTCAAGTATGGTAGTGGTTGCCAGATCGTGACATCATCCACAGGCTGATATTTATTTCTTTTTCTAGAGGAGTATTTTTAAAAACAAAATATTGAGCTTATTGTAAATTTCTCGGAGAAATCATGAGTGGTTTCATTATTTTTGGCTAAAAGTACGCCTAATTTCACTAAATTCCAGGATTCGACCAAGGTGCCACATTCCCTTTAAAGGAAATGTGGCACCTTGGTCGAATCCAGGAATTTACTGTAATTAGGGGTATTTCTAGCCGAAAGACATGAAAATGTCCATTATTTCTTTGAAAAATGTACAATGAGCTTAATATTTTGATTTTTAAAATGCTCCCCTAGGATGAAAAGTAAACCTCTGCCTGTGGATGACGTCATGATCTGGCAACTACTACCATATTCAGTAGGCTTCAAGGGCTTCAATTGGTTGATTACTCACCGTGACGTCAGCGCTGTCGTTACACCAGCAGCTGACAACTGGCTGCCTGGCTGGGGTACATTTGGGGTACATTTCAGGTAGATTTTGAGCTTTTCTCCACGGCAATTTTTAGTTTCAAGACAAATGATATATTGAATACCGGGTTTTCCAGCATTGCTGCAACTTGGCTATCTCAGTTAAAATCACGTTCTAAAGGTGCCACATTCCCTTTAACACCGTCCAGGTATCCAAGACATCGAGACTGTCCTCTGGTTTGACGCCCATGGTTTCAGACATGTCATAGGTGCCAGAGACTGGCGGCCTGTGTCCTCTGTATCGCCTACTGACTGGAGTCCTGAAGGACTCTGGACATTTCCGCCGAGCAGAAGTGAGGTCTCCCTTGCGCGGACCGGGACTGAGCCGCCGGTGAGTCGGCGAGTTCCGCCCGCTGGCCTGGTCACGAGCCGACCTTGGAGCCGCGGATGTTTGCGGGAGCCGTGTTAACCGGATAAACTCTTCCCCGGTCGGCGTGGGTTTGTTGTGTCAGGTGACGGCGGCCCCGAGCCGGCCCGAAATAGCCGCCGCAGCTGCCGTCCGTGCAGCTGCGATGGCTGTTAGAGCTTTTGTTTGCACCGACCACGAGTGCTCCGTGTTTGCACCGACTGTGAAAGCTCCGTGTTGGCGGGGACCGTGAGAGCTCCGTGTTGGCGGGGACCGTGAGAGCTCCGTGTTGGCGGGGACCGTGTGCAGCTGCGGCCCTGCGGCGTGATGTCAGAGACAGCCGGGAACCCCCCCACGTCGTACCTCACGGGCCGGAACCCCGTGCTTACCTCACGGACTGCAACCGCTGCAGTAGCAGCACCGTGACGTATTTTTGCACCGTCATCATTCGCATTCAGCTCTCACGTCGCGAACTTCCTGTGGTGCAACCAGCACCGCGCAATCTTCATGTTGGGTAACGACGGCTGCTAATAAGCGCGTATCGATAGCTTCACCTATTCCGCTTATGTGCTGGTCTTTGGCGGGAGGTATGCGGAATTTGGTGGAAAACCCCCTCTGCAGTTTTTATATATATAATGCGCAACTGTGTGCACGGCATGTTTTTCAGGTGTTACGATTGTTTCGTGCCAAAAATAAAAACGCAGTCCACAGTTGTGATCTGAATGAGATCGAAGGCATCCCCATTCGTAGGAAGTGACATCACTCATTCGAGCTCATAACGTCCCTCCTGCTGAGAGGGATTTACTACCGTGTTAGAAAATTGTCTTGTAATTTTTAGTGTTTTTTTGTGTTCTTATATTTTGTTCTGTACATTTGGATATAAACATTTGGAGATCACGAATTGTATAAAAGTTCAGAAGATTGTTCAGTTAAATGTTTCAGTTTAGAAGTTTTAAAAGTGTTCTCGTGTATTCAGTCCGTGTTAAACATTTGCATGAACCAATAGAAAACAAGTTGAGAAGAACAAGTTTGTTGCAAATGTAGCACCATTTTTGTATTGCTCAATTTTGCCGTTCAAATACGCTTTTGAACAGCTTGTTTAACACATAAACCCCGGGTAATATTTTTGTTTTGTTTCAAATTGTCGAAGTTTGCTTCTCTCTGACGATGCCTGGAGAGGTCAGGTGGCTCTGACGGTAAACCACACGAATTCCACTTTACACAAGCCGTCAAAACTAGGATTGACATTGCCAAATCATGGTTTTCAGGGACCTCTTACCAATTGTATCCACTGATATACCATCAGAGCTACAGTCTCCCAAGGTCATGTGTGTGAAATCACATCTGTGACGTGAGAACAGGTGGATTCAGCGTTTTGGACACGGGCACGTGTTCGTGGTTGGATTTTGCGCCTCGGTGCAGTTACGTAGAGACGTGACCGGCGCCGATCGCGGGGGGACGAGAACTGCCTGGCCCGGACTTCCTGTCCAACCCACTGTATCAGCAGAGGGAGGGTCTGTGTTTGTATAGCACACTAGAAACACT